>CM054181.1:84129758-84729758 GCA_028829895.1 Sinotaia quadrata
CTTTTTATTTATTTACAGATCATCAGCCCAATTATTGTATTCCATATGCACGATTTTGTTTTCTGTCCTTTCCCTGTGGCTCCTCTCATTGCTGCATCGAATACCCGTCACAACATACCTTGCCACCGATCAACAGGACTTCGATGTACGTCACAACGTACTTTGCCACCGATCAACAGGACTTCGATGTACGTCACAACGTACCTTGCCACCGATCAACAGGACTTCGATGTACGTCACAACGTACTTTGCCACCGATCAACAGGACTTCGATGTACGTCACAACGTACCTTGCCACCGATCAACAGGACTTCGATGTACGTCACAACGTACCTTGCCACCGATCAACAGGACTTCGATGTACGCGATTTCGTGACCAGTAGGTTCATTGCATTCACAAGTCGACAAGAATTAACGGTCTCTTCCATATCGTGACGAATAGTTTCTTTGCAAATTACAGACTTTTGCCCAGTTGCCTTAGTAGCGACACAATGGTGAGTTTATAATTTGCTAGACACATTCACCAACTGTTGCCCTACCTGGTGAATTGAGTACAACTAACAGTGCTCTACTTACACGTGCACACTTCATTGCACAGCTAAAATCTCACAGATCGAACTGCCATTTGAGGGGCTAAAAATAAGTTTAAAAAAAACCAGAGGTAGGAAAGATTATTTCCCAAACGTGTGATTTGATGGGTATATATCAGATCTTGACAGGAACAAATTGCTTTCCGCTCATCATTTCAACAGCAATTGCAAGTAATGTTAGATTTCTCGAAATGTGTGCAGTTTTGGGATATTAAAAGCACGATCCTTTGTTTTTTGTATTTTGGTACAACTGAAATCTCTTCTAATTCAATTTTTTCTTGGTATGGCTTACAGAAACGTCGAAATTATCTCGGCCCGTTGCGCAGTTAAAAGTACTTTGATGAAATAAGTGATGATTCGTTCACAAATGAGTATGCATCGCTTGGAGAACTGAATGAAAGTAAGCATGATAGTGGGTGGCTGGATGGGTGAGGTAAATTCCTATTGCAAGGTGAACGAAAGAATTGAGTAATCTTCACGGCAGACGTACAAAAAGTATTCGATATGTATTGGTGAATACTGTGCCTTTCAGTTTCAGGTGCTAAGTACTGGCACTGGAAACACGGTCTTAGCTCAAAGTAATTGTAGGATATCGATTAGTGCCTAAGTGATCACAAGATATTGATTAGTAATAGTGATTGCAAAATGTCGATTAGTGCCTAAATGATAGTAAGATATTAGTCTGTGTCTAAGTGATTGCAAGATATCAATCAGTTCTGTAAATACGTCAGGTGTAAATCTAGCACTCGTACATGATAGTTAGCTGTGACCCAGTTAAAACACTTTCGTCACGTTCAGCTGTGACCCAGTTAAAACACTTTCGTCACGTTCAGCGGTGTCTCAGTTAAACCACACTTTTGTCACATTCTGCTGGGAGAAACATTTATAACCTTCTCTCGCAGACTACTCCTGCATCAAATAAAGTTAATCTTGCTGCTCGCGCGAGCGATGGCTACATCAGAACCAAGAGCGCACACCACGACGGCATAAAACGGCAGCCCCGGAAAACATAAATGCATTAATGTGCAAATTAGCAAATTATATGATCTCTTAGCAAAATTAGCGTCGGAAGCACATTTCAAAAGCACCTATCTGGAGTGTCATGCATTGGATGATTCCACGGCCATTGGTCATTTCATTGTTGGATTGAAAGAAGAAGAATTGACATTACAAGCGTCTGTTATGTTATCATACAGGCTGTGGGAGGGAAGTTGGTTGTTTTTTGATTTTTTTTGGTGCGGTGATGTTATGAACATCTAGAAATAAACAATCAAAGTTATTACAAGATTCAATCCTTTTAGCATTAAATTATAGGACCGGTTTTGACACATCAAAGACAACAGTTCAGGCGACAAGTTTCTTTTGTTGTCGGAAAAAGTAAACAAACGATCCCCACAGCACGGCACACTCGATTTGACTGCTTGTTATCCTAGTGGATTTAGTTTCCTCCTTCACCCCACACGTACGCTTGACGTAACATTTAATACATGTCTTCTTGAATGTGATCGTGGCGACTTGAAGGATTCACTCACAGACCACGAGTCGCGGGTAATGCGTGACACACGCACCAGCATTGAGGAAACTTGAAAGCGAGATTTTCAAAAGTGAATGTAACGCTTAATGTGAAGTCAGCTACTCGCAGATTTCCATTTCTCGCGTAGCTCTCTGTCGACCAAAGTTACCCCACTGCCAATGTGCGTGAGAGAGACAGAGAGAGGGAGCAAAAAAAGGAATTAATCCACTGCCTGTGAATTCTTCCACTTGGATCTGCTACTGACGAACAGATTTTTACCTGAGTGCTGGTTCGTTACTCACCAGCACTCCCGGAAGGTTGGGGGTGGAGAATCGGGTGGGCGGGTGTTGATGGAAGCCATTGGTGCCAGTCGCGGTAGAATCGTTGTAGCAAGACCGATGGCTCTCTCTCTCTCGCTCTCTCTCTCTCTCTCACTCCCCTCCCCTTCTGTCCTGAATGTGTAGGGATCTTGTCATCAACACCGTTCTGGCAGATGGGCGTGGCCCGGTTGACTGTTTTCAGTCTACTGTCTTTTATGTGAGGTAAGGATGATTGAATTTGCAGCACCGCCTTGACCGTTGTGCACTCACTACTCACCTACCACCCACACCAACTACTCCCACCATCCTTACCCAAGTGGCTGGTGATGTGTAGCGAGTTGAAATATTTTCCTTTCTTTTCGTCTCCATATTCATATATCTTTGTTTCTTGTTGAACGCCAATATTTGAACTTTTGTCTTGCATGCACACTATATATGACATTTTGTCTTAAATGCAACTCTCTCTCTCTATATATATATATATATATATATTGATATAAAATAACAGTTTTACAGATGCTTCTATTAACAGAAGTATTCAATTATATAAATTTGTAAAGTACACTTAGTTAATTCAGTAAGAGTGAGATGTCAGTATGGATTTGTCAATAAACAGATATTTGTAAAGTATACGCAGTTAAGTCAATAGTAATACAGAGAGGTCAATAGATTTGTAAGTAAACTGATATTAGTGATTGACACATTAGTTGGATCAGTAAATTGATCTCAATATGTATTTATAATTAGCGCTTTGCAAATCATTAGTGATATCGATAACTCAGTACAAGTTCACGAGTTATTATATATATATATCTAGCATACAGTATTAAATAATTAGGAATACTGAGACTCGCAATATATATGAGTAGAAACACAAATAGTTCAAAAGATATGGGAGAACACACACACACTATTAATTATTAAGACAGAAAGGCTTTAAATGTAAGTAAATATATCAACACCTCTGATTTCTCAGCAAAACATTTCCGTTGAATTGTGTGCATGTCTATCTAGTCTTATTGGTTGATACCCATAATGCACCTTGTCGAGGCTAGCCTTTGAATGTTTACAATTTGTAGACTGGAATGAACTCTAAAGAAGTCACTTTTATGTTTTGTTAAAAGACGCCTTCTGAGTTATAACTATTCCCACGGATTGTACACTTTGCATGCCAGTGTAGACAAAGCTTAAGCAACCCACGGTTCATGTTATTAGAGGACAAGACTTGGGGAAAGCAAAGGCAAATGAGTTCATGTTAGAAGATAAGAAGCAGACAAGGCTTAAGGGAGACGGGTTCATGTTAGAAGACAAGAAGCAGAGAAGGCTTATGGGAGACTTAAAGGAGACTGGTTCAGTTTAGTTTTAAAATGACGAGGACTTTTAGAAATATCGAATAGCCCTGGTTAAATTGTATTGTTACAAACGAATGCTGAGATTGTCAACAGACTTTAAAAAAACAACAACTTTTTCCTAAGAGACAAACTGCAAAATTATTGAGAATTTAAACAGCACTATGCTCATTTTGTTCTTTTAGAACACTTAAGAACATTAAAAACATTAAGATCATTATGATATAATAAACTATAAATGTAACTAAATTCACGTTACCCGTTCAGTGGAGAACTTTATAAAATAATCGAAATGTTAACTGTCACTAATTCATGGTACCCATTTAGAATCAACATTATTATACTAGAAGTACTTGCCCATCATATGAAGAGTGGAAAATTAAAATGAATGTATTGTTAGGAACATAAATGAAGTTTTTTAATTGGAAGACCTGAGTATAAATCACATTGTGAATGAAAATTCAGACATCATTTAGCAAATGCTTTCTTCTCGGTTTCTTTAATGAGTACTTTGATGTTGTCTCTTTCGTGAATGCGTCAGTCAATGCAACATAAAGCTGGCCATGTGAAAATATCAGCTCGCTCGAAATGAACTCCCATGTATTTGATTATAAGTCACATTGCGAGTGAAAATTCAAGCATCATTTAGCAAATGACTGTAAACATCGCTGGATTAATGTTGCTAATTCAAATCGAGAAATTGCTAGCAAATACTATAAACATCGCTGGATTAATGTTGCTGATTCAAATTAAAAAATTGTTAGCAACGACTGTAAACATCGCTGGATTAATGTTGCTAATTCAAATCGAAAAAATTGCTAGCAAAGACTATAAACATCGCCTGGATTCATCTTCCGTTCAAAAGACAAAAATCACTTAACAGTCGAGACACTTCTTAAGGGGAGACTTTGCACGCAAAAATGTGTGCCAGGTCGATGGAGTCTAGGATGAAAATAAGTTATTATCCGCCAGCAAACAGTTTTATTGAAGATTATCTACCTTTTTTCGCTTTGCTTTAATTCACATGCTAAAGGGACATAATTTTTAAACGGCAATAAATAAAAGCACACGATGCTAGCTAGGAATGATTTAGGGTTATGTTGCCTCTAGTCGAAAATGACACGTATTGTCTATTTTATTTAAATTTAAATTTATCTTCAGCGTGTTGTGATGAGAGATTAATGAAGTATTGATTACAGTCAACACCTCTAGAGCACTAACTAAATGCATCTGATTTGAGATAGAAAAACATTGACCAATCATTTATACTGTATCACACAGGACCGCCCTCTGAGCTCATGCTTAATTAGTGGAAGAAACTTTTCCATGAAATCACAGAACTGCTTTTCGTGGTTGTCCAAAGTTGGCGGGGCCCTAAAGGACCGCATACGCTGCTGCATTTACCGAAGTGCGACATAGTAACATAGCTACGTTAGACAGTGATGTGCGACATAGTAACATAGTTACGTTAGACAGTGATGTGAGAAAACGACCACGATGTTCTGGAATTATCGGTGTTCGTGCAGGATATTTCTTGTCGCGTCAACCTCCTTCCTGCTCGACATCGGTGTGTACGCTCACACTTCTCGTACTGACCACGTCTTGAACGATCTCTTGGTTGATTTTTGTTTGTTTTCTCTTTCAAGTCATTTTGCTCTCTTATTTATTTTATAAGATGAAAGAAGGAAAAATAACGTTTGCGCTCAAGAACTCTATCTCACACTATCGCATCAAATGACGCTTGCTGCGGTCGATTGGTCATCCGGCTCCGGATCGTGACACCTACATACAATACATTTAGAGCATCTTGTGAGCTGGCTACTCGACATTTCTTATTACTCATTCCATTAGTCCAAATTAGTGAGGATATGTGCTGAGGATAGAATCCTCTTCGAAGAAAGGAAACGCTGACAATTTAGAAGCGCATTTACTTTGGAGAAAAGAAATACATAAAGCAACTAGCAATATCATCATTCTGAAGAACTTCAACCAGTACTAGCTGTCTTCTATAAAACGCATGCACATCCTCTTTCTTTTAACTGCAGCATATGTTGCTGAGCCACATTGCTATTCAAAAAGCTAGTTCGTGTATTTGTGCGTAATTACATTCGATTATGTTAATTATGATACATTTCGGTTTTCATTTTAAAAGCTCGTTCGTATACTTGGATATATATAAAAGTGCGCTCATTTGATTACTTCGTTGAATAACGCGGTCTTCATTTACAGCTGTTTAATCGACAATAGTAGTTTCGTTTTGCCTAATGTTCACTGGCCGAGTTTTTCCTGACGTATTGTATAAGTGTGTATTGTACTTCCTAAAATAGTTCACAAATTCGTTATTATATTTGGAAAGATTTTAATATGTATGTGTGCTGAATTTCCTTATCACTGAAGGGTACTTTAACTGAGGTTCTAAATATAGAAGTTTGGTTCGATGGTATAGCTGACTACAGTTTTAAAGTTGTGTGTCATATTATCTTGTTAGGCACGTACTTCAGCTAATGTTCTCATTAACGAAAAGTGAGGTTCGATGATATGACATCTCAGTTTATTAAAATTACATATCATATTACTCTATTACACAGGTAAATCACAGTTAAATAAGGCAACTCCTGGCGTGTCCTGTCGGAGATTTAGCTGCTTTTAATCAGATTTATAGAATAGTGTCGATTTTCCCCGTTATTGATAACTATCGGTGTCATTTTTAGGAGACAATCCTAACGACGCAATTGGATTGAATTCAATTTTATTTTATTTCAAACCCTGAAGGAAGTAGGATGGAGGACGGTATTAAAAATTAAACGATTAACATTTAAGTCTTATGAATAAATGCACTTCAGTAAATGCAGGTTACAGTGCAGAAGTGATATTTACAGTCGTTTAGTTAATCATACAATGTACATATTCAATACGACTCCCGCACCGTATTTATATAAATCCACATTTATAAAATTACACATAAAGCACACAGTCAAACACACACACACACACACACACACACACACACACACACACACACACACGCCAAAATGCACACGTACACAAACAACACACAACAAAGCCCATCACACGCACGCACACACACACACACATTTTCTTACACAAAGACATACTCATACACATACAACAGAAAAACATGCACACATATACACACGCGCGCGCGCGCAAGCATACGTGACATATTTTAAGTATAGCATTTCACAACACTTTTAAAGATAGCCGCTCTTGAGAGATTTATTTTTATTTGTGTATTATATTTTCTTCTTGTAGAAATATGGGCCCGTGCTAAAGATAGAACTTCCGATAACTGAGTGCTATAGATGCGTTTAAGATTTTCGCAGTATACCTTTATAGAGTTTTTCTCTAAGCTAACTGCTCCATACATTGAGATTTAAAACTGTTCGTCGTGTTTAGTTTTGGTAGTACAGACTCCATGTGCTCAATAAACCCTAGTTTTACAGAAAAATCTGGTTTATTTTAATTTTAATTATAGATATTTACTTCACGTCAAAGTTATTCTCTCTTCAACAGTTTAGTTTTAAAATCATTGTATTTTCCTAATACAGATATGAAGGTTAACTGCCACAGCTGGTCATTCTTAAAATGCTACAAAGTTGTGTTGTAGTTTCCTGTCAGCTCTAAATGTTGTAGTGGTGTTGTTATAAGTGGTCAAGTTTGTAACATCTATAATTTGTTCAGTGAAAAAATAATGCAGCCGTTTTCGGCCACAATGTAAAACTATAGAGGCACGTTCGTCCCTAATGTTCGTGCAACCTGACAATTTACATGACTTGAGGCCACAGACTCACTCTGGGCAGCGTACAGATCAAACATTTGCTATCTTATACCTAAATAATTTAAAAAGAAAACAAATCCAACTCAGAGGTCAAGATATTGAGATGATTAAAATATATAGACGCCAGCAAATATAAATACTCTAGGCAACGGTGATTATCAAGCTACACAAAATCGGATTTTGACTTAGATTACTAATAAAATATATCGTGCCTACAAAATGTTGCACCCTTTAGCAAGAAACAATGACTGATTATCTACTAGTCCCAACAAGATATTTCCCTGTAACTTAAGTGTAATAAAATGACTGATTATCTACTAGTCCCAACAAGATATTTCCCTGTAACTTAAGTGTAATAAAATGACTGATTATAATTATCTACTAGTCCCAACAAGATATTTCCCTGTAACTTAAGTGTAATAAAATGACTGATTATCTACTAGTCCCAACAAGATATTTCCCTGTAACTTAAGTGTAATAAAAATTATACACGAAACATCTCGCGTCTTCCTGATCCGCCTGGCGCTGACTTCAAGGGTTTGGCTAAATTAAATCATGACTTTTCCCCCCACATTGTATCAAGTTAACGAGATAGGTAAGTAGTTAAATAACTTAAACTCTCTCTCTCTCTTTCCTATTTATAAAAATCAAATATCAATTACACTATTGCATTTAAGTTTGATTTATGCTGTGTGTCTCTCTGTCTGTCTTTATGTCTTTTTGGTCGTATGTATGCAATTGTTCAGTGAAGGAAAGAATCATACATTAGGTGCAGTCGTGTTGATTAATATAAATGTCGACCTGTGTGATGAAACACCCAACGATAAGGTGGGGTATAGCTTTATAAGAAGTCTTCCCCCTACCACCACCCCACACACCTCAACAACACAGTGACATCAGACCATATGAAGCGAAAACTGTTGATGGAGCTGATAGGTGTAGTTTGCCTTCTAAACTTTTTATTCTGTCATGGATTGTTTAAAAAGGGGAGATAACATAATCACGTTATACTCGAATTCTCGTTATCACGGGCTAGCGTTTGAACCGGGTTTCGAGATATATATATGCGCATTTTTAACGGATCCATTGCAGATGCATTTGTGAGTTTGAGAGTTAGCATGTGGTTGTGTGTATTAGAATGAGTCCTCTCATGCATTTACTATTACTTTCATACTCTTCTTTTTCTCATGCTTGCATATATGAACATGCAAGCACACACACACACACACACACACACACACACACACACACACACACACACACACACACGCACACACGCACACACACACGCACGCACGCACGCACATACACACACGCACGCACACACACGCACACACACACACACGCGCGCGCGCACACACACACACACACACACACACGCGTGCGCGCGCGCGCACGCAGACTCAGTTTGCAATGCTTGGTGTCATATTCTAACCACCATCGTCTGTACAATTAAACTTTTTTTTTAAAATAAAACAAACCGGGTTAGGATTAAACACCACCACTTAAAGCGTTTGCTAAATAAAGTTATGATCTGACCTCAGAGGTCAAGCTGTGCCAGCACTCCAGACACTGGACCTGCTTGATGAAATAAATCATGCGTGGCTCAAACTAATTAACTCTGGGGTTAGAAAGGAGGTAACTTCTTTCGTTTCCATTTACTGTCGGTGTGCTGAAAATTATGGTCATAAGAATAGAATCCTTTTCATCCTTCTCAGTATCCTCAGTGAGCGATAAAAACCCCATGTGTACTTCAAACTTTCAGAGATCTGTTATCATTCCTATTGTCTGAGAACAGACTTGTCTCCCTTGGTACTCCAAGGTAACAAAAGATCCTGAATTGATTAATTAAATCTGCTCTAAGGAGAGATGCTATTAAGCAACAGCTGTTACAACGGTGGCTATATGCATACCAGCATATCACTTCAAGGAACTGATCCCCGGACCAGTGCATTTGCTAAATGCATCACGGCCATTATGTATGCTGCTATCCAGTCCGCCAACTAAGATAAGAACCAATATTGTGCTGTCACTAAGTCATTGACTATTTCAAAACTGTTCTTCGAATTCATGCCAGGTCATCTCTATGACGAATGTTCTATCATTTTGATTACACATTACCAATCATTATTATATTTTTAGTTATTATTTATAAATAGTTGCCACTAGAGAACCATAGAGTGGCATAATTTTATCCACATTTTCTATATCTAAATAACCAGGATTGTCTGGGTGGCTGGAAGCCAGATCAATTAGACAATTGTCTCTCTATAACCAATTAAATTATATTTAGTTTCTCTGTGCTCCAATCTTGGAATATTGCCGTAATTTTAATTAATGCAAAGAGAGGACAGGTGCATTCACACTAACTACCATTTATCATGACCACCCTCTCCACCAGACGTCACATTTTCTATAAGCATCTCTTCTTAAATGTAATGTTACTGTAAGGGTTCAGAATGTGACATTAATCACCAGGTAAGATGTTCCAAAGAAATATATCTGAACTGTTTAGTTCTGGCCGTTGTTTTATTCTTCAGAATTTCACAAATTTCTCCAAACTGTAAAATTAAAGGCAATAAAGCTATGTGCTTGAATGCAGAGTGATGAAGTTGGCGTCCCATTGTTAATAGGTGGAGTACACCGTCTTGGAAAGTAGGATCTATGATAGACTACGTTGTCACAGGCCAGGGGAGATAACTTTTGTTCCTGATGGAAAGAGCACGAACTCTGAGATGCAAATAAGTCCGAGGTCACAGTCTGTCGGCGAAATCAAAGGACCTCACATGAAGTTATTAAGCAGAAACAAATTGCTAAGGTTACAGACGAAGTGGAAACCACAAATTTGTATGACCATCTCTTTGAGTGAATTTAAGTACATGTACAAAGATTCATTAGCTAGTTTCAAACATCATGTATCAAGGCATTAATAATTCGTTCACATCACATTATACGTGCATACTCCGCAAGAATACACGCATGTATGCACAGAAACACCATACGCAAACATATACTCATATATGCTTAAACAACATTCAGCATGCAGACTCACATCCATACACACTTACATGTAATACATACTCATTTGTGTACAAGCAGGCATACACACTCAAACACTCTCACAAACACACATTCTCTCCCACACAGACACACACACAAACTCTCTCACATCTACCCCCACCACCCACCCTATACACATTCACCAGCACAAGAGAAACATTTTCAAAATAATAGAATATTGCAATAAGACGATCGTCACGCCCTTACTACATACATTTTGAAAGTGGTTTCGTAACCTGAGTACTATAATATAAAAACTCCAAATGTTAAATGGACATTGTGTAGCGATGTGCCAGCTCCTGGAAAACAAGAATCGTGCGTTTAGAACACAATAAATTAAAAATAAATATAATGGCGGTAAGATTTTAAATTTCCTTTCTCCACGCCGTCTGAACTAATTGATGAAAAATAGCTGTGTCGTCTCAGTACATTTCATTAAAAGCACTATTATTTTCTTTAAGATCTGGAAAACTTGAAGAACATTTCTGGAAGTATTTAAAGTAGGTTGACGTTCTGAAACAATCCATTTTGATGCACAACAATATCACCCACAGCGTTTTGCGATTGGTTCAAATAATGCCAGTCTGAGAGCAGTAATCAAGAGACACATCAGCATTTCATCAGCATCCGTGACAATATCTCGGTAAGGATTCTTGCCCTTCCGTGTCATTACTGACCCTGTTTTTGTTTTTTTTTAAAGTGGGTTTTTTGTGTTAATTTTCTCAAAACTCTGTCTGGTCTAATTTCGATTTGACCTCTGTTCTGGACGTAGACGTACCATTAGCTAGATGGATGTTACTCTTGCAACGCGTAACCCACAAAAGACGGAAAACAAAGCCGAAACGTAAACACGTCATTCTCGACAGTCAACAGAGGTAACAGGGGAGACCATTCAGGGACAGGCCTCGTAAAAGCTGCTTATTTCGACCGACAGTCTTCCAACCGTCTGGTGAGTTTTGAGACGTGCAGCACACAATAGTTGGTCTGGCATTAACATCTGCGACAGAACCACGACTGCAAAGTCGGTCGATGCACTGACGCACGTTGTCGGCATTGAGGAAACCACCGAGAAAAGCTGCGCAGCCCCCGTTCTCTTCCTTTGATGACTTTTTGATCCACATTTTATCCTATTGCCAGGTCAAACCGCCAGCGTACCCCACTCCCAAAGCTGAATAGTAGTTGTCAAGGGTATAGGTCTAACCACAATCACATAGAAAGTACAAAGGCGTCGGGCTTAGCCTGAATGTGCAACGCTAGTCAGAAGATGGCTAAATGGGGTGCCGCACAATTGAGTAGAAGATAGCTAAATCTGCTGCTGAAAAACACATAAAGAAATAGCTAAATATGAAGCTGAAACAATAGCCAGAAAGGGCTATATGTGGTGGTGTTCTCTAGCCAGAAAAAAGTATAAATATGTTCTTGGAACACTAGTCAGAACTTGTATAAATGTGCTCTTGGAACACTAGTCAAAACAGATCTAAATATACTATTCAACACTAGACAGAGCATGTATAAATGTGCCGCTGACATACTAATCAGAATACCTTAAATATGGTGTGAAAACGGAAGTCAGAAATACTAAATGTGGTGTTAAAATATAAGAGGGTAAAGAAATATGGTGCTGCAGAACCAACCAGAACATACTATGGAGTTGAAATAAAGCTAGCTAGAAATACACTTGTGGTATTGAAACTCTAGCAGTCATGCAATATAAAGTTACAACACATGTGATATTCACCTAAACGTTAAAATGAGACGCAAGCGAGATTCAACTAAACGTTAAGCTGATACATAAGCGAGATATCAACTAAACGTTAAAATGAGGCACAAGCGAGATTCAACTAAACGTTTAGCTGAGACACAAGAGAGATATCAACTAAATGTAAGCTGAGACATAAGCGAGATATCAACTACTAAACGTTAAGCTGAGACATAAACGAGATATCAACTAAACGTTAAGCTGAGACACAAGCGAGATATCAACTAAAAATATAGTTTCAACACAAACAGGAAGTCAGATAAAAAAAACAACAACACTGTACTCTCCGCGTAACTTCGAAAGTGTAAAAGCTGCACCAACTTAAATAATATGACTTTGAACCTACTACCTTAAATAGCCATGCAAATGAAACTGTATTCCACAACGCTAAGACTTACTAAGCACAGTCCACAAACATTCAAAACGTCTTGCTTCTAAGAAACCCGCCCTGTGGAAATGCTAGATAGTTTTGATCTTGTTTATTGTAATAATCAATACGTTCCGCCTTTTTGTTTAGTCTGTAAACACTTGAGTAGAAACAGTTAGTTGAGAGAAAGGCCGCAGAATAATTGTCGCATGTTATTTAAGCTTCGAATGCATCAAGTTCGAGTTTGTTGAACATAAATTGCCGCACTTATCAACATACCAGTGAACGTCGGAATGTGCTCAGTTTTGCATGAGACGCTTTATTGATTCAGTACCAGAGAAGCCGAAAGTTTTAATGGGGATTTATCTAAAAAAAAAATCGTTTTTTTTTAAAAAAGAAAATCTTACTAGTATTTGGTATCATGAGAATGCTCAATCTTTCAGTTTCATTCCCAGTTTGAATTTTGAATCAACTCCACACCTCTCTGGCTGTCACTTTCTGTGTGTCGAGTTAATATGATCTACAATAATTCTGGTGCTCAAAGCACTCGAAAGCAGACACTTAAAATGATGTAAGCAGTGTATGTGTGTGTGTGTGTGTGTGTGTGTGTGTGTGTGTACGTGTGTGATGATGTGTATGTATGTGTGTGTGTGCGTATCTTAATATGCATAAGAATGTTCTGTATATAAGTGTGTGAGAGAGAGAAAGAGAGAGAGAGAGAGAGAGAGAGAGAGAGAGAGAGAGAGAGAGGGTATTTATGCTTATGTACTTGCTTTGTGCATTTCTACGTGCGCGTATTAATGTGTATGAGCGTTTAAAGTGTTTCACTTATTGGTGTGTTTGTGTGTCCTTGTGTGTACGTATGCTCTCGTGCATGTAAAGAGAATAATACATTCTCAATATTAACTGGACTAGCACAGTTTGTTCTATTATGTACCCTTACTGATATATACTTGGCTGAATGCAGATACAGATGTAAGTTTCGTGTGCTACATTTACTCCATTCACACCATAAGCAATCACATAAAGATGTGATTTACTACATAATGAGGGTCAGGGTTCGGGTTATATCGTAAAAATAAAACAAACAAGTTGTGCGCAAGAGCTGTCCCACCAAACTGATGGCCAACGATTTTGAACTTTGAAGAATGTGTCAAGGCCATGTCTACAGCGAACACTTTGGGATACACTACCCTAAGTGCAAAGAAAGCCATGATCGCGCGACTAATGTCTCGTAGGGTGTTTTTGACCATCACAGTGAGGGGGGGGGGAGAAACGAAGCTTCTTGATACTACATTATATCACGATAGGTATCATAATTAACATTTACTTTCTTTGAATTGTTGGTGTTAAAGTGTTGGTTTGTGTAATATATTTGAACTGTCTTGCGGTGGAAACCAACAACAATATATCATTGTTCGTTTGTAATTACTTTATACACCCATGTTTCATTTCAATGTAGACTACATCTATCATAGTGACGCTAACGCCACCTAGTTAATGATGATGATGATGATTATTAATTAATCATCCATAACTAATTACAAGTGATGAAAATCTTAATTTATTATTATTATTAATTTATGTTATTAATAATTCTCCTGAAGACACCACTTGTCTCTCTCACTTGGTGGATATGTGTGCGTCAACGTTTTTGTCTCTTCCACAATATTTCTGTAGGTGGAAACATTCTTACAAAAGGAGAAGACAAATCCGTCTTTTAATCTATATTTAGCGAGCCTCCCTCCATCCACTGTCTCTCCAACATATCAATATGTGTAAGAAGGTCAATAAATTCAATAATAAATTTATTAAATCAACAATCAAATATACAACATTTGAATATAGTCAAAAGAACATTGACATTTACATCACAAAAATGTTCAATTAACACTGAACAATTGTTCGGTTTAGCACTAAATTTCAGGCATATTTCATCTAAACTCCTTTCTCTCTTACAAACATTCTCAACTTACAAATCCTGCAACAATTATTTAGCCCGATACACACAAAGCATTGATCAAAATTTACAAGTATAATTTACAATGTAGTTAAATTAATGAACATAAAAATAATGGTTCAGTTACATAAACATTCTCGAATTCAAATCATAGATCAATAGCCAACACGTACGAAATATTTCTAACTCCATTCTTCTTTTGTCAGTCCGTTAACTTACCATAAGCTAACGATCACCTTTATGACTGGACTCGTTATGTTCGAATTCAAAGTGATTAAAATGGATATTCTTCAACAAAGAAACTTCCGTTCCATCCCCATTGGAATAAATTGGTATGAAGAAGTGTGAGACTATTAGTTGGAACTGGTTTAGATTGCATCAGCAATTTTCAAGCATATTCTCAAGTTGTTTACTCCAAATCTGACACAAAAATACCCTCATAAGGAGTGCACAAGGCCGGGTCACTGACAATTTAACAATTTATGTATCAATTAAGTTTAGAAATATGGATTGTGAAATTTGTTCCGCCACACATAGTAATTATAAAATACTGCTAAAATATACAGTTTTACACAATAGGTTTCTGTGGTACATTACTGTGCATATCATACCCATTCACTCGACCTATGACCTAAACACAGGCACACAAATACACACACACATACAAAAACACACATGCACACGCATGAATACTCTCTCTCACACACACATGCACAAACACACACACTCTCTCTCTCTCTCTCTCTCTCTCTCTGTCTCACTTCGAAAGCGTGCTCTGTTTAAAGGTGTATTTTAAAAAGCATGTTCTTCCAGTAACTTCCCAGAGCACATTGCCATATTTCTTGAAAACCGAAAGAAGTTAAATACAAAAATGTTTTGTTTAATATCCTTCAGACTGCTACAATCGTCCGGATCGGAGTACATGTAGAATGAAATGCATATTGCATGCCTGCGATAGCATTTGAAAGGAACACCCTTGAGAAATGTGCCAAATCGATAAGTAATTTACCTGTCATGATCTTTGACATATTCACATGTCAGTAATGATGGCTAGTCACAAATGTTTAACATTAGCTTGACTCTGTCCCCACACTTGTTTTAAAATAGAACAGTTCTCTAATCCATACTGAAAGAATAAATTACATTATTACGAAATAAATCCATCCTACTAAAATTATTATTATTATTAATGATAATAATAATACGCTTAATAATTATGCATGCTATGATTAAGTTTAACTTTATTATTTCATACAACTTTGAAGTTAGAATATTATTGTATACGCCCTTTGCTTTCAAATAACAGGAACAATGGCTTATTTGTATTGTTTGTTAAACTTTAAAACATTATTTCTTTTGAACATCGTTTTCTTTGTATTCTATTTATTTGACATTTAGCGTGCTCCTTTGGACACAGTTTATTTACTCCAGTGTGCAAATGGATGATATGTTGGTTTTCAACAAAGCTAGCTAATGAAAAATATGTAGTTATCAGCATAAGTTTCGGCTAGGTACTCCTTCTGGGAAAATGGTTCCTAAGGACAGTCCATCAGTCCCATAAGATAAGAAAAGGTAAATAAAATACCTGACTGATGACAGTTAGCAATAACACATGTGATGAAACTGTTGATGGAAGCAGTCGTAGATCAATGCGGACATATTGGTTGTATAAGACAGGTGACGGGTGGAACATGTCACGTGACGGCGTGGCCAGACATTGGTTGTGAAGACAGGTGAGAGTGTCATGTGATCAGGGCGTGTCCGGGAATATTAGTTGTATAAGAGAGATGAGGGGTGGACTATGTCATGTGACTAGGACATGGCCAAGACATTCAATCTGTAGAAAAGTCTAAAGAATCGTTCGGTAACTAAACTCAGTCTTGAAGAATGCACGAGTTTGATATAAAACTATATACTATTGCGTGAAAAGTTTAGCCATGGATGAGTAAGAATTTTTGTTAGAGATGTTAAAACTACTTACTCTAGTAAAGTTTTGCAGATGCAAATTAGTTCGCCTCAGTGGGCCTGCATATAAAAATAAAATATTCCATAGTAGACATCATAGATCTGCAAAAGGAATGGAGTTACTGACATCTTTATTTTTGTGGAAATCGACAGTGAGAAAGATAGAAATAAATACAGTTTATGAAATTGTAGACAGTGGAAATCGACAATGATACACGTCAGCAGTTCCGTAGCTTCATTTGATGTTGTTCCTGTCTTTCACCGAAGTATATGCACACTCTACCCGTCTAAATGCTCGGCCCATTCGTCCTTGACTATTGTCTTTGTCGAACTCAGCATTTTCATGTCCTGTAGGATTTCGTTTGCTTGCATTCAGTTTAAATATAAACAGGAAATTAAATTTCAAAAGAGTAACAAATAATAAATATACCAAAGCATGCTTCAGGCTTCTCCAACCAGATTCAATATTTCTAATATTTCCCGACACACTTTTGCTTTTGAAATTCGAGGGAACCTTTTAAGTGCAGATCACTGATTACGGATCGATGAAATACACACGCAACGTCGAAAGTGTCTTAGCTTGTGGATAGTTCATGCTTTTCTTGCTCTTCTTCTTTGTGTTCCTGTTGTGTTTCTTGTCCTTTCTCTTTCTTCTTGTTCAAGTTTTCGTTCTTGTTTTTCTTGTTCTTCTTTTTCTTGTTGTTGTGTTTCTTGTTCTTTCTCTTTCTTCTTGTTCAAGTTTTCGTTCTTGTTTTTCTTGTTCTTCTTTTTCTTGCTATTGTGTTTCTTGTTCTTTCTCTTTCTTCTTCTTCAAATTTTCGTTCTTGTTTTTCTTGCTCTTCTTTTTCTTGCTATTGTGTTTCTTGTTCTTTCTCTTTCTTCTTGTTCAAATTTTCGTTCTTGTTTTTCTTGCTCTTCTTTTTCTTGCTATTGTGTTTCTTGTTCTTTCTCTTTCTTCTTGTTCAAGTTTTCGTTCTTGTTTTTCTTGTTCTTCTTTTTCTTGTTATCGAGTTCCTTGTTCTTTCTTTTCCTTCTTGTTCAAGTTATCGTTCTTGTTTTTCTTGTTCTTCTTTTTCTTGTTATCGAGTTCCTTGTTCTTTCTTTTCCTTCTTGTTCAAGTTATCGTTCTTGTTTTCCTTGTTCTTCTTTTTCTTGTTCTTTCTCTTTCTTCTTGTTCGTGTTTTTCTTCATACTTTTCTTGCTCTTCTTTGTCTTGTTCTTGCACTACTCGTTCTTTTTTCTTTGTGTTCATATTCTTGTTTTGCTTGTTCGTTTTTTGTCTTGTTACTGCACTTCCTGTTCTTTTCTTTCTTCTTGTTCATGTTTTTGTTCTTGTCTTTGTTTCACCTTGAGGGGAGTGGTCTTTTGTCGTGTTCTTGTTAATTTTTCTTGTTCTTTTTATTCCTCTCACATTTCTTGTTTTATTTTTCGTGATTTTATTCTAGATTTCTTTTCCGTAATCACCTTTCTTTTTAATATTTATTTTGTTCTTCTCTTCTTTTGCAGATCCTAATTTTCTTTCCTGACTTCTTCATGTTTGTGTTCTTCTGTTCGTTTTCTAGTTCTTGTTGTTTTCTGTTTCCTTTCTCTTTGTGAATTGTGTTCTTGTTCTTCTTGTTCTTTTCTTTGTTCTTTTTGTTGTTTGTACACTTGTTCATTGTGGTCTATCTTTTCTTCTTTCTTGTTCAATTTCGTATTTCTTTTAGTTCGTATTTTTGTTCATCTTGTTCTCAACTTTTATTCTTCCTGTTCGTGTTTTTGTTATTGTTCTTTCCTTCTTTGATTTCTTTTACTTGTCGGTGCTCTTGTTTTTCAAGTTCAATTTCTTCTTCTTCTGTTTAATTCTGTTCTTGTTCGTACCGTTTTTTTTTTATAATGATTTTCTATTCAGTTATTTTCTGTTGACGATCTTCTTTTTGTGTTTCACTGAAAAACATTTTGCTTTTTTCTTTCTTTTTTCTTTTTTTTGTGTTTCACTGAGCTTTTCCTTTCTCATTTTTCTTTCTTTATTTTTTTATGGGGTGGGGTGTAAATTCCCCCTTTCTCTGCACATGAAAAATAATAATCAAGCTACGAATAACAATTACAGTTCTGCAAAATGTAACACTTATAGTTCAGGAAAATGTTACAATTACAGTTCTGGAAATGTAACAATTACAGTTCAGAAAATGTAATTACAATTCTTCAAATAAAAGTTCATTATTGAATTTTGTTTTGCTTATGATTCGTTTTCTGATTATTGTCCACTATTAACATTCGTTGATTTCAAAGGTCAGAAATAATAATGTTCTCTACTAAGAGAGAGGATTTATATTTGTACAATGATATGAAGATGACGAAGAGGAAGATCAGTTGAACGAACCGTTGCCCCACAGGGAGGGCCCTACTTCAGAGCAGACAAAGAATGATGGTGAATAGGGTTCCAGGCTGTAATAAAATTCACTGGTGTACCAAGAAAACTGACACACCATCAACGATAGGTCCGGAGTTTTAATCTTTCATACGCTGATAACATCATGGCCAGGAACTGCAGAACTAAGCACTAGCGTAGCAGGGTTAATTCCCGGTGGATAAATAATCAAGGGGCATAATCACATAAGTTACAAACAAGTATGCTTACAGGGTGGTGCATCTGCAATAATGTCAACGTAGCAACAAGATTAGGGCAGATAAGTGACAGAAGTGTATTGTATCTCCGATTAGATCTAGTTTATCCCAACGTTATTAAAAAAAAGTTGTTAATTAATTAAGTAAATAAATTACGCGTACTAAAAGATGCCAATAAAACGAGAACTGTTTAATGGAACAGATAGTCCATATGCATTACCTCCCCTCCACCCTATCATGATCTTAGCAGTTTCTTCTCACTACACACACTCCATTTTTTTAGAGTTGCTCCTGAGACTGTAAAACACTGTCAATTATATTTGTGACAGAGTAAATTTGCCTATCCATAACGCTAGACGTAATTGTTATGTAATTTGTTAAATAATCGATGTGACCCGACCTTGGGCACAGATTATGATGTTATTTTTTGTAAATGTCAGAGTTGGAGTAAACCACATGAATTGAGAATATACTAGAAATTGCTGATGACATACAAACTAGTCCCAACTAGATGAGTAGTTTTTATTATCCAATGTTTAAGATTTATGAGAACGAGACAAGCCAATGGGCTGAGATCAAAAGTTTACCTGAAGTAGAGAATATTATTGTCTAATCACTTGAATTTGTTGTGGCAATAAGTCCAGGTATGAAAGGTGGCTGTTAACTTAATGGTGAGTTAACTGACTGATTGAGAGAGAATGTACTTAGAATTATTTCGTTCATATTTTGCTATTGATATGTTATACTTGTGTTTTATGTTGAGATATATTATGTGGGTGTAGACTACTATTTCTACAAAGTGTGAACTATGATGCTTATATGTAGTATGCTAAACACTTGACATTGTTTCAAGTGAACTTGCTCATAAAACTGATATGCTGTATATTTTATGCTGTGTGCATGTATTGTAGGAAACTGTAAGTTGACACTCGAATGTAAGAAAGAATGGAGTTTAAAAAAGGGATAAAATGGAAATATAGTATTTGCTCCATGGTTATATTTTTTAGTAACAAAGCAACCTTTCCTTGTGTTATCTGAATTTTCTGGTTTACTGAGTATAAACTGCTATGACTGTGGTGGATGCAAGGAGTCTGTACTGCAGTATGTAAGTGTAACGAATAAACTATACTCTGTTGATGTATGGTGTCAAGGTATGCTGACTACATCGAGCAATTTCTGATACAAGGAAGTTACTGAAAAATTGCTACAATTGTTGTTCTGCTTGAAGGAGCTGGTATGGTGAATGAGCGCCCAGGTTAGCTTCGAGAAAATATCAGTGAATCAGTTTTCACACGAGGAGAGAAACACGTGGAATTGACGTGGACAATAAACGTGTGACTTTATTAGAAAAGTGCATGAAAAGGACATTGTGTTTCATCTATACAAGGTTACATAGAAGCTATTATTACTTATCTCTAATAACTATAATTCTGTTTTCTAATAAGAATGATTTGACACTATTGTTGAATTATATTTAGGATATAAGACTGTATAAATATAGAAACTATTCGAACATGGTTTCATGGAAATATTGATTCAATTAATATTTTTCATTCTATTTGTTGTATGTATATTTGATTGTTATTTTTAATAAATTTATTGTTACATTTATTGACCTTCTTACACACATTAATAACCTTATCCTGAAGAAGAAAGTGGGCGGATGGGAGCTTGCTAAATATAGATTAAAGACGGATTTGTCTTCTCCTTTGGAAAGAGGTTTTCCTCTTGCGGAAATATTGTGACAACAAAAATTTGACTTTAATGTTGTGGAAGATAAAACGTTTACGACGCCCACATATCCGCCAAGTGAGAGAGACGATTGGTGTCTGCTGTAGAATTATTAAGAATATAAATTAAGATTATCATCACTTGTATTTAGTTATGGATGATTAAATAATTAATAGTAGTAATAACCATTAAACAGGTGGTGTTGGTGTCACAATCTTTATTTTATTTTACCACACATAGTAACTGTAAAGTCTGCATTTATTAAGACTCACGGAATGGTATACACTGTACTATAGTACACAGAAAGAATATTTAATATTGCATTATACTATAAATGAGTGGTTGAGTGCCAACACACGTTGTGCTAATTTGATAGCCTAACGTGAAGCACATCAAAAGTTTAAGAACACAAGAATACGCGAGATGATTCTCTGTAAGACGCACTGCATAAAAATGTTTTAAAATAATGTAAAATAATTTATATTTCAACGTTTCTCCGTATTCACGTAATCACTGCAAGGCAGTGAATAAGAAAGATACTCAATGCGAAAATCAGGTCCGTCAGCGTCACCCAACCAACTTTCCTTACTGGCACACAAGGAGTCAGGAAACTACGACGCTGGCACCAAAAGGGTCAGACTAAAACAGTAACAAGAACAACTACTCCAGACAACTCAATCCCACTTCACTACAAGAACAGGACGACCACAAAACAATGGATTCCACCTCCTCCCACCCACAGATTCTTTTGGCTGCGCAACACCTACAAGGAACACCATAGTCTAAAACCGCAAAAGGAAGCAGCGCAGATGAACTCACATTACACCTCTGAAAGACACATTCATTGTCAACACGAATGTCGACGGTCAAAAACAAAAAGAAAAAGAAATTCACCAGAATCTAGGTTACCATCCGATCTGTACCGAGGCTAGTCGCACCTCAGATACAGTTGTCATTTATAATTTTGACATTTAGATTCAGACTAAAATGAAACACGTGGAATAAGACTATGTATGCAAGTCGGTGGAAGACAGAGAGGATGGGGAGATGGGAGGAAAAGTGGTTTGACGAGATCAATTGCAAAAATACATGGTGCAAATGTGAACCAAAATGGAAACAAGACCATTTACATTAAGTACAACAAAAGAAAGAAAAGGCCAGAGTTAGCAGAAAAGTGTAACGATGAAACAAAGGGGGAACAGTCAACGGCTTCATGGTGTAGGTGGAAATGAAGCTAAGAGGGAGGAAATTACCATTTGCACTGAAAAGGGGAGGGAACAAATAGTGCTTGGAAAGAAATTATTTCACAAGCTATCATCCGTCAAAGAGGGGACTAAATAGAATGTAACAAGGAAAAGAATAAGAGCATTGTGTGAAGTGCTCGCGCGCGCGCGCGCGTGTGTGTGTGTGTGTTGGCGCGCGGGGCGTGTGTATGTGCGTGTGTCTGTGTGTGTGTGAAAGAAAGAAAGAAAGAAAGAAAGAAAGAAAGAAAGAAAGAAAGAAAAACCCCCCAAAATATCAGTTAGAAAAACACTCACAACTACACTCTCGCACAAGCGTTTCGGTTTTCTACACACAAGAACCTCAACTGGGAGATGATTTACTCAGAAATCAAATCAAAAATAATTCAGCTGCAGGTACTCCACATGCAACAGTTGCAGCGGGGTCAGAATATAGGGAAATATCATCATACAACACCCTGGGTACATTCGCCATTCTGGCGGCGTGCACAATACCACACGTGAAATCGACAAAACATACCAACTATTTTTAAGGATACAGTACAGACTTAAAAGTATACAAACATGAACTAGTCATGGGATAGTCTACGGACTTTACACACTAGTAACGCTTTACCAGAAGTTAAATCTTCAAAAATACCATCTACTCTCGAGATAGCCTAGAGACGTAAAACTAATAATGCTACACCAGAAGTGAAATCTTCAAAATTATGATCTAATCTCGGGATAGTCTACAGACGTAAAACTAATGATACTACACCATAAATTACTTAAAACTAAAAAACATCATCATCATCATCTTCATCATCATCATCATCATCATCATCTGTCCCTTGACCTAGTGTGGTCGTTGGGTCGCTGAGCTGCTAAACGGTTGACCAGCTCCCTCCACTTGTCTAGGTCATGTGCCAAACTCTGTCTCTGCAAATGTTTTCCCAGACCATTCTGCGATGTTGTCGGCCCACATTTTCTCTGTCTGCCTCGTTTTCTGCCACCCATAACGCTACCCTGAAAGATTGTTGGCACGAGTAACATGGCCATACCATTTCATCTTTCTTTTTTTTTGACAGTGGTGAGGAAGTCTTCGTATTCACCAGCTTCACGTCTGCACATCTTTGTTTGTGATGTGATCTTTGTAAGAGATGCCAAGGATGGTTCTGTAGTATCTCATTTCTAATATTCTGCGCTGTATTTCTGCCGTCAGGGTCCATGCTTCACATGCATACAAAAAGTTTGAGAGGACTAGCGTTTTCAGAAGCCTTATTTTTGTTTTTATTTTTTTTAGACGGATATTTTTGTCTCTCCAAATGGGCCCTAGCTTTGACATAGCTGCCGTTGACCTAGCTGCTCTATGACAGTGCGTAGAAACTTGAACTGTCTCACTGTTTCTAGTTCTTGTCCTCTGACCTTGATTTTGGTTGAAACTTGTTTTTCACCATTTGTCATCAGCTTGTTTTTTCTGCATTTATCTCCATGCCAAATCTGGAGGAGGATTCATCAAGGATTTTCACTAAGGTTACAACCTCTTCTTCACTGCCAGCCAACCCATCGATGTTATTTGCAAAGCGGACATTGATGATGTTACGCCCTCCAATGCTGTCTGTGCAATAGTGATGTTCCAGAGCGTCATTCATGATGCGTTTTAAGTAGATGTTGAAAAGCATGGGTGACAGAAGACAACCCTGACGTACACCAACTGTTGTCTGAAACCATTCTCCCACAGATCTCTGGACAAGTACTGCACTAGTGGCTTTTGTATGTAGCTGCTTGATGGTGTTGTATGTCTTCATTGTGGCCCATAATGATCATGCCACACTTTATCAAAGGCCTTTTTGACATCTATGAACACATGGTAAATGTCTTGATGATGTTGTGAGTATTTTTCGCAGAGCACCATGAGATTAAAATTTGTTCTGTCGTACTTCTTCCAGCTCTAAACCCAGCCTGTTCTTCAGCGATAATTTCTTAACTGACAAAATAAACAACTATTGCATAAATACTCTAGTGGAAACTGAAAGAATTAGAGTTATGACAGAAACGACAGGTTTTAATATCAACCATATTTAACCTGTTTATTTAAGCGTGAAGAGGAAAATCCATACCTGGTTAACATAGCTTGAACATACTTCCATTAGTCCCATATAATAGGATAGAAACCGGACTGGATTTCTATTTGGATTTAATTTTGCCTCGAAAAGATTCCCAACAGCTCCATAGAATGGGAATGACCAAGCTAGGTTAACGTAGCCTTGGAAAGATTATCAATAGCCCTACATAATGTGAAATACCAGACTAGATTAACATTGCCTTGGACACACTCCCAATAGCCCCATATAATTTAATAGTTATCGACAGATTCCCAGCAGCCGCCTATCATAGGAAAGATACCAGACGTTTTTGGCTGTCGTAACGTTTGCCACATCATACAACCTGGACAATCAAATATCAAGATACAAACTGGACAAGCAAATATCAAGATACAACCTGGACAATCAAATATCAAGATACAAACTGGACAATCAAATATCAAGATACAAACTGGACAATCAAATATCAAGATACAAACTGGACAAGCACATATCAAGATACAAACTGGACAAGCACATATCAAGATACAAACTGGACAAGCACATATCAAGATACAAACTGGACAAGCAAATATCAAGATACAAACTATACAGGTCATTGCGTACATTGTACAACATGGAAATTATAATTTTACAGACCGCATATAGAAGTTCTTTAGAAAATGCGAACCAATTTAGCACAATAATTAATGCAACTACTTCTGACATGATAGTCACAACCCACAAACTACTCATAAAGATAAATACAGCAATGAGCCTACAACATCAGGGAGCAATAAAACTGTCAAACAAGCATGTGTCACAGGAGACAGCCATGTACAGAGTATGTTTAGAACAATTTTGGAAGATATATTTTTCCGTTCTTGTACCAAAGGTAACCCAAGTCATGTAGACTATGGAAATTAACTTAGTCTTTTTTTTAATGTTCTCAGCGGTTGAGATTCCCAACCTCAAGATTAAATTAAGTTAGAGTATTAAAGTATTAAAAGTATTAGTACAAAAATATTTTATCCTAGAGCCTTTAAAATGCCACGCATTAGAAATGGCGAGACCTTGCTGAATACAAAAGTGAAATATAAAATAAAATTAAAAATTATGTACTAAATATTTAAGTATTGCAAGTAGTTCTGTTTGAAGAAATACTTTTTAAAATCAACGAATTCAAAGAAAACAAACAATATTTCTAAATAGTGCTCCCAAACTCACAGCTTAAACAGCTGCAATATGTAGAAAAACAGGAAGAAAAATAAACCAAACTTTAAACAAAATGAAGTTAATATAAATAGTATCAGTAGAAATAGTTAGCCAAAATGGAAATAAAACAAAACAAATTATAATTTGACAGAACGCATATTTATGTAATTAACAAAATTTTAATTTTGCAAACTGCATATTTCCCTAACAACAATTACATTTTATAGAACTCACATATTTCTCTAACAAAATTATAATTTTACCCACTGAATTTTCCCTAATAAATGAAATAGTGACAAAGATAAAACAGTAATAGAACAACTTTTTTAAAAAGTAGGTCAAAGCATATTGTGTATGTGTGTGTGGAGATTTTATTGCTCTCACTATGGAAACGGAAAGCGTAAAAGATAATGTGGCAGAGTAAATTTGCCTATCCCTATTTCTGGACTTATTTGTTGTATACATTTTTAAATTGTCAAAGTGACCCGACCTTGAGCACCCCTTACGATTATATTTTTGTAAGTGTCTGAGTTGAAGTAAAAATCTGAGTTGAAGTAAAATCTGAGTTGAAGTAAAATCTGAGTTGAAGTAAAATCTGAGTTGAAGTAAAATCTGAGTTGAAGTAAAATCTGAGTTGAGAAAATGCTGGAAATTGCTGATGTGAAGCAAACTAATTCCAAACTGGGTGAGTAGTTTTATTTATCCAATGGTTATAATTTACGAGAACGCGGCCAGACAATGATCTGAGATCTAAAAGTTTACCTGCAGAAGAGAAATCTATTGTCTAATCACTTGAATTTTATGTGGCAAAGAAGTCAGATCTTGAAAAGCCGTTAGATTAATGACTTGCTTGCGTACCCCAAACAAACCCGCCTGAAACTATTAAAAAAAAATTAAATATAAAACTTTAAAATTCTGTAGACAACACACACGACCCCAATGTAAGTCTGGTTCATTTTATGATCACAGGCAGAGAGATTCAAATTGAGACGACCGTTATGATCTGAAGGCAATAGTGAGGTATACAATTTGTAAGCTGGTGAATTCAAAACAATAAAAATTCAATGCCCAAACTACAATATAGAAATTAATTTTATTTAATAAAAGGTCTCAAGCCTCCACCAAAAAAAAAAGAAACAAAAAACACCACCACCACTACCAACAACAACAAACAAACAAACACACACACACACACACACGCACGCACGCACGCACACACACATTATCAATAGTGCGATCGAGTCGTGAAGGTCCGAAGACACCTTTTGAAAATATTAGAAAGTTCATTCCAGAAATATTTCAACTCCCATTTGAATAAATACACATTTCAAAGAATATATATTCGCATTTTTTAAAATTTTTATTTATTCTTCTGAAAATTTTGTAAGTTATACAAAAAAAAATTAAGTAAATTAGGTTGTTGGTGATGTGATGAGTTTTCGATATTGTTAGCGATCCTCATGGCGGTCGGGTCTCAAGAGGATAGTGAGTCTCTACAGAGCAATCCAGGGTCGAGAACTCCAAACATGAAAAGTCATATGCAAGACCTAAAAAGAAAGGAAGCAATCATCACCACCACCAGAAGCAGCAGCAGCAGCACCACCATTACTACCACTACCACTACATCTTTTATCTTGAGTTTAAATTTACCCCCCCAAAATAAATACTATTTAAGTTTTCTAAAAATTGATGTTTTAATTTATGCTGTTACTTTTGTAAAAACTAGACTCAACAACCCCCTTCATCATCTTCTGTCTTTATATTCCTTCAGTCTTTATATCCCTTCTGTCTTTATATCCCTTCAGTCTTTATATCCCTTCTGTCTTTTGATAAGATGGAAAGAGAACTAAACCTCACGCAAGCATCTTAGTTCACAATTTGTAGAAGTAATAGTCTACTCACATAATACATATCTACGTAATATTTCTAAGTCCATCCTCTCTCAATCAGTCAGCTAACTCACCATTAAGCTAACGGCTGCGTTTCATAACCAGACTTCGTGCTGCACCAAATTCAAAGTGATTGGACAATAGAATTCATAAGAGCAGATAATCTCAGCCCATTGGCTGGTCTCGTTCTAGTAAATCTTAACCATGGCTTTGTTCAGCATGTAAATGGTGATAAGGTTAGTATTAACACCGGGGAGTCAAAATATGTGTTGCCTCAGCGATCAGCGTGCATTCAACTGACAAATATTAGGTGGGTTTCTAGTACGTTCGTTTGCGCATGGTTGAGTGGCTCTCCTATTGGTTAATTAGAGTGAGTGTCTGGAACATTCAGATATGTTTCCAGCCCAGGGATAAGGGCTAGCCATTCTTGCGTGTAGCCTATTTTTAGGGGAGGATGGGAGTGGGCTAGATGGACCGTAAAAGGAATGGACACCGCATAATCATGTAGTCATAGAGAATAAAGAATGGTCGTTATATAACCATGTAGTCATAGAGAACGAGGAATGAGTCGCCATATAATCACGTAGTCTTAGGGAACTATGACATTTAAGGATTCTCGTCTCATGAAAGGATGTATGGACTTTGTAGAGAGACTCTCATCACGTAATGTTCGCAGAGTGCCGTGACGTCATTTGAAGAAGACAGTTACGGGAGATTGTAGATGAAAATACCGAAACACCTTGAAGCATTCGTGCTCCCTCCTTGTTTAATCGCTTAAAAGAAAGAATAAAAGACATATTTCACCTGTTGTTTCTTTCATAATGAACACAACTTGTTTAATCGCTTAAAAGACAAATTAAATAATAAAAGACATATTTCACCTGTTGTTTCTTTCACAATGACCACAACTTGTTTAATCGCTTTAAAAAAAATAATAAAAGACATATTTCACCAGTTGTTTCTTTCACAATGACCACAACTTGTTTAATCGCTTAAAAGAAATAATAAAAGACATATTTCACCTGTTGTTTCTTTCACAATGACCACCGAAAGAGACCAATGTCAATGTTTGACCACAACTTAAACTAATGCAGCAATACAAACAGTGTTGTCGCTTGCTGCTTTGACATCAGAATTGTGAAAATGGAATTATGCCCCTTTAATCGTATGACAACGGAATGGGAGATTACGAAGGAAATAGGAAACAGATTGACATGTGTAATTTTTTTAAGGGAAAATGCATCGACAGACTAACATGATTACTCTCCCTTTCTTGATTTTTGTTTGTTCGTGAAGAGCTATTATTAATTATTCGTAACGTAAACATTGTTTGTTTTTTCCTCTCTCATTTAATGCTCTTTCTCTCATATACAAGTTTTAGGAATTTAACACAGAAAGAGCTGTCAAAACCTGACTGAAGATGAATACTGTTGTTGAACGATGGAAAATAAATTCACAAATGAAATAAATGTACAGTTTGTGAGTGGGCATGAATGCTCCTATATGTGTGCTCTGGTTTCTTTTTGCATGTGAGTGTGTGTGTGTGTGTGTGTGTGGGGGAGAATGGGGCTTACTTTGCTCACTATCTGTTGTAGGCCAATCGATGCAAAAACTGTTTCAAATTTTACTAACTACAAATAACTTTTAATATCATTGTGGGTTTTTCATCCCTATCCCTGAAAAATAAAACCATTTAAGCAAGAATACTAAAGATAATGCTGATAATTATTATATTATTAACAGTAATATATTCAGTGGTAGTGATAGCATCAGCAATAAGGGTAATGCAGGAAGAACAGTAGTCTGAGTAGAAGCATAGTTGATGTGGAAGTATTCTAGAACAAAAATGGTAGTAGTAATAGTAGTGGTAGCAGTAGAACTAAGAAGAAGAGTTGTAGAAAAGTAGTTGTAGAATGTAGAGGGAGACGAGTGGGTCTTCTTAAGAATTTTTAATAACATAAATTAAGATTGTCATCAATTGTAATTAGTTATGGAATAATAATAATAATAATAATGTCATTGAAGGAGAAGTCATTAGCCTTGTGGACTACATCTGAAATAACAACAAAGATGATCCACTGATAGAAGCAGTAAAGATGAGTGGACTATTCCAACCCCCAGAAAAAGACAAATAAACATGGAAGAAAACAATGAAGCAAGCACTAGTGCATGTATGTTTATATGTATGCTTGTGAGTATGTATGTACGTACATATATACTTCTATCTGTATGTGTGTTTGTGTATACGAGAGATTGGGTTGGGGTGGATTTTAAGTCATATAGACAGTGACAAAATAACACAGAGAGAAAAAGATGGGGAAAGAGTGAGAGAGAGGGGTAGGTAGAGAGAAATTAGTAAGCAGAGAGGTAAATTTCAGATAACCAGAAAGAGAAAGGATGAGAGACAGAGACAAAACAAAATAAAGGAGACAGAAAGAGAGAGAAAGAGAGAGAGACAGACAGACAGAGAGAGAGAGAGAGAGAGAGAGAGAGAGAGAGAAGGGATGGGAATGGAGTCAGATAATGAGAAACCTAAATAGAGACAGAACCAAAGACATAATAAAAGAGAAAGGCAAAAATGAAATATTTGATAATAAAATGCATGCTAGTATTTTGCATAAGTATATGCGTGTAATATGTGTGTATGTGTGATTCTGTATTTGGGTGTAAGAGAAAGGAAAAAAGATTAGGCGATGTAGACAGAATGATCGGTCACTGGAGGCTTGCATTATCTTCCCTTGGGATGAATTGTAAAAACTAATCAACCTTCGTTTCAACAAAGATTGGTGCTAAATTTCGAGAAAGGATTGCCCTGGAAACATGCTGTCATGTTCTTCCTGAGCAAAAAAATGAATCTAACCTCCTTTCAAACTCTCTTGGAAAACCCTTGATTGTACAGACGAAAGTGCTGATTCAAACGTTATTTCTTTGCTGGCATGTATAATACTATTATAAACCAATATTGTACCTAAATAACATAGCCTCCATTTAAAAATATTTCTTTTACTTTTGTAAGGACACTCTTCTAACTACCCGTCTTTATGTGCTCAATAACTATTTTCGTAAAGAACCTAACTCTACTGTCTGTTTGCGCTTTCTTTGAAGTCTAACCTTCGTTTGTTTCCCCTTGTTTGTGGACATCTTGGTGGAGGCGGGCGCTAAGCAAAATGGATAAGTCAATTGAAACATCTACAACTAATCATTAAAACACTATATGGTACAGTAAAACAAACTACCTACACTCTCTTCATTCCCATCATGCCCCGTGATCAGTAACTGAGAGTATGGTTTCTTAGTATTAGCTGAAAACTCTCCCCAACGATCGCAGTTACATTTGCTTTTCAACTTGGTTTTGATATTCCACTATATTCTATATCACTGTTATGTTCGTGAAGTGTTTGTATGTTTATGTCTTTCCATGTAGAATTGCTGCTTTTATTTTATGATTAAATCATTGTAAGAGGAAATGCATTCACTCATTGTATTGTGACGTACGGGTTTGTTTGTTGGTATCACGAGGGTTTGTTTGTTGGTATCACGAGGGTTTGTTGTGTTGAATGTTGCCGACTGTCATATTTATTTTTTTACCCGATAGCTCTATGTGGTGTTTTCATTATTGACGTCAACGTTTACATTAAGATATTTAAATATTACTTTGATAATGGGATCTCAGTTAAATGTCCAGATAAATACTTTTGAGCTGTGTGCTAGAAATGCTTAATTGTAACATTGTGATATTAATAATTGCATTTGGTATGTGTAGAAATAGCAACAACGGGCATACTACGTTTACGATTCAAGGACCTGAATGATTTCGTAGAAAATATAGGGTTTTGTTTTAGAAGAAAAAAATTAACTGAATTGGTTCACAGGAAATGTAGAGAGTTGGTATTGTTCTAGAACAAAAAAAATGACCTTAATTAGTTCATAGAAAATGTAGAGAGTGGGTATTGTCTTAGAACATTGGCCTGAATTGGTTCACATAAACTGTAGGGAGTAGGTGTTGTTTTAGAATACAAAAAGTACCTGAATTAGTTTATAGAATATATATAGAGGGTGAGCGTTGTTCTAGAACGTAAATTGACCTGAATTAGTCATAGAAAATGTAGGGAGTGAGTCTTTTTTTAGAACAAAAATGTGACCTAACTTAGAAAATGTAGAGAGGGGTGTGTTTGTAAGGGGGGTGGGGTGGGGTTATAACAAAATTATGACCTGAGTTAGTTCATAAAAAATATAGAGGGTGGTTATGTTTAGAAAAAATGTGCCCTAAATTAGTTCATAGAAAATGTAGGGTGTGTTAGTTTAATTTGCCTTAATTATGCACATTTTGCAATTTTACTTACCCATCACAGCATACTCCAGCGACATTATAGCCACAAGTCACATTACAGATTCCCGACAACTGACCGGCAAGCCAACCAAATCCCTTGAGTCTAAACGCTGGCATTTGTACTCCCACACTGTTACAGATCGGCTGCTACATCTAAGTGCAACATCATTGGACTCCAGCCTTTCCACCCCCACCCCTCCCATTTCATTGGGTAGCGTAGGTTTGCTTACTCAGTGACTGCGAGTGAGAATGGTTCGACTGATTATATGTTTAATATTATGTATGTCTGTAGAATGAAAATTGACACTATCGAAAATAATTCATTAACTTCTTTTTTTCGAGAAAAAACGAAAAAGAAAAATTAGAACAATATTTTTTTGTTCTAATTTTTATTTTATCATCTACGGTTAGATATTTGCCTGTTCTCCGTGTCAGGGTTATAGTTATAAAAAAATTGTATATAGATAAATTCTGGTTTTATTTTTTAAAATAAAAATGTCAATTAAATTATTGTAACAGGAAGTGCATTCACTCATTTTATTTTTGACGCAAGAGAAAAGTAGTTTGCTGGTATCATGAGTTTGTACAGTTCACGAGTGACAGATTTATTTTACTTGACTTGGTGTGGTACAGTGTTACATTATTGATTTGACTTGGTGTGGTACAGTGTTACATTATTGATTTGACTTGGTGTGGTACAGTGTTACATTATTGATTTGACTTGGTGTGGTACAGTGTTACATTATTGATTTGACTTGGTGTGGTACAGTGTTACATTATTGATTTGACTTGGTGTGGTACATTGTTACATTATTGATTTGACGTGGTGCTGCACAGTGCTAACGTTACTGACTTGACTTGGTTCTGCATTATTGATTTGAACTGGTGATGCATAGTACCACAATGTTGACTTGATCTAGTGCTGCACAGTGCTACATAATTGACTTTAACTGGCGACGTACAGTTCTACATTGTTGACCTGACCTGGTGCTGCACAGTGCTACATTTTTTTTTTACTTGACTTGGTGCGGCACAGTGCTACATTATTGAATTGACTTGGTGCTGAACAATGCTACATTGTTGACTTGACCTGGTGATGCACAGTGATTAGGTTAATAAGTTTTAATATTCCTTTGATAATAAGTTATTAATTGATCTCTTTGCTATATGCTTGTGTGATGATAAAGCTGTTTGATTTTAACAATGTGATATCAGTAATTTATCTGTTGATAGAAGTGTTTGATTTTAACAATGTGATTGATATCAGTAATTTATCTGTTGATAGAAGTGTTTGATCTTAAAAATGTTATATCAATAATTGAACTCTGTAAGTATGAAACATACTAAAGAGTGTTTGCGATTTGTATGATTTAGGATCATAAATAGTTCATCATGACTATCAAACATATTTCAGCATTGTGTATGTGTTATATAATGTTCTAAGGCTCTAAGCCTTACTTATGCAAATTTTAACAAATGTGCAGAAGCATCAAAGATTATCCAACGACCTTAATGTCACAAGTCAAATTGCAGATTCTCTACAACTGATCATCAAGCAAGCAAATCCCAACGGTGTAAACGCTGCAATGTGGACCCTCATTCTGTTTCAGGGCGACCGGTACATCTAAGGGAAATATCAGTACTGGTCTCCTATCCTCCGCCCTCCCATTTCACTGAGTCATACGTGTGCTTAGTGACTAATTCTAAAACGGTTTGATTGTCATTTGTACTTTATTATAACTTCTTAATGAATTTTCCCCGAGTGACCTACGTGATTAATGATCTAATTGTTTTAAAACAGAAATCCTCTTAAATAAGTCAATTTTCACAACTCTTCTATGCCACTCTCCACCGTTATGAAGTACATTTATTTTTTTTGTATAAAGAAAGGTGCATAAGTTTCCTTGAAGTCACTAAGTTAATTATCTGAGTTATCTCTTCTTCTATACGTGGAAACCATCCCTCTCAGTTTCTCTCTTCCCATCTCGAAAGCATTGTCTTGACGTATAAATGTGATTGCTGTGTCGGCAGCTTCAATTACTGATTAACCGAATCCGTTTGAAAGAGAAAACAAATTGGATTAACTTTCGGTTCTTATAATTTCCTGCTCCAAATAAAAGTACAACCCAATTGTAAAATTAAATGAATTTAATTTTAAGGGAATCACACAATGAAATTAAGTTATTTTGCCATTCTCTATAATGTCATAATACATTCAATTTTCAAAGTATTGATTTGTTGTAAATTAATATCAACTTTAATTCTGAAATCCTGTCTAGGAGTCAAGGACCAAAAAACATGATTGCTTTTTGAAGGTTTCTGTTCTTTAATCAAAAGGTAAATGAATATATTTCATAAGTAAATATTTATTTACTTACATGTAATGATTGAAATGAGTAGGCCATTATTTATTTATTCTTTGTGGGTGTTTTCATAAATTCTCATTGACAGTGCTTTGTCAGACCTTGCCATCACAACACTCCAAACTCTAATCAAAGATTTAGTTTTTAAAATTAGATAAAACCTTTCCTTACTTGCTTTAGTGGTGTTATTCTTTGTGTCTATCTGGTTGGACTTAATAAGTTCACCGCATTTACACGTGGATTCAAAAGGTTTGTTTTTTTAAATATTAATTTTCCCGCTCACGAGAGCACCTTACAAACCCATAACTTCAAGATGTTATAGGTCACGTGACTATTTGCTTCGTCGTTGGAAATAGATGAACGGTAAAAAGCCCTGAATTAAAAAAAAATCAGGGGCTCTGTCTCAATACATCGCAGGCATATAATTCGTTTCTGATTGGTCGTCAAAGGCTTACGTGCACGATACACTAGTTCTATACCGGGACAATCTTTGACATCATATTATCACGTGATTGGGAATGTGTTCAGTGAGCTAGACAGAGTGCAAAACGAAAGCGACAAAATCTTTGTTAGGAGACTTTCAAATGGTCTTGTAATACAGTGAAGGGAAGTAAACACATTGTGACTTATTACCTTCTCTTTCTTGGGTTTTTAAGTTTCTGACTCTTACAGGCATTCGTACAGTGAATATTTGAATAGTTTCTTCTTTAAAGGCGCAGTAACTTAGTAAAAAAATCTTTTCTCTTTCCCATTCTTTTTCTCTCTACACATTTCATCCGAAGCATAGTAAGAAATCTACATCTGTACCGTTACGAAAATTCACCAAAGACCTAAATATTATAGAATATTCTGTGGTTTCGAGGACAACATTGAAGAAAATAAAATATATCGAAAGTGACTGTTCCTAAATGAGTGAAAGTTTTAAATGTTCAATAATTAATTTTAATTTTTCGATTATCTGTCTCTTATTAAATGTTATTACAAAGCATTTCTTTGTAAGAGAAATAATGGGTTCAGGTAAAAGGAAATCATAGGCCATCACTTAAAATTCTAAAATTAAGAAAAATATAAATAATTAAAACTTTCCCTCAGTAAAACATCCGCAGAGCTAACATCACTGAATGAATGTTACAGAACTTAATGATCTACGAAATCAAACATCATTAAAGGAAGGTTTCTCCTCCTCCTCCTCCCCATCTTCGTCATCTCTTCTCACGACTTCTATTATCTTTCGGGCAGTTCGTTATGAAGCTTGATCTGGAACTGCTATCAGGATAAGACTTTGTGTCTTCACTGTTTGCATCAGGGTAGGTATGTGGTTTTCTGGCAGTGTATTCAAATATCCTTCAGTCAGATGTTATGTTTTCCAGTGCCTCTTCTTTTACTAGCATCACGCCTGTTCTTGCAGGAGACAGTCTTTAGGTGTCTGACCTGACATACTGAAAGATTCCAGTCTTTAGTTCTTTTTCTTTGCCTTTCTTTGCCTTGTTGCTGTTTTGTTGGATTTGTTGACAAGCATAATGTCCAGTGTTCGCACTAGAAACTATAAATTCTGTTCATATTTCGAGGGCCGCAATATTTTCCGATTACTCTTCAAACTTTTCCCTGATGGTGTGTCTACCTGTTTCTAGATGGTATGTCTACCTGTTTCTAGATGGTGTGTCTACCTGCTTCTAGATGGTGTATCTACGTCTTTCTGGATAGTGTATCTACCTGTTTCTAGATGGTGTATCTATGTGTTTCAAGATGGTGTATCTACTTGTTTTCTGGATGGTGTATCTAGATAGATAGAAACTTTAATTTCTCAAAAAATAAACATCATATTTATATTCAGAATAACAAAATTCCCAGACTGAAATGCCATTCTCTAAAATAATAGAAGAAATAAAAGTAGCGCCAGAACAAAACAAACCTGGCTGCAATATAAAGGAAACAAATAAAAAAGCAAAAGCAAACACTGATGCCAGAATCGATCTACTCATAATATTTGCATGAAGAAAAACGTTGAAAAAGGCAAAGTAAAGCATACACACATCACGATGTAGACATTGAGCTGTAAGGTTAAACTGAAAACACCCCTGCAAGCCATTGCTTGCGTTGATGATGAAGACAGACCATTAGAGAGTAGTCAAGCGCATCTTAACTTCTTTGGCCTGTACATGCGTGAGGGGGAAGTGCTCACTATAACCAAATCCTCTCATTACTGTCTCTCTTTATCAGTGTGTCGGCCTGTTTGTCCATACAAACCCTTCCACATCTATCTTTAGTCTGTCCGTTCAAGCACATACCCTATCTATCTATCTATCTATCTATCTATCTATCTATCTATCTATCTATCTATCTATCTAGATGTTTGTCTGTCTTCAACCTATCTATATATCCATCCATCCGTCCATCTATCTCTCTATCTATCTGTATTTTCATCCTTCCATATATCTTTCCATCGATCTATCTGCTTTCCGTCCGCCATCCCCTCTATCCTTCTCCATCCATCCTTTCATCTTTTCTATCTATATCTGTCTCTTTTTGCATCCAGCACCTTTCGCCTCTCTCTGCATTTTCGTCCACACGTCCTTCCTTTCATCTATCTATTTATTTATATTTCCTTCTGTCCATCTCTCTCAATCGAGCCTCCCATCTTTCAGATCGCTTGTAAGAATTACTAGAATTAGACATTGTAGATTTTCAAGAGAAAAACAAAATATTGCTTGCATAAATTAATAAATAATTAATTTAAAGGTGAGAAGTTTCATTATGTGGTAAATTGTGTATTAATGATGTGGACACACCCTTAAAACTGAACAATATCTATCTCCGATTATTTATTTTCAAAGAATCTTGATATTTCGTATTTTATTTCTCAGGTTTATAGGTGATATACATATATATATATATATATATATATATATATATATACATGTAGACAATAAAACATTGATAAATAGATTGATAGATGGATGGATGCTGGCTGGATATATAGATTAATATAAGAGGCATAAACTGGGATACATCATTTATCTTCTTAAAATGAAACACAAGATTGAGTTAGAAAGAGAGAGAGAACGGAAAAAGAAAATCAAAGAGAAACAGAAATATTTATTTTATCGCGGTTCTCTGTTATAAGATAAATTTCTGCAAACTGAAGAAGTTGTATTGTGCCAATAAACCATTTTGACTAAAAAATTAATTCCGAGAACAATTTTGGTACAAAATGTGTAAAATGAAGATTTTATTTCTTTTCCGTTGTCATTTCTTAGAGATTGAACACTCTATACGAATTAACTGCCTTTGATTTTCTTTAGTTGCTGATATATAAATATTTGCTAAAACAGTCAATAAAAAAACTCAGGACATGAGGTCCAATATTTAGTTTTATTTTGTTTTTGTTTTTCTGTTTTATCCTCGTTCGTTTAGTCTGCAATATCTTAGCTTTTGTAATAACGCAATGGTCCACAGACATTTTAATGTTTGGTTTGTTTTCGATTCCAAGACAAAATAGGAATGGGAAATAAACGAAATCTCTATAACAGCCAATCAAACTATAACAAATTCAATCGGGTTTCCGTTTCGTTCATATCGATCGCTTAACTTACACATTAAACGCAAGGGGGTCAGACTTCAGGAAATGAAGAGTGATGCTTAGAGATACAATGAAATTGTCTTTCAAAAATAAAAGTGAATATCAAACTCCAAAATAGAAACGGTGAGCAAAAAAAGCAAAACAAAAACGATTAATAGTTAAATTTATAAAAGACAATCATGAAGTAAAATATGAAACAAACTTATAGTTAACAGACGTAAAGGAAAATTCAGAAAAAAAAGAAAGAAAAAAAGAAGCAATATATATATATATATATTTAAATTATAAGAACAAAAACAATCGCATAGTGTACCATCGATGAATCACAATAAAACGCGATATTTATGAATAGTCTTGCATGAAATTCTTCAATAACACAAAATGCTTTCGAGTCAGACATTTGTAAACTTACACTTTAGGTCTGCATCTGCATCCGGGCACATTGGGCAGGTTTTCTTCAAAGTGTCTATCTATCTATCTATCTATCTATCTATCTATCTATCTATCTATCTATCTATCTATCTATCTATCTATCTATCTATCTATCTATCTATCTATCTATCTATCTATCTATCTATCTATTATCTGTGTGTCTGAGAGAGAGAGAGAGAGAGAGAGAGAGAGAGAGAGAGAGAGAGAGAGAGAGATGGACAGACAGAAAGATGAAGGGAGAAGTTACATTGAAATATTTGTGAATTCAAAAAAAAAAAAAGATAAGCACATTTGTAGCTCGACAATTTCCTATTAAGGGTAAATATAGCTATACATTTCATGTAATCATTATACAAATGCCATACAAATGTATTTCTTGTAAATATTATGCAAAACAATACAAAACACGTTTCTAGCACGAACAAAACAAAGACAATTTCATTAAAATACAATTCACCCAAATGTTTTTCTTCTCGCAGGAATAAGTATTTTGTGAAGATGATGCTAGCAATTTACATGTAAAAATGCAAAATTAAAATGTTATTTAAAAAAAACTTTAAAATTAAAAACCATTATAATTTTTTAATTATAAAAGTATGGAAAACAAAGATGTCAACCTCTCCTGAGCATATTTCCATATATGCTACAAACAAACCCATTTGAAAATTCTCATTGTGATTTACACATAGTCAATACACAAAAAGGAATCTGTTGATAACAAGCACAGTGTGGTATAATGATGCTATGTAAACTTAAAACTTTGAAGACCATTTCCAGCAAAATTGCAAAGTTTAGAATAAACATTCAATATAATAATCGCATAGGAACTACTGCAACTAACGCAATTCTGCTTTGTGAATTATATTCATTCACATTTTTATATTTTACAATGCTATGATATCACTTTGAATTTTAAGTAGCGAAGTAGAATTTTTCACGAACGACTAACACACACACACACACACACACACACACACACACACACACACACACACACACACACACACACACACACACACTCTTCTCTCTCTCTCTCTCACGCACGCACACACACACACACACACTGTTCTCTCTCTCACGCACGCGCACACACACACACACACATATACATGCACGCATGTCCTTTGCGTTCGGCTGTTTTCGGGAATACAGAGGTCAAGAGGATGCTGATTGGTCAATTAAGCTCAGATTTGCGTGCAAACTCGGGGAAATTGGACAGGACCTGAACCTGAGACCAGCTCCAGACAGGACAAGAATATGTCTCGCTACAAGTGGACGCACTCTGTAAACAAGCCTGCATCTAGAGAATGTCGAGTGTAAATCTGTCCCTTAATGGCTCCATTTCAAAAAAATACCAGTTATAAAGAATAGAGGAATACTAATTAATGCAAAGAAAGAAAGAAAGAAAGAAAGAAAGAAAGAAAGAAAGAAAGAAAGTCTGTTTGTAACAGTATTCAAAGAATATATTAAATCTGAATGCAGTTGTCATAACTATACATATCAATATTACTTATTATTATAATAATATTAGCTACAATTTCTGTTATACTTATCATGACTACCTCTTCTTGGCTTCGTTCAGCAAAGCACTCCTGTTCATCAGATGAAAATAGGCTAGTTTCTACCAGCAAAATATTTTGGCTCGTCATGGAAAAACACTGGCTTCATTCAACAAAGCACTCCTGTTCCTCTTGTGAAAATATTCAAGTTTCTTCCAGCAAAATACTTTGGCTCGTCACGGGAAAACACTGGCTTCATTCAGCAAGACACTCCTGTTCCTCTTGTGAAAATATTCAAGTTTCTTCCAGCAAAATACTTTGGCTCGTCACGGGAGAGCACTGGATGATCGCTTCAGTTACAAAAGTATCCGTATCAGTCTAATATCGTAGTGTATAGAGCATTGTCGCAGTTCGTGAGAAAATCTAGATTTTTCTGTTTATCACACCAGTTATATCATAGTGTATAAAAGATTGTAAGAGTCCATGAGAAAATCTAGATTTCTTATTAATGTTTGCCAATCCATTCATCCGTCTCTATCATCAGACCCACACCAACACCCGCAGGAATTGCTTGCTGTCTATATACACCTTCGTAATATGTTATCATAGCACAACCTCATTAACTGGATTTTCACATAATGACATTACACTTCTTAACACATTTTAAATTTAGACATGCAATACGAATCAATCCACTTTCTAACGGATGTTTTGTTGTTTTTTTGCAGAGATTTTAAAATACTTACAATTCACAAGTTGTCATATGTTGCTAACATTTGAAAATACATGCATGCATACTCACTAGTGACAAATGCAAAAATGCAGGCCGGAGGTAAGTCCAACTTTTCATTCTATCAATTGCCCTGAGACAATCACATTTTCTCCTACAAGGGCGACTACTTTTGGTAGTGCTGTTCATAGTGAAAGTAAATCGTGCTCGCGTTGTCTGACCGAACAAGACGCCATTAAGTCTACATTGGGAAACCCTCTAACGTCGGTCACTTAACATCAATTGTCATTTCTGAATCTGCAGTCTACACACACACACACACATACACACACACACACACACACACACACACACACACACACACACACACACACACACACACACACACACACGTAGGAGCCTCTTTCCTAACTGTTCACACCATATACGCACGCACACCACACGTCACTCACACACAAGCGTACATTCAGCCACCGTTTCTGTACAGTATAATTTAATCTCACTGGCCCCCCCACACCAGTAGAACAACAGTCCTGACTTCAGTTTAGCTATTCTTCGTTGTTCATTCTCTAATGAGATGGTCAATGGTTTCATTCGTTAGTTTCCAAGTGATGCTCAATTCTTGCCCTACAATAGTTAACCTCCTTGACAAGTCTGGACCACTACGCGACTCCTTTCGGCAGTTTTTCACACAAGTGCCCAGAATCAGTAATTGCTGTCTCTGTTTACTGTCTGTTACTTAGGTGACACAAAAATGCACACACACAGTCATTCAGAAAAAAAAACTACGTAAATTAAATTAAATTATCGTACATTAAGAAAGCAGCTTGCCAAAAAAGAAAGAAAGAAAGAAAGAAAGAAAGAAAGAAAGAAAGAAAGAAAGAAAGAAAGAAAGAAAGAAAGAAAGAAAGAAAGAAAGAAAGAACGAAAGAACAAAAAGAAAGAAAGAACAAAAACAAAGAAAGAAAGAAAAGAAAGAAAGAAAGAACGAACGAAAGAACAAAAAGAAAGAAAGAAAGAACAAAAAAAAGAAAGAAAGAACAAAACAAAGAACATTAGAAAATAAGGGCAAGGCAGAAACCCTTTAGCTGTCGAAGGAATCCGCCAAAATATATTTCTTCAAATTACAAACATTCATTGACTTAGTTGTCTGCCTTTTAAGTTTTCAATTCGTTTCAAAATGGAGACAATAAAAATACGAGCCAACTTCAGTGCGAGTGAAACAAAAGTTGGACTTCTGTATTAGGTGATTAAAATATACGTGCTTATTTCCACTTTTTATTTGTCAATAAGTTTATTCTGAAGTGTAAGATGTATAATTAATCACACACGCCCCACAACGTAGGCTTGACAAAGGACTAGCCACCTAAAGTGATGATTGTGACGACCATCTAAATATCAAAAATTTAACCAATTAAATATAAAAACAAAGACTAATTTATAAACAAAATCACACGCCCAACAACTATTTTAACCTCATCAAAATTCACTAACCTGCTTAAAGACGTCCCTTACCAATTTTCAAATCATTTGTAAGACCATCGTTTAGCCAAATAACTGCAAGGAAAGGAAGTTATGACGCTCATTTAAGATCGTTACACTCTATTATACTGACAACAGATCAAACCACAAATGTACTTTCAATTAACTCTGACGCCAATGCCACATAGTTAATGGTTATGATTATAATTAATTTATTAATGATTGTCGTACTATAGTCACCAAACAATAACCATGACTGCCTTTCAGTCACAACAGGGTGTCGCCGCATAATTCTGAAGTGACTTTGTAATAATGAATTATATCAAATATTAGTAATTTCATGACACAAACGTGCCACTCATCAACAATACTGTAATCACGTCATTCATTTACAATCAACACATTCTTGTCACGTCACAAATACAGGCATGAGTCTTTACTGTCTCTCACGTACAATCATAAACACACTATTCATACCACTCAGAACAATCATGACACACTAGTCGTTTACAATCATAACACTAGTCACGCCACTCATATACAGTCAGGACGCACTAGTCACGCCACTCATACTCATACAATCACGACACAGTAGTCACGTCACTCATACAATCACGACACACTAGTCACACCACTCAAGTACAATCATAGCACACTAGTTATATTTCTTTTATGCAGAAGAACCCGTGACAGTAAACATGAAAATTATATACAACCATGACACGCTAGACCTATCACTGGTATAAAGTCATGACACACAAGGCACGCCACTCAAGTACAACCATGACACGCTAGTCCTGTCACTCGACGTTCATGGCTCCTGTCATGGTGCACATACAATCATGACAAACTAGTCTTGGCCGCTCACAAGCAAGTCAGACACTACGCTAAAAACAAGAATATTAGATTCAGACGTGGTTAATTTCTCAAACCTGAGATAGTTAAAAGAAATGAAACAACAGATGTCGAAAACAAAAGCTGTTCGGAAAATACTTCACTCTTTGTTTTTTTCCCTTTAGATGAAACATTTCGCTTTGATCACTCGATGCACGTCATTCCCACAATAAAATGAAATCATATTTTTTTCTTTCCTTTTTCTTGCTGTCGTGTGCGTTCTTCAGCTCAGCGTTGTATATCTGACGTGAGGTTTAGTAGCAATCAATGGAGAGATTCAAAGTTTCACTTGTGACTGTATATTTTCACTTAAATTATTCGTGACTCAGGAAAGGGGCAGAAGAGCAGATAATTGGTTTCTTTGTACTTGTTTGCTTAAAAGTTCTCAGGAAATACATTTTGCTTTTGCTTTGTTTTTAAAAGTGTTTCTCACATCTGTTTCATGTTTTAATGTTTTTATGTCGACATCTAGGCAATGCCATCTTTTTTCCTGCAAGTTCCGTTATCCATTATTCATTGTATTCGAGATCAGGGAAATAGCAACTTACCTCATCAGTTCTTTGACTTTGCGTAACATTAATTTGACATAAGACATCACAACGTTATCACTCATCGTCACTTATCGGGTATAATCTGTATTTGACTTCAAGACTAAGCAGGGTTATGTTCCCTGCTTTGTAACAATGCATAATCTTTATTTAATATCAAGACTAAGGAAAGTTATCTTCCCACTTTTGTAACTATGTATAATCTGTATTGGCATTAAGACTGGACAAGGTTATCTTCCCTGTTCTGTAACTGTATTTGATATCAAGACTTGACAGGGTTATCTTCCAAGTTCTTATCTATGTATAGTCTTTAGTGGACATCAAGGCAAAACAAAGTTATCTCCCAGCTCTGCTACCATATATAATCTTTAGATGGCATCATGACTAAACAAAGTTATATCATTAGTTCTGTTACTCTACAAGTGTGTTGAAGAACCATTTCGATAAAACAATACAGCCAGAGAGAACCGAAAAAGAAATAAACATATGTTATTCTGTGAGTTAATGAAGAATCATTACTACAACGATGCTATAAATAAAAAAAAAACCAGAAGAGATAAAAGTGAAACGAATATATCTATTACTGGATGCATGAGCTAATAAAGCGCTATTTCTATTTTTAAAAAAAACACGACATCCAAACATAATATGACAATAAAGAAATGAACACATACATTGCTTTGTGATTGTGATAAAGTGTAATGAAGAACCATGTTTAGCTGTAAACATGTTCACGAGGAACCATGGCTAGCTGTAAACATGTTCACAAGGAACCATGTGTGGTAGGTCGGACACTAACGCTTAACAGCTATCACAGGAAGGGGGCGAGCACGTATGCGTGGCGTTTGCCGCCCATCTCGGTAGAGCCTTTTTCACTTGCCTCTGTGAGTGTTATGTCAGCGGGCAGACATCATCTGCACAGCGCCTGGACAAATGGGTCAGGAGGTGCTGCTTTGTTTCAAAGCGCGCGCAGTGTATGTGTAAACATTACCATTACTAATTTAGAGTGCTGTGCTAGTGTGTATATTTGAATTTATTTTTATTATGCTATGCATTTGTCATTTTACTATAGACAGTATATATCCATATAGGAAATAGTTTATATTTTTAGTTGATATATTTTATATGAAGAATAATGATTTCACACTTGTGTATTTTGCAATTTATGTGTGTGTGAATGCTTTTCCTGAAGCCCGCCAACACAGATTTTATTTTATTAAAGGTTTAATTCTTCAGATTATATATATGAAAAGATTTGTGTATTAAAGTATAATTATAGTAGTTTTATTTTATATTTGATTTTTAGTATAGCTCTTAGTAGTTTGAATGAAATTTATATTGAAATAGAAGTAAGAAAACACAGAAAATATTTTTAGAAGCCTTACCGAAAAGACAGAAATAGATATTACATGAAAATATATACTAAATTAAATGTATGCGATTTAATGAAGTAAGACTTTTATTTGTAAATTTTTAATGAAAATATTTGAGCGTAATAATTAAGGAATGATTCCATATTTAAACGGCCTAATAAAGAATCGTTCCTATTAGTTCGCATAATAACGAAGAACTATTTCTATTTGTAAGCCCGTTAATGGAAAAACCGTTCCTATATAACCATAACCACAACAAACAAAAATAGAAAGCGAAATAACTTTGCTTGTTTCATTGTAAGAGTGATAGTAAATAACCATTTCTGTAACGGTATAATACAGCACACCGAAAAATAAGCGTACAAGAAATGAAATGATCTTTCTCAAAATCTGACATTTGCATTTACTTCATCTCTCTGGACGACTAGCAATCAGATTTATATACATTGCTTATGCCAGACAATGGCAAGATGATTTCTCTTTATAGATGTTTGAGACCACAATTCCAAGACCTTCAGAGCTATTTTTTCTGAATGGTGGCGTATGTTCAATCCAACCATTCGTGATATGAGTGGAGTGGAGTGGGGTGGGATTTTGGAGGAGGGGAAGTAACGACAATAGGGCACTCGTGATCTTGCCATGACTGACACAACCTTACTTTGGTCGTAATCAAGAGAACTGATGACAAGAGACTGGAGAATCAAAGGTGTTTTTCTGTCCATTTCTACCACGTAGCAGATTTAGTTATCGTTAGAGGTGAATAACGACTGCTTTCGAAACTAAGCAGCAATGCCCACCTTACTGATCGTCATTATTATCGAGTTACGCCCTTTCATCATGGACCGTCATTGATATTAAAACCATTGCGTGCATAGTCTGCCATTATGTGTAAACATTCATTGGTATGAAGATTGTCACACATCCGCAAATAATTGTTGACAGAGTTATCCTCTCTGACTTTCCGTGGGAAGTGCATCCCAAATGATCTAGGCATCAATTCTACACAACAGATTTAATTCCCTTGCTAATAATACAAACGATTTAGTATAAACCTATTGACCTCTACGTTACGTCCCTTGGATACCTAATGAAATAGCTATTATGCAAGCCTGAGGTACGTTGCAATAATTGTCATTACATGCCTGAGATCGTGGCACTATGTAGGCAAAATGCATCTTGTTGTATTTAAAACGGTAAAGCCAGTTGAATGAAGTTAGTGCATTCCGGTGAGCCGTCTTGTGTAATCTGTCCATGCACCAATCTATGTAAAAGCTAACTATCCATTTAAGCTTACTGGTGTTCTTAAAGAATGACTTTGAAATGGACTATAGTAAGAACAAGTTTGTAAATTTCAAAAATAATTTTCGTTACCTTTGCTACTGAATTATTATTATACGTTAGTCGTACGTATAAATTACTTTTCGAAAAATAAGTAAAGAATGAGATAACATGCTTATGGCATAAACCCTGTACAATTCTACATCGCCATGTAAATCTTTGCAAGGTGTGTGTTTAGGCTTTATAATCTAGGACATTTCAACCTTTCTCTTTCCGTAATTTTTGGACCATTTCTATCCGTCTCCTCCCATATTATTTTAGCCATTTCAACCCTTCTCCTTCCATATTTATTTGGGCCATTTCAACCACTTTCCTCATATACAATTTAAATTACTTTCCTTTGTAGAACTATAAATTGCCGTATGTAAATATAAATAGTTATAAAACCATTTATATAGGAATTATATTTTGCTGAGCGAGACTTCTTTATTTTAACATCAATCTTAATAACATAGTTTGCTGTAGCGAGACTTCTTCATTATTTTAACAGCAATCTTAATAACAGGATCTCATAAGCATTCATTATTGTAAATATAAAAGTTGTATATTTTGACCGACTCTAATAATTCATAAGAGTACATTGTCATACAGTTTTTACGCAGTGAGACTGATAATTTTATAACCTTCTGTGCTGATACCTAGCGATGTGCAGTCACGACAAACAATTTCATAACAATCTCTGCTGATACCAACTATGTGCAGTCACGACAAACAATTTCATAACAATCTCTGCTAATACCTAGCGATGTGCAGTCAAGACAAACAATTTCATAACAATCTCTGCTAATACCTAGCGATGTGCAGTCAAGACAAACAATTTCATAACAATCTCTGCTGATACCTAGCGATGTGCAGTCAAGACAAACAATTTCATAACAGTCTCTGCTGATACCTAGCGATGTGCAGTCAAGACAAACAATTTCATAACAGTCTGTGCTGATACCTAGCGATGTGCAGTCAAGACAAACAATTTCATAACAGTCTGTGCTGATACCTAGCGATGTGCATCACTGTGCTCTAAGGATTTTAGTTCCATAGCAACCCAAATTAACAGTCACAATCTTTACAATCAGATATTCCAGAATGGTAATAGCGCCTACATTATTCATTCATCGCCTGAGAGTCAACTGCAGACCTTTCTATAACACTGCATTCTGATGCAATGATGCCTAGAGCTAGAGTTCTGAAACGGAGTGCGCACTCCACAACACCTCATGCATCCCCAATTTCAAAGCAACCCTCACGAGCTGTCTGAAGGAGCTCTGCAATCATATATTCATAACTCCACTGGACCCATGCCTGATAAACAAGACAGCCTATATTCTTCAACCGATAGAATTAGATTTTTAAAAATATGTCTTGGAATTCAGGAAATAGTAGAACACATGTGTGTCTGTGTTTAGAAGGTTGGAATTTCGAAGTGTAGGTAGTGATACACTTCTAGCGAGGAAACTTAATTTAAATGCTGTGCCATGATAAAAAAAAGGAACCAAACATTTACGTGTAAATCATTCTTAACACATCTCTGACATCCATGCATCTAGAACTACAAAATAACACAAGATTGTTTTATTTAATCCATCATCTTTCTTATTCATTTGTAGTATATATTTGCTGTAAAATTAAATAATTCATTATACATATAAATATTTGCATGTATTTCTTTCCCTGCTCCGACAGAGAACAGAAAAGAATGAGTCTTTTCCAGTGTATGAACTCTAAAGAACCAAATAACATTTAAAATACATAATAAAGTATTCTGATATAATCATGTTCGTTTTTTTCTTTTTATAAAGAAATCTTGTACCCCTTCCAGGCAATATATTAAAGAATTAACAAGTTCACTTGAATTTAATTTTTTTTCTCCCTTTTTTTATTTTTTGCATGACGATATCAATATGCTGCTCCTTGTCCTAATATTACGTATGCATGAGGATGTATGAATTGATTTTTGTACGTATGTACGTGATGTCTATGATTAAAACATTTTGCAAAAATCGTCATGTGTTGCTATTGAATTTATTATTTTTGTGTGTGCACGATCTTTGGTAAATTTGAACGACAGCATACATGATTTGAGAATAGGGGTAATTGAAGTCACGTGATAAGTCCAGCATATATACACTCAGTGCACGTTCTTCAAGTTCATGTTAAGGGAATTAAGTGTGACGGTCGATATCTGATTGATTTATAAAAAAATTAAGTGTTAATCAGATCTTGATCCGAAAACATCATTTTTATTAAATTTCTTTTATACCAGGTAGGCCCGAGGACTTGATTACCTCCGACAATTGACATAAATTTATAATTACTAATTGTATACTTCTAATTAATGTCATCTTCAATGATAAAAAAGGATAAAGAGTAAAAAGAGAAAATGATCAGCGGACATACATTTCTCTCCACCTTCTTGCATGATTTTGCAGTGGGATGCCTAAGTGCAATTCAAAATTTATTTTATTCTTTCGGCTTTACTCAAACGAATTTAAATATGTTATTTGTATGATTTGTTTATAATTTAAAAGGTATTAGAAATGTTTCAATTTTATTAAAAATATAAACTATTACATGTTCACACAGGCAAACATATTAACAATCATACACATGTTCACAAGTACACACACACATATATATATATATGCACACACTTATATACATATAAACATATAGACACATGTCTACACACAAAGACAGTATTATGCAAAAGTAACTATACTGATATTCTCGATTGACCAAGCAGGAAAAGAATGAAATGACAAGCTTAACTTTCATATAACTTTTGGCACAGATCTCTTAATTCACACACATACACATAAACACACACACACACACACACACACACACACACACACATACATACAGACGCATAAATTTTATAAATACTTACCGACACACATATAAACATGCATGCACACACGCACGCATATATTTTATATATATTACCGACACACATATATACATGCATACACACGCATATATTTTACACACACACACACACACACACACACACACACACACACACACACATATATATATATATATATATATATACAATTACCTACACACATACGTACTTTATATATACATACATACCTGTACATTACCAAGAAACCAGAAATAAATATATAGATTACATAGCACCACACGTGCACACACATGCGCGCACATGCACGCACACATAAAAATGTTTCTTACATTCTAACAAGCACTGATTCTCGCACAGTAATGGAAAGCACATTCTCTAACCAGCAGCACGAATTGGTGTTGGTGATCAGAGTTCTCGATGCCAGAAATTAAGGCCCGTTTTCAAACAGACGGTTTGCAAAGCTGGTGAGATGACGACTGGCATACCTCGTATGCATGTCTGCTCTCTATAAATTACTTTTTATCGCGGCTTAGCTCTATTCGTTCTGACCCAACCACACATCACTCTGGCCCCCCTCTGGACACTTTCCACCGGTAGATTTCATTTAATTTTGTTACCAAATTGCGCCACATAACACTAACTCTCATCCGAAAACATAAAAGCAGAAGCATTTATATAAAATTATGATCCACCACGGAATGTAACCAGCCGGCCCGCCATCCAGCCGCCATCCACCATCCTATCAGCTGGTGGCTCATCGCAAAAGCTGATCTATTCATTGCTTGCACGGGAATTTGAAGTTTAAAGCTCTTATTTTCACAACGTCAGACACACATCCGCATGTATTCACAACTAAAAATAAGTCTTTGATCGACGGTCCTTGTGGATAAAAGGGAAAGAAAGCCAGAACGAGTTTTAGCTAGAGATGCCCCAAGAGAGGGAGACCATTCTTAACTTTCGATCCGCAGTCGTCAGAAATCGTTCGCTTTCTAGAAAGTCGAAGGTATTAGTGGTTGGAGGAGACTGATAGAAGCAGAAGAAAAAGTAACTTTTGCTGTTGGCTTTGGTGTTGGTGGTCGAGGTTCAGGTGGTGGTGAAGAGAGTAACAGTAAAGCGTGAGGTAACGGTGAGATGGAGATTATCAGCCCCTAGAACGAGTGATACATTTACATATGTCTATGCACACAAAATCCCTTCATTTCGCGAACCTTTCTGGTATCCACTCAAGTGAAGCGCAATATTACGATTAATCAGCGTGTATGAAGCAACTCTGACCTGGATATTGTCTTTATTATCTAAAATCTAGATATCTTTTCAAAATATGTTTATACAAGTTGTTGTTGTCATCATCGGGGATCATCATCAGTTTAAATTTATTACTAATTCTATTTTTCGGAGTGCTACTATAGAAGACGTAAAATGTTACCATTTGGATCTGCAAGGAGCTTGGCCTTGATGGTAAAATGTTCACTATATTTTGTGCAAGGAGCTTGGCTATGATTGTAAAATGTTAACTATTTTTTTTTGTGTGTAAGGAGCTTGGCCATTATTGTAAAATGTTCACTTGTTTTATTCCCACAGCTGTTTTTCGTCATTGGTTCGTTCTATTATCCAAAGACTTACTCTCAGAAGAACCTTGACTGGCAAGGATATTGCCCGTCCATTAATTTTCACTCGGTACTGAGCACGGCTAACTATCGTGTACGCTAGCACACAGACATCATCCTTCCTCATTCGTAGATTGAAACAGTATTGCATCAACATCAATTCTAACTCTACGACATTTATGGTGAAAGAACAGAGACAAAGCAAACATCTCAGTGGTCATTAGTGAAGTGTCTATCACGTATTAATTATCGCATTTACTTGTTCACTGAAGTCTGTTAGGCAGGAATTAAGATACTTTAGCCTTCGTAACGAGCGGCTTGTGTTACAAAGCACTCTATGCAGTGCTTTTTCAGACTTGTAAAACTCCCCGCCGGTTGTCGGGACTGCATTCGGAGTAGAAAGTAATTTAATCAGATTTCTAGAAAACATATTTCGCTTGCACAACTTAGTTTGCGACCCACACATACACACGATTATATGTCACACGCATACACTCAACACGCATATTAATGCTTGTATATTCACGTATAAGAATGTATACACATTTACTAAAACAAATTCTTATATAGGTCTTTCTGTCTCACTCTCTCTCTCTCTCTCTCTCTCTCTCTCTCTCCCTCACACACACACACACACACACACACACACACACACACACACACACACACATTTTATTCACTTTTTCCAGTTCTATGTTTATACACTTACAGTTTACTTCAGTCTTTGTGTATATGTACAGTGTGCGTGTGTGCGTTTGTGTGTATGTGTTCATGCGCTCTTTCAAATCAAGGGGGGTAACTCAGTCTCTGTACATATGCTTGCATGGCGTAAGCAGCAAGCCACGGGCTGTTTGGTTTTCCATGCTTTGAAACAAAGCGAGGTAATTAGTTTTGCAGGCATATATTGCCTTCCAACCAAGCGAGGTAATTTGTGTTTGCAGCCATGTACTGCTTGTTGCTCAGCAAATAAAACCATCACTCAACTGCGTATATTTCAAAGGAAGTAATCACATTACATGCAGACACACAAACAGACATAAACACTTAAAGTTGATAATATTCATTTCATTTTTACATAAGTAATTTAGTAAATATTATTCCAATGCTTATATCCCCAATTTGTGACACTTGAACAATTACAAGTTTTCATGCAGGTTGGTGAGACCCAATCTCCATATCAAACTCTAAAATTCACAAGAAAATTTATAAATCTTAAAGTAGAATCAAGGTGCTCAATGCATACATTGGTTTAGAACATTCCAATTAACATAGACCATGTTTGCAGTCAGTTCTTGAAAGTATAAAATAATGTTTGTTTTTATGCAAACTTAAGTTATATGATGTACCAAATTCAATTTTGATATACTTCTTTTAGAATAGTTGCCACTTTAACATTTCAAAGCAGATCAACCAATTTCTTTTGTCATGATAGGGCGTGCTCAGGCCAATTGTAAATATAATGGTAAATATAATCAACTGATTCTCTTTGTCTGGACTCTAGAACAATTTCCTGTTCTTCTCGAATTTGGTAATGCACCCTTTTAAAGTTTCATGGAATTAGTAGATTTAAACTTTCACTTTGCCTAAATGATGCACATATGTCATGGTCCTCTGTATCTTCTTCACATTGTTTCATGAACATACGCTAGGTAACTCAGGAATGACCGTCCTGCGTACTTCCCACTATCTTTTCCAGTTCAAGTTCAATCAACATAGCTTTGCTAACCAGTGACGTTATCACACCTATCAGTTATGCAAAGTACCATTGCATAGCAGTCGCATGTCTTCCTCTTTGTTGTTTGCTTGATTAGAGTACCCCAACAGCAACTGATCAAGTTGCATTGCCTAAATGGTGAACAGTCCACTACAATGCACTCCCTGGGTTAGCAATGTACCACCTACTACAGCAATAGAAATGGCAAGCTATACAGCGTCAAGACAGAATGTAGAAAAGATGAAAAAAAGTGAATATCATCAGAATTGGTCATCCAATAACACATTTCTTAAGGTAGCCAAAATATTTTTCTTGTAGCATATTCTACCAGCTTCATGAAAACATGAAGTGTAAGCAGCTGTCCTGCATAACACACAAATGAATAGTACGAAATAAATGTTTCTAACTTTCTACTAAAATCTTTGCTGTCTATCAGATTGTTGTGCAAATTTCTTTCCATGACATGTTGAAAAACGTTTGACGGCACCCTACTACACGACCTACAGTCTGCTCAGAGCCATATTTCAGATTTTCACAGAATTTCAATCAATATTTGTGAACTGTCTGCAAAGAATCATGACGAAATATGTCCTAAAGTCATGTAAGCCTGATTTTATTCCAATAGCATGGCAGCAGTTTGAGTTTTATTCTACTTCTTGCTCTGGTAGTCATCTTAAATACTTCCCCTTGTACCGGAATTTTCCACACAAATGTTAAAATAACTCTTGTGAAGTCTGAAGTCCTTTCTACAATAGTTATTGTGAAATTTAAAATTTCTTTTCAAAATAGCCATTGTAAAGTCGGATGTTCTTTTAGAAAATAGCTATTGTGAAGTCCTTCTTGACATGACAGACTTGAAATAAATTTCTTCCAATCTCTATTCCATTATTTATGTCAAACGTCATGGGAAGAAGTTGCTTTGTCTTAGTTAACAGCTCTCCTTAATCACAATAATCTTTTCACTCAGTAGTAATCCTATCACTGCAATAACAGTGCAATTTTTAAATGCTGTTCATGATGTTTTATCTCTTTTGAATGAGGGGAAGATTTCAGTTCTCGCACTTTCTGATTGATTTGCATCCTTTAACACTACTGATTATGATATATTCTCCACAACCTCCAGAAAGATGTTAGCATTCATCGCATTGCTCTAGCCTGATTTACATCTTATCAGTCGACAAGAAAACTGAATTGTGTTAGTATATGGTAACAAAAAACTCTGCTTTTATGGTTGTAATCATGGACCTGGATTTTTCTTTTAAATACAGCCCTGTCTAGTATCATATAATGCTACCAGTTGTATGCTGGTGATACTCAACTGCTCTATTGAAATTGCTACCAACATCCCAAGTGTGGAGAGATGTGATTCTAATGCAACACCTTGCGTGGTAAATAATTTTACAAACAAACGATAATAAAACCATACTTGTTGTACCTAACAGTTTCTAAATCCTTTACTATGCCAGAGTCAACGAATATTGGTGGTGCTCCTATTAATTGCAGTCAATTAGAAGTCTTTATGTGTTTTTATTTTTGGAGAGCTTTCTTTCTCTCTCTTTCCTTACAACAATTCATTTTATAAATCTTATACAGAACATTAAGGGGAGTTGAGAGTCTCTGTTGATGCTACAAAATCTCAGTAGTGTACTCTGATAACTGAATCTCTCCTCTCTATGATCTAGCATTGTCTTATGAAGAAACTTCAAAATATTCAGCTACGATGACTCTTAGAGCTCCAAGAGCTAGTCCTGTCAATCCACTTCTCCTCTTTGAAAGCAGAATGCTGCAGAAGATCTCTTCATTATGCTTCACTGTCTAGTTCCAGTCCCATCTACTCGATTGATCCCACACTGGTACACTCATGCTGAAGGATTGTGATCATCAAATATACGCATTCGCAGGATCATGAAAGCAAAGTATGTCATACGGCCTATGTTCATTCGCTTACCAGTGTCCATCTACCTGTTTTATGCTGTGAGTTTTCAGTTGTGACACAAAGAGATCATGATCATTCCTAGACCCATCTAACTCGTCAGCAAGAGTAGCACAGTATTTTGTGTCATTGTCATTCCAGTAGCACCGTGTCCTTTGCGTCAATTCATTGCTCCAGTAGCATTATTTTTTTTTGTCATTGTCTTTTTTCCAATAATACTGTGCCGTTTGAGTTATTATTTGTTCTAGTAGCACTGTGCCGTTTGAGTTATTATTTGTTCTAGTAGCACTGGTGTCTTCAGTGATATCGTTTATTCCTAATACACTGTGTCGTTTGAGTTATTGTGTGTGCCAGTAGCACTGTATCATTTGTGTCATTATTTGTTCTAATAGCACTGTGTCCTTTGTGTCATTGTTTGTTCCAGTTGTATTGTGATGTTCGTGTCATTGTTTGTGCCAGTAGCACTGTGTCTTATGTGTCATTGCTTGTTCCAGCTGTACATTTGCAAATTCATTTTTATTTATGTTTCTCTTTTGTAAATGCGTTCGTCTGCTATATGCCATTTTGACGTGGACTAGTTTGTTACGTTTCATTGCTTTAAGCTTTCTTATGTTTTGCACTAGTTTGTTATGTTTCATTGCTTTAAGCTTTCTTATGTTTTGCACTAGTTTGTTATGTTTCATTGCTTTAAGCTTTCTTATGTTTTGCACTAGTTTGTTATGTTTCGTTTCTTTAAGCTTTCTTATGTTTTGCACTAGTTTGTTATGTTTCGTTTCTTTAAGCTTTGCAGTAGTTTGTTATGTTTCATTGCTTTAAGCTTTGCAGTAGTTTGCAAAAGTTCTGGTATATTTGTATGTAATTAATGTTCGACGATTATGACACTTTAATATTATGTAGTTTATAGTTTCCTTTATTACTGATCATTTGTAATGAACACCGCTATTTTATACAACCTATTTCGTTTTATATTCATGATGTCCTATAACGGCGAACCTGAGCCTGTCACAAAGACGCTTGTCCCTCTTAAGTCTAGAAAACCCTGGAAACGTGTGATTACAGTTCAAAGTTTCAAATGAGAAATCATGTTCCAAGTTTGCCCAAAGCGATTGACGATTGAACCCCAGGAAACATGACATAAACTAATAAACGCAGACTTTAACGCGTCAGAAAACATTCGGCAGAAGAAAAAAATCTTTAAATTAAATCCACGATTTACAAAGCTTAACTGACGAGAAAGACGAGACTATAAATTAATGAAACAAAACAAAAGCATGAAAAGAACCCCACAGCATTGACATGTTAATACGAGTACATGAAATTCAACTTAACAACAACTGAAGAAAATGGATACATTGATATCGTCAGCAAAGCACGGTATTCTTGCCACACGTTTCCTTAGTAAATGCACCTTTCCCCGCACGAAACTGTTCAATAACAGCAAGCGGTCGGAGATCCGTTTGCAACTAATTTTCAGAGGTGATGCACACCGTCTTGTGGACGATCAGTGGGCGCCATCGCTTACACATCTAGATAAGGTCAGCTAAATTTAGAAAATGTTTTCGGTCATGGCCGTGTCTCACCTTCACGAGAGAGGTCTCGTTTCTCACGAGAAACGGTACAAATATCTACGTAACATTCAAAAGAGATTTCGTATTGCCCAACTGCTGCGTTCGTGTGTTTGTTCTTTCCTGGTTTTCTGTAGCCAAACCATATTTGTGAATGCGAACTAAGAGATCGATTTTCATCGAGGTCTGTTTTCCGTTCCAGTAGCAGCGGATGCACGCTACTACAACATAATATTTCTAAACAGTCAATACCAGTATACCGTTCGATATCTGTGGCCTATTAAATATATTGATCAGTACTCTCTGCTCTTGCAAAATCCTTAGGCCTGATTGCTCATCGCGAAAGTTTTAACACCATGACAGTTTACTGGTCAGCTGTGAGTAAAACCAGTTTCATAACTAATCATACCCACAGAGAAAACACGATTTCGTAACAGATTATAGCCCAGTGTGTGTTACATAATTTAATCACAGACACCGGCTATCTCCGGGTAATGCACGTTCCAGTCAGTGCAAATAAGAAAAAAAAAGACAAACATAATTTTATTTGAATTTACAGTTAACGGGGGCAATACAAATTTTTTATATATAATTGTATGTAGGTGTATATATTTTAATCTATTAGTGCTGACTATAAATACTGCGTGTGTGAATGTGTACTAACACACAAACTTTGTTCTAATGAATAAATGATTGATGATTTCATTCCAAGGAATTTCTGTAATCCCACTCAAGAACGTATTATTTGACAATAATTTCTTAGGGAATATTATATGAAACGCATTTTCCTGATTAAAAAGTCATTAACCGAAACAGGATACTTCAAAAACGTAAATTGTTTTCAATAAAAGGACTGTACAGATAATAATAAACAACGATTAAATAAAACTTTTAAATTGTACAGCTATTGTTCCTAAGCAGTCATATTTATACCAAGCTTGGTGGGTTTTATAGTCACAGCTAAGAACATGACAGCTTTAATTATTAAAACTAGTTAGTAGAGATAACACTTGTTAACAGTGTATTCATAAAGATACTTTCTTCGTTAAACTACATGTTCGCAATAATACCCCAAATACTACTTATCAAAATATTACTTTCATTTCGATCCATAAGTCAATCAACCTTTCACTCGCTCAATCAATTAATCAGTCAGCCGTCAGATCGATCGATTGGTTTCACCGCGTCTTATAGTTGATTTAGCTTCAATTAAAAACATGGATTTTAACACTATAATCTCATACCTGTCCGTTTCGTACCTCTTTAAAATAACAATAAAATCACAGCATTACTAATTAAATCATTTTAGACCTAATAATAACTTACTTAACACTAGGTTTATCACACTATATTTAACTGTTATTTAGCTACACCATTTCACCAATCGTAATTATCCACCTCACAGTACGTCAGTCAACAACTCACATAACAGTTGTAGCTGTTGTAATAACGACTGCTGTCTTGAAAGTCAGTTATGAACAGAAAGAAACAAACCTAACCTTGCTTTAAAACAGAATATTTACTGCAGAACTAATCCTGTTTTCCAAACGGATTCAAAGCCGCCAAATAGGACTAAGCTTCGGAGAATTATCGAGCCCGAATTACCTTGCAGTACTGCTTGGAGGAAACACGCCATCCAGCTTGCTTTGAGAGAAATCCAATATCAAGACGATGAAACACGTTCGATAACTCGATAGTCAAAGATTTTGTGCATTCGCCGTTTGGGAGCAAAACAAAATCCTACACAAATGCATCCCCAGCTTTACACATAATGAGTTTTAAAGCAAGTTTCGCATATGCCCATTATTTTGTTTTGCTAAATTCTCTTCGCTCTAATGTCTACACATTGCAAGCATTTATACTCTAAATATTATTGTTAAAAGTGTTCAAATGTGTTGGGGTGTTTATGAAAAGAACCAAAATCCAAATGGAAGTTTACTTTTCAAACGAACATTCTTTAACAGTGTGTGGTTGGGAGGAATAATGCTATGACAGACGGTCTCCAAGCATCATTTATTTATTTTAATTTCATCTTTCTTATTTTTTTATTTTCTTGTTTGTTTATTGATGATGGTGATTGTTACATTCCAGTATTTGTTTAGAGACCCTGTCTCAGCATGAGGATTTAAAGATTATTAATTTACAACATTCACCTATGCTGACGACAGAGTGGCTGCCCAGATTTACCCTTCAGTCTCCTAAATTAACTCCCTTGGTCTAGATATTAAATTTAGTGACAGGCAAACCTGTGTAATAAAGCACGGACTGGGTACATTATCTAATTACAACTAATTATGCATTCAAACATTCATCATGACTCATACCCCCAACCCAGTCCCTAATTGGTCTACCTCGCTATAATTAGCCAACTTCTGTAATTAGATAATAATAAAAATATTCAATACAATTAACAATTAACAAAAGGTAATTCCATACATCAAATTCCCAATACGAATGTCATAGGACTACCTATTGTCTTTAGAGTTTGTACGAATCGTAAGTTACAGACTGGTTTCAGAGTCCTCCACTACTCACTTAACTTCATCCTTTCATCTATGGCAGCTCTCACTCCCCAACAGTGCCAATTTGGATAACGGAGATTCTAGCAGCTACCACACAACCCGTCGCTTGTATAGCGTTGATTTGGGGCTCTTCAACATTTAGTTGTAAGGCCCAGTGTTCAGTAAGTCAGGATCCACATAAAGTTCAGGTATGAATCTCAAATGGACGTAGCAATACGAACGTTGAAACGAAAACCCGCTCTGAAAAGATAATTTCATTCCATGAGCGACAATTCTAGTTATTCACCGATCTGTACTTGTGGCTTAGACAATAGAGTAGCCTACTTACAAATCGATCTTTTAAATTGTATTTTACATTGAAAGATAAAATATAAGAAATAAAAGATATAGTCCAAAATCAAGCACAAGCGTGTTACAATTATAATGCAACATATTACACGCAAGTGGATTAAATCACCATGTATGGAGTTAATTGTATTTTACAATGAAAAGTAAAATATGAGAAACGAATAATACAATTCAAATCACGCACATGCGTGTTACAATTACAACAAAGCATTTTACACGCACGTGAGTTAAATTATTATATACGAAAATACTTCAACACGCACAGCGTTTCACAATTGTAATTCAGTTAGTTAGCTTTCCAAGAAAATAAATTAACGTTCCACAGTCCAGCAATTATTTAGACTTACAAATAAATATTAATCTAGTCACTATATTCTCTGTTAGGATAAAATTGCAATAATACAATTCAAACACGATAGATATGCACAACAACTTTCAATACAGAGTACAATATCTTAAGAATTCGATGTGTTTTACCTTATTCTTAATGCAAACGGGTTTTTTGATCTGTCACACGTGACTGTACCGATGAACATGCAACAACCACTATTTTACAGTCATTTAATACTTCAAGTCCACTTCAGTCCAAGTCGTTGCTGATTTCGTGAACGGAAATTTAAAGCATTTCGAAAGGACACATCTTACATCATGTCACATATATTTTCCCAATGAAAGATGCAGATGTACACGTTAATTTACGGTACAGTGTGTCGGAAATATAACGACAGTCACGCTAAAGTGTACCGGAAGTATAGGGACTAAAGCAAATCCCCACAGCCAAGCCGAGGAAATGAGAGAGTTGAATTCTAAGACAAATATTTTTTCATGTGGATAAACGCATGAAGTACAAATCTTGCTCCGTGAATTATTTTAATTGAACAATTATTTAGCATTTTAAACATATTGACAAAATACACGCATTAACCTACACAAGTATATACATCTATCTATCTATCTATCTATCTATCTATCTATCTATCTATCTATCTATCTATCTATCTATCTATCTATCTATCTATCTATCTATCTATCTATCTATCTATCTATCTATCTATCTGTCTGTCTATCTATCTATCTGTCTATCTGTCTGTCTATCTATTTATCAATCAATCTATCTATCTATCTATCTATCTATCTAACTATCTATCTAACTATCTATCTATCTATCTATCTATGTATCTATCTATCTTTTTCATTTTTTAAAACCCTTTCATTCAGCTTAATTTGATTGCTTGCTTAGATGACAATTGCACGTCTACAGTGACTGCAGTTAATTATGTATAAATTCTGTATAGGTGAACACTGTTAGCATTTTAAACACATATTTGCGATGCCTGAGAAACTTTTCCCGCTTTCTGAATGCTTCTTATTGTCTCTGAGGAGGATCTGTTGCCTTTCATGGAACTGTGTCATGCTTCTATAATGGATCTGAAATGTCTTCATCTGAAAATGGAACAGCAAACTTTCTAGAAGAATGCTCTCCCTCTATAGATATATAATTCAGATAATTTTACACACCGTCACTGATCGGAGACAAAGTTTTTACCTCTCTCATTCCAACAAAATGTTCATTGACACTTTACAAGATGTTTTAAAAATCTTCAATCTATCAAGACGCATTCACACACACACACACACACACACACACACACACACACACACACACACACACACACACACACACACACACACACACACACACCACACACACACACACACACACACATATAAACACACACACACACACACACACACACACACACACACACACACTATACTCGCCCACTAACACTTAACACAGACTGGCAAATACTCTGACGATACAAGTATTGCTGCGGGAGTTTTGTTGTCGTTTTACTGTGTACGTGCGTGAGCGTGAAAGTGGTGTATGTCTATTTTCTTATAGCATAAATCAGCTCAGAAATAAAAGCGATGAGGTTAATATTTTCTGGATTTAGTGGCAGCACGTTGATACATTGCAGGTGGGTGTTACAAATACAGCAACGTGTGGACACAAAGCTAATGGTATTACATTATCATCAAAAGAAAAGAAAATAACAAAACGAATGACGTCAACACATGCAAATATTAACAGGTGACAATAGACATGAATATTGTTTAAGGGTACAATACTTATTGATGTCAAGGATTGATATCTGCTTTGCCTTTGAGAGATGTTTGGTTTTACATCCATTCCTAATAACATCGTCCTAGGGAGCCATATTCTTGGTCGTTAATTCCGTTGAAAATGCAACATTATGTGAACCTGTAATCACTGTCTGAAATAGCTGCGTACCACGAATATGTCATTTGCGTCTTTAATTCCTTGAAAATAGCAACCGGGCCATTCAAGAAAAAAAAATTATAATATATAAAAAAAGTATCATATAATTATATAAACAATTCTTGTGTGAGTGCGGACCACCAAACAATTTTATGCGGACCACATTTGCCCCACGAGACTGTAGGTGGACCACATTTGGCCCACGAGACTGTAGGTGGACCACACTTGCCCCACGAGATTGTAGGTGGACCACATTTGGCCCACGAGACTGTAGGTGGACCACATTTGGCCCACGAGACTGTAGGTGGACCACGCTGGCCTACATTACAATACTGCTCCGACTCTCTGACAGAATGATCCATATACAAAGTGTTTGATACAGATAAAAACATTAAATTTGCACGATGTCGAGCAGAATAGTGTTTAATAGTATTACAAATTAATAATTTATTTTTTTTAAAAACCTTCAAATTTTTCTCTCTCTTTGGGAGGCTTCGTCCTAATTTGTACTTTCCAATAACACGTTTATCACTGTTTAAAGGTAACGCTTTAAATAAAATGATGGAAGACATATATACAACTTTGTGATATGTATTTTCAATTTTGTGCCAAATTTTAAAATACACATACTTACTTGCACAAAACTGTGTACTATACACTTTCATGCATACGTACTTATACATAATTCATACTTTAGTACACATTTGTACTCATACATAATACATACTTTAGTACACATTTGTACTCATACATAATACATACTTTAGTACACATTTGTACTCATACATAATACATACTTTAGTACACATTTGTACTCATACATAATACATACTTTAGTACACATTTGTACTCATACATAATACATACTTTAGTACACATTTGTACTCATACATAATACATACTTTAGTACACATTTGTCGATTCAAATAATTTAATATGCGACTAAAACCTTGATATAATCGAAAGGAAAGTGCTGCGGTTTCTTCCAGCGCGAACTGTGATCTGAATAGCGAAATCTGACATAATAAGGTCGTGAGATTACGTCATCAGTAAAATGTATGACAGAAGCACCTTTTGTTAGATAGTCTCAAGTTGATTAGAAAGAATCTTTGCAGCGCGTAGAGCCTTGGAGGCGTCGATACATGGCTAAAATCTGGGCCAAACTCATTCTTGCGATGAGAGTTCTCTTCCCAAAGGTGTCGCCACTTCCACACACTCAGGTTCCGCACGCGTCTCTCAGCAAGCATTAAAGAAGATAGGGATGGTAAGGTAAGTGTGGATTGGTTGGGTTGTCGACGAATTACTGTTTCGGTTTTCCCGGAAGGATTGCATCCTGTCTGGCCTCGACAGTTTGGAGCCTTCATCGGATTGACCTTTACTACTGGACTTCATCTTGACACAAGTCTGATTGCAAAACTTCGTTGGAAACCAATTCGAGCTGCAATGGGAGAGGTTTTCGAAGGTGCTAGAAATCCCTTTCAAAATTTTGAATGCATCTTTGCATGCTGGTTGCAATCTTGCTGGTACTTCTTGGTTCAGAATCTCGTGAACAAATCTACTTTGCCTTTGTTTTTTGACAATGTCTTAATTTCTGTATATAGAACACTGTGTTGCTTGTGTTTACGTACTTATATATATATATATATATATATATATATATATTATTATATGTGTGTGTGTGTGTGTGTGTGTGTGTGTTGTAAACATTAACTGCAGTAAGAATTTCCGTACATATTTGTTTGATCATGACCATGTGTGCGATAGAATGTGTGTTAGGTGCAATGTGCTTGCTTGTGTTTTACAAATGCCATTAAATGAAATCGATTTATTTTGACATTTGTTTCCCAATCAAGGCTGCTGAGCAAGTCTCCAAATACGTAGTGTGAAGCTGTATTTAATGGTACTAATGGAAATCACTTATATGATGAAACTGTGGTTGATGGTACTCATAGTTAGCGCTTTAAAATAAAATCGTGAGAAGTTTAGTTGATGTCTTAAGTTAAATGTATTCGTCGTTAATAAAATACTGTGACTCTATCAGCTCTCCCCACCCATCATTTCTTAATTATAACTTCTCCTGACACATGAATGCACTTGTTCATGAACTCAACAAATATGAAATTTTAACATGATAAACAGAAATCAATCACTCTCACTTAATCAATGAATCAACAAGTCACTAATTAACTTGACTCGGATTAAATGTGTGACAGATAAATCTGCTCCTCCCTATTTAAAATTAAAATTATTATATAAATTGCTAAATTGTCAGGTAACCATACCTTGGGTACTCCTAAGAGTGTTATTATGATGTCTGAGTTGAAGTAAACAGCTCCAGGCAAGAACATTGTAGATTACTGACATAATGCAAACTGAGTAGTTTTCCCGAAATTCCCGAAAACACAACCAAAGGGTTAGTAAGTTCTATCTATATATTCCCTCCGGATGTGGCAAGTTTGGTATATAATCGCATTTGATACAAATTGTCTGGTATCTGGTGCAATGTATTTGTTATCACGTTACTCTGGAGTATAACGCTGGTTTTAAATGACCAGGTCTAATTACATTTCCTTTTAATCAAGCATTGAGTGTATAGGTGCAAATATTATCCGTTTTAGTTTGATCGAAGCCTGTTGCGGACTCCTGTCACTAACCATAATTGCATTCAAATCGCAATTCCTAAGTAAAACAGGCAAAATGATAGCATTATCTCTCCAATCGCTAAGCACAAACCAGCAGCAAAAAAGAGAAAGAAAAGGTAATCAAGTAAAAACGAAAAAGTCTACTGAGGGTAGAATTTTTCAGAGTAAATAAATGAAGGTGTGGTGGAGTAAATTTGCCTATTCCTATTTCTAGACTTAATTGTTCTATAAATTGTTAAATTGTCAAAGTGACCGCTCTTGGGCACTCCTTATGAAGTTATTTTTAGAAGTTTCAGAGCTGGAGTAAACAACTTTAGTTGCTGACACAATCCAACTAGATCCAGCTTGGATGGGTAGTTTTTTTTCTGACTAATAGTCTCACACTTGTTGATATCAATTTCATCCAAGAGGGATGAACCGCAAGTTTCGTAATGGAAGAAGCAGTCTGTTCTAATCTCTTGGAATCTGAACATAACTCGAGTCTGGTCATAAAGGCAATCATTATCTTAGGAGCAGAGCAAGTCTTTTGTTTTGGGTTGTCACTGCATGCTACAGTGACTACTCTACTTGAATACGTTGGTGTGTGCAACCCAGCATCGTTCTCAGCATATCAGTAAATAGTGTTGCTGTAAGTTGATTCCTGTGAATTTACATTCAAGAACCAATATGGCAGAGATTTGTGGTCTAAAATTGGTCTCGAGAATTCATGAAGATATTTTGAACATGTAGGTGTTTCATTGCAAAATCTTTTCAATGTTTTCAATCTATATATCGAGGGCTTTCTTTCAATTTTTAAAATTTATTTCTTTCAGAAAAACATTTCGTGATTGTATTTTCCGCTTCTTTAATTTTTGTTGTTGTTAACGATTTCATTTGAAAATCAGATTAATGCAACTTTTATGCTGTGTTCTCGAGTCGCATCAGCTTACGAAATCTGCCATCCCTGTTGGAGTTCGGGTTCCGTGTGTCGCACGCAATTGAACGATAGAACTAGATTCTAGTCATTACATTCAAACATCTCTTCTCATTTATCACGACCATGTTGACAGAAAACACGTTTAGAAACATGGGAATCATTTCCCATCCTCACGCCTCTAACTTCACACTTTTTCCTTTTCGTTTTTCATTTTATAAACGTGGGTTTTTTATCTTATACATTTTTGGTTTGAGTATTCGATTTTGATGAATCTTTTTCCATAGCGTGAATGCCAGCCATATGTGAGCTCTTAGTCACCCAATGAAGGATCAGTTTAAAGAGCTGCTTACTTTTTTTATTTCTTCTTTTATGAACAGAACATTCGTCAGACGGGCTGGTTCGCAGTTGAAAACGTCGAAACGTGCTGCCATCAAACATGCATACGTTATTGATTTAGTAATGGGGAGTGGGTGGTGGTAAAAGGGATGGAATAAGGGAAGGAGCAAGATTAGATAGATAGATGGATGGGTGGATGAAGAGACAGACAGACAGATATATAGATAGATAGATGATATATAGATAGATAGACAGACAGATAGATAGATAGACAGACAGATAGATAGACAGATAGATAGATAGATAGATAGATAGATAGATAGATAGATAGATAGATAGATAGATAGATAGATAGATAGATAGATAGATAGATAGATAGATAGATAGATAGATAGATAGATAGATAGATAGAGTGGGGAATAAGATAATAGCCATCTCTGATACAGCAATCAAAATATTCTTTTCATGATATGAGCAAAGTCATTTAATTACATTTTTAAGGGAGTAGGGGAAGACAATCTTCTTTTAGCCATTTTTTTCTTTAATTTTAAAATCAGTATATTGTTGTCTGCATTGACATGACTTAGCAGTAGTTGTTCTCTAGTGATTGTCTGGGAAGCCTCATATTACATTTAATTGACCCATGTTAAATTTTTTAATTATTATTTTTAACGGTTATCGTTTTTGAGTTAACATGCTAATGTAGTTGTCTGCTGACAGTGCAGACGTGATTTAGTTTTTTCTATAAAAATATTATATTTGAAAAGAAAAAGACAAGCGACGACATATATATATTCATACCAAAACGAGCAACTACTCAAAGAACGGCGACTTAGTTCCCTTTAACAAATGACGCATTGAGAAGGACTCTTACGTCATAAGAAAAAATGGCGTGGCAGTGAAAATAGAGCAATTATTTCGGTCCTCTGTTCTTGCACGAATCCGCGATTCTGTATCATTTCGGAATTAATAACACTAGGCCGCCGAGCCACCGAAAGTAACATCAATCTCTGACAAGTCTTTTTTTTTCATCCCTATCGTTAGAGTGTGCAAATAAGTGTTCCAGAAATCTGTTTCTTCTATGAGATTAGAATCTACAGAAATGGAAATTCTATTAGATTTGAATAAACAGACGTACAAACTTAGGCAGGAACCTGATAATTGATTTCTTTATAACATATTCTAATGAACATACAAAACAATGTGGATGACCAGCAGTTGCATGGGTTTTTTTTTACTAAGAGATTGCAAAAACAAAAAAAAAGGAAATAAAATACATAAGTGAACGCCACTCTATCATGTAGTGAGATTGCATACGGCGCCAAGACGTTGCAGCATTAGCCAAACATTTGTATTTTGATTTTCACAATTTGATCCTAAATATTTATTAATTCATGAAAAAATTAAAAGAAATTTTTTATAATACAAATAAGCTGCATTGTGTAATCACCGCCATTCTTACAACGACAGAACTGTGAGTATATCTTGTAGGTATTTTTTCAATTAGAGTATTTTTATACGATTTTCGACACATATTTACAATCAGATCTATCTGCTTGCCTCATCATGAAGTGAACAGACAGATGGATTAATAGATGAATCTATTAAATTTATTGGTAGATGATAGATCGTTGGATGAAGCTATTAGTGGATGGTGATTAATGGATAAATCTATTGGTGGGTGATGGATCAATAGATGAATTTATTGGTGGATGATGAATCAAAGGATGAATGTGTTGGTGGATGGTGAATCAATAGATTAGTATATTGGTGGATGATGATCAATGCATGAATCTGATGATGGATGATGGATCAATGAATGGACGACTGGATCCAAATAGTCGGCAGATGAACAGTTGGATAGGTTGATCGATTGACCTCAAGAGCAGATGGATAGGGGAAAGGGTGACAGAGGGAGGTTTTGGTCATTAAAATGGATGGGTCGGCAGATGTTTAGATCAGTGGATGATGAATCGATGGACGAATGAATGAAATCGGTCGATGGGCAGATTGATGAAATGATAGTAGGTGGAACAATAGAAACATGGGTGGGTTGGTGGATAAATGGATCGATGGGCTGATGTAACAGAGAAATAACAGATTGGACATATGATCGGATATGATTGGTAGATATTTATAAGTATGAAGTCTTCTACAAAGAAAATTACGATTTTGCAATGAAATAAAAGAGCAAAGGAGTTTCCACTGTGTAAAATCTAAATGATGCAACCGAACAGTTATCGAATTCAAAAAAAGCCCAGGAGTTTCGAAACAGAAAGAATGTATAACCCACTGTTCAACACATGTCAGCAGTAAATATTTGCCCAACACGTGACAATAGAGAGATAACTCTTGATACCTGCAATATTAGCATCTTATTTGTGTTCCTGCAGATGGTACTCTTCATTTTCTGTTTGCCGAAAGTGAACTGTGCCAAAATGAAGATGCCTGAGTAATTATTAAATACTTGCGTCAAATGGTTGTTATGCCTGCTCTAGAATAAGTTCATAATCTCCTGCTCTAGAATTAAGTTCATAATCTCTAGTGATGTTGCTTTAGAGGCTGACGATACATTTCTACTTGAGGATTTTACTTTGTTGAAAGAATCATCCTAGATGGAATTAGAAGTAAATGTCCAGCAATCTTTCCTGACTGATAAATGGGTCAGACAGTATAACCGTTATAAGCTGGTTTAATACTGACGCTTGTCTCAGTTTCTGCGGGGCAAAGTTAGACATTATCAGAATAATTCTTTATTCCGCTTACAGACAGTATTCGGACATTGATTTCTTAAATGGTGATATTTATAGTGCAATCGATGGTAGAATGTGTGCAGTGCACTTACCATGAAAATAATTAAAGCTATCTTTATAAATAATGACGTCATATCCTTTGATTAATATGCAAACTGACATATTCGCTGCTGTTGGACAAAACGAAAACAACTAACTTACTTTTGATAGGAAAAATGTGTCTTTAGTCAGTTAATTTTTGCACTCATCAATTTGTGTTGTAGTTCAAAATAACTTTCTTGGACTTCGTGAGGAATAGAAGGATACTTTTTGCAGATTAATAATTTTTACGCATGACACAGCACGCCACTTTGTTAATAAAAAGAAAAATTATTATTATTTATTAATCATTCATAACTAATTTAAAGTGATGAAAATATTAATGTTATTTTATTAATGATCCTCCAACAGACACCACTCGTCTCAATTGGCAGATATTTGGCGTGGTAACATTTTTTTCACTTTCACAACATAAACAACATTAGAGTCACATAAGGTTTCCGTGAGTGGAAAACTTCTTACTAAAGGAGAAGACAAATCCGACTATCTATATTTTGTGAGCCCCCCTTCCGCCCACTTTCTTCTCCAACATAATATTATCAATATCAATATGCATAAGAAGGTCAATAAATTTAACAATAAATTTATTAAAAGCAAAATCAACTATACATGTGACAATTACAATGAAATATACAATTAAACACAATATTCCATGAACCCGCATTTGGATTACTATTGTTTACAGTCTCTCTCTCTCTCTCACTCTCTCTCTCTCTCTCTCACTCACTCTCCATATATAATAATAATAAAAATATATTACTGTTCAACAATAGAGTCAATACATATTGCAGAATAATCCTATCAGAGAATAGAAATGGAATTATTAGAGTTAAGTAGTTAAAGTCTTTTTAAATGACCTGGATTATACATTGCTTCAACAGTCTTTCACTGGCCTTGAAACAGTTCAATATTATGATTGTTACCATGTGTACTGCCTACAATAGTTCAATATTATGATTGTTACCATGTGTACTGCCTAAATAGTTCAATATTATGATTGTTACCATGTGTACTGCCTACAACAGTTCAATATTAGGATTGTTACTGCCTACAATAGTTCAATATTAGGATTTTTACCATGGATACCAGTACATGAAAGTTTGCTTTGATTATATCAGTCAATTAAACAAAATCTTTCACCTCCAACAAATTGCAATACAGATTTTGTTGGCAGTACACTTGGTAACAATCATAATATTGAACTATTGTAGGCAGTACACTTGGTAACAATCATAATATTGAACTATTGTAGGCAGTACACTTGGTAACAATCATAATATTGAACTATTGTAGGCAGTACACTTGGTAACAATCATAATATTGAACTATTGTAGGCAGTACACATGGTAACAATCCTAATATTGAACTTTTGTAGGCAGTCCACTTGGTAACAATCATAATATTGAACTATTGTAGGCAGTACACATGAGTGGAGGGTAACAGAATGGGGAAGAATATGTTTCTACAAAATAATTACGTCATCCGAATTATGCCATGTCAACGGACCATCTGCAATCTGCATCAGCTTCGAAACTCTATTTATATTCCGCCCAAGAACCATAACACACACACACACACACACACACACACACACACACACACACACACACACACACACACACACACACACACACACACACACAACTTGCAGTACTTTTAAAGGAGAGTAAAAATAAATAATTCTTTCTGTATTTTTTTAAATGCCAAAATAGAAAGATTCAGACGATATTCCTATAATTTCCCCAACTGCCAAAGGATCCCGTCCAATCGATGACAGCGCATTAGATGGACACACTAGCGCATTAGCGGAGGTACAGGAGAGGGTTGCGCGAAACGAGCGAGCCCGCATTCCCAGTAGCCAGTTTGACCCTCACTATTGGCTGGCGATCTCGGGGCACTAATGGTTTCTATGATCATATTAGACATCGCGCCTGGTCGGCTCATCTGGGCTTTTAGTCGGGACCGATCGTGGAACCAAAGGAGGTTAGTGAGGGATTTATTTTGGTGGGTGGCGGTGGAGATGATTGGATAGGATGGTGGAAGGACAGTTGGTAGGAGAGTGTATTAACTAGGACAGATACAGTGGGCATATCAGTCCCCTAATCTGTCTGTTTGTTTGAACTTGGGCTGATCCGACTGTGCCTCAGGGCACTAAACTGAGATTATATCAAATCACTTGAGTGAGGATATGTGTGTGTGTGTGTGGGTGGGTGGGTGTCTTTAAGCGGAGATGAGGTGAGAGGGTGCTAAAGCGAGGAGTGAACGAGACAAGATTATTGGACCCGCTGATTTCGAGATTAAGGCGCGAACTACTGGATGGTCTGGGGTCATTATGTATAGGTATTAACTATGAACATAAGTTGATGGTTCAAGACCCATGCCGGTCGGGAAGAATTTTTAATCAGTCTTTTCACATAATCTAATGTTTTTATGTGTTAAGAAGCTCATTCCCACTCCTCATAAAGCAAGGATATTGCATTAATTTGACAGGAAGAACACAAGAGTGTTTGTCGTTTACAGAAGGAAAAAAGAGTGAATATGTTATTTGCATTAGTAGAAGACTGAGTTATGGTTTTGCCAGATTTAGCTCTGGAATAGGATTAGGTTACATTTAGGCTTGGAACAAATGTTATGTTAAATTCAGGTTCGAATAGATTTTATGTTAAATTCAAGTTTGGAATAGGGTTAGATTTCGAGTTAAGATGGATGTACAACGCGATTTGGGGACTGATGGGTGGAATGGGGTACTTCAGACAAAAGTACGCATGCCAGTGTGCGTTTGAATAAAACATAATTTTCCCATCACCATCACCTTCTGTCCAACAAACCGCTCCGTGATTGTCGCCCTTACTGTATTGTCCATTATGCACTCTGTGAAATTAATCGCTGATAAAAAATTAAAAAAAACTTTTCAAGCCATTTATTAATGCTAGTGATAGGAAATTCAATGCTGAGACTGTATCGTGCATCCCTATGTAAAATTTTATTTAGAATTATTATAATTAATTATCAAACGATATATAAAAAGAATATGAAACGAAAGTAATAATAAAAACAGCCGCATACAACAGAACACCCTCTAAGTTAGTGTTTCACCAACAAAAAAAATACAATTTTATGTCTTCATTATCACATTTTTCAGTTTTAAGGAAAAAGATTTTTTTTTTTAACAATAGCACCCAATACGATAGCCTTCACTTGAACGCGATTTCGTTTTTATCTCACACATACACGCACACACGCACAAACACTAACATACACATATAGTCCACTACTTTCCTACTTGGCTCTGTTCACGCATGCACATTATATTTGTTCTTGGCAAGGGTTAGATGGTATGCTTCACTGTTCGTTGGCTGAAAGTATTCATGCAATCACACTTACCCGTTCCTGTGGTTCCAGTCTGTGGCTCACAGTTTCGAAAACCAAATCATCGCTCCTTAACGCTGATTTCACAAGCAATTAAATTAACTTTAAATCTGAAAAAATCTGTTACACCAAGTGCCATATGTATCTATACTTTTTTTTTATGGATACTGGAGTAAATGGAATCAGACCGCTTATATTTGGTAATGGCCGCGAAAGGTGGCGGGTCGCGGATGCACGGGGTTAGCGGAGAATAGGCATTCATTCATGCGGCGCAAACGTCAGCGATCAGTCGTCCTGACTGTCACTCAGATCGGTCGGCAGATTGGTGTATTATAGTAGAAGCTAAAACTTTCATTTGCTGCTTCAGTTCTAACGCAGTAATGAAAGTGGCTTATCTGAACGTTTACCCAAACCATTAGCAGAAGCTGAAGTTATCGATCATGTTCATCATAGAAGAGTGACTTCCCTTTTCCTCTTTCAGCCAAAGCCGTAGTAATGACAAAGCATGCAATCCCTACTAGGAAGTTTATCTCCGTTTCATTTTAGTTAATGCACTCAGTCACCAAAGAATAGGTTTTAAAAAAAAATTACTTGACAGGAATGTTTATGAACCGAAAGTATTCCGTTTCTCCAACTCTCTAACCCATTCCCCTCTGATGGTGAAATTATGCGTCCTGTGACGTCATTAACCGCGTAGCTCTTTCAAGTCTATACTTGTGAATGCATGGCCAGTTTTCTCTGGCTCAAAAGAACGGATCAAACAGAAAGTCGAAATAGATCTCAAAGATGATTACCTCTTTAGAGAAAATATCACTTGAAAAGCGTGAGTTACTTCCAACCTATCAAGCGTGACATTTCTGAGAGCTTAACAAACCAGACGATCTGTGGGGTGTTTCACCTCACTCATCCGTGTCTGTTTATGTTGTGTGTATGCATACCTTCACCCACCCAACCCTGCCTGATCCCCATCCCCACGTGAACAAACACGATGGTCGAGTTCATTGTGAGAGATAACAGGATGACAATATACATCGATGAAACTCAGAGCTATTAATATCTATTTCATTTTTACATGATAGTTTTACTTTATGATACAGACAGGTTCCACCTGTGCTGCTTTCTTTCCCCTGTCCACACACGCACGCACCACACAAACACACATGCACATACCATCTAGTTCCTTAGTCTTAATAGCGAACTAATATTATCGCCCATAAATCATGGATTGGGAATTGTAACTGGTCCCCCGCCCCCCACAATCCCTTTCTTTTTCGTCAAGCTTTCAATGCTTAACATTTTTACAACAGTTCAGCTCACTTTCTGTGGAGAAAGTACCCTAGTTGCTATGACAACTTTATAAGACGTGTGATGGCTTTAGGAGGAGAGTGGGCACTGAGTACCCTCCCATGAACTGTTCCAAAGGATCGTTACTGATTTTCACTGAAGTAGCTTAATCTGCATTACCAACAGCCAGCCACTAGCAAATACCAGTGGCGGTATTCATAGCGTCAGTTCATGTTATCTGCATAAACAACACCCTTCCGGAAGAGCAACACAGCACCATAGCCATAGTGGAATGTAAGTAGGTCAGTCTACATTTCCATCAGCCTTTCAAAAAGAAAACAGTGGGAAATCTTAATGAAATTTTAGTATTATCATTATTTCATCTTGAAAAATGCAGTATAGGCTTCAAGAGGTTTGATTGTACTAGTTTCCAATGGTCAGCAGAAAACTCTCAAGACTAAAAAAGAAAAATTATATTGTGGATCATGTGGCTATTTAGCGAGAGTTCCCCTTTAATTCTTTCTCTAAACTGGTTCAAAATGGCGCCTTAACGTCAACGTGGACTGTATCATGTTCAGTATTCTCGGTTAGAGTCGATGTATTTTTATTTATTTTTCATTTTTTTATTTTCTGGCAGGGAGGGGGGGGGGAGATGTCCTTCCCAAATAGTGTTGGCTCTTTGTAAGCCAGGTTTTAAGTCAGTGTGGTCACATTACTTTGTTCGTAATTGCTGTTTTGCTGTTTGATATGAGTTTCATATTAGATTACAACTTTTAATGATTTCTTTTGCGTTCGACCAAAGAGCAATATGAGAGGAGAGCGGAAGGTAAGAGTCGATTTTCTGGTGGATTTTATTGGAGAAATTTTTACACTGGCGTCAGCCAACGCCCTACTCTTTCCGACTTGTCACTGCCAAAGATCCTTAAGCGTACACGACGGATTAAGGAGCGGTCTTTTCACCTGGACGGAAGAACGATCCTGGGTCATTTTAGTGAGGGATTAGCGTCTTATCTTCTGTCACTATTACGTATCCCTGTTGTCCGAATTCTTGTTAAAGTTAATGAAATCCCATCCCCCACCCAGCCCAAAATAAAATTATCATCAGCACTATTTCCTACAACATAAACATCTAGGATGAGACTGTTGCTCTTCCAACACGCCCAGAGTGTTCAGAAAGAGTCTATCTCTCGTAAAATAAATGTCCATTTGTTTTCTAAAGCTTGTCAGGCGTAACGTTTATAAAATGTCGAGGCATTTTGTTTGGTCGAAACCAAGAAAGAAAAATTGCAACTAATCTTCCAAAGTCAGTAGACAGTGGTCTGTCCACGAAATGGACATAACAACAATACAGCGATGTGATATAACGTAGAGTGAAATATTCATTATCGCGTAGAGTGAAATATTCATTATCGATCATATTTACTTACAACTGTAGGTAATTACAATAAAATTACAACAGGATATTGTAGTAACAATTGACTGACTGTCAAAAACGAGTTAAAATTTCGGCTTTGACTTTCGGGTGTGTGCATGAAAAATATTTCGACAAGAATATTTTGTCCATCCTGTACAATACTAGGTGTGACGCCTACACCTCAGTAGTTATAGGTTATTATTATTATTATTATTATTATTATTATTATTATTATTATTATTATTATTATTATTATATTATTAAACATCCACAACTAATTACAAGTGATGAGAATCTTATGTTATTAATAATTCTCCAGACGCCACTACTCGTCTCTCTCACTTGGCGGATATGCGAGCATTGTAAACGTTTTCTCTTTTCCACATTAAAGATACACATTTATCATCACACAATATTACCGTAGGCGGAAAATGTCTTACCAAAGGAGTAGACAATCCTTCTTTTAATCTATATTTAGCTAGCCCCCATCCACCCACTTTCTTCAACATAAGGTTATATTTCTAAGAAGGTCAATAAATTTAAGAATAAATTTATTAAATCAACAGTCAAATATACAACATCTGAATATAATCGAACGACGGTTGACATTTGCATCACTTCAAGTTCGCTAGCTTATAACTAAATATATATGTGAGAAAAACGTTTACTTTACATTTTGCACTGTGAGACACAGATAAAAACTAAGACGTGCCATATTTTCCATGACAGAACTATATGCATATTTTAATCACACAGTTAAATGCCCACTTGTTACATTGTGTAGAAGGCTTTGTTCATGCAGCTTGTTTAGCATAAACAATTTAATAAATTAAAATATACACTTCTGTCATTTCCTGACAACGTCTTAAATCCCAACATTTTCAAAATTAATATATATCTGTTCTGTTTGGGACCCACTCTAGAAGAGCAATATCACTCACTAAATAGGTCAACCTCGATGCCAGTTTCACTTTCCGATATGAACCACATCCTGTTCCGTTTCTGGTCCAGAGGTTTGCGGGGCGTCCTGATGTTTTCTGGCTGCATTTGTCTACTTCTAGACACCTGTCTGTTCGCAATCGTGTTCATTCCAATGCAGGCCGTATGTACTGCAATCACTCTGTCGATAGTGTTAGTCAAAGAGCTGGACGTTCAGTGGCTGTGAAGTAAAGACTCTAGCCTCACAATCAGAAGATCTTAGGTTCAAGCACATCCCTTATTATTGAGATTCCTGGGATGGTAACAGCCCCACAACTGCTTGCATCTTTATTTAAAGAGATGGACAGGTGAGATGGTATGTATGTATGATGGGAGCGTGGCGCATGACCGATGCGAAGTAATTTCTCTCAATTGTTGGAAGAAACAATCGCAAAGTTAGCTAACCCACTTGACATTAACTTTAAAACCAACTTATTAACTTAACTCAAGGGGATGGACTTGATCGGTTGTCGATAGGATCGGATGATAAAGTACACCATTTATAACAGTAATGCTCTCTAAACATTTAACTAAACAGAGAGAGAAAGAGGGAGGAGGAGTGTGTGGTTAAACTTGGTTTTACATATAGAAACGATTATTATCATTGGAAGTTTGATTTTATTAAAGAAAGAAAGAAAGAAAGAAAGAAAGAAAGAAAGAAAGAAAGAATTTTTTTTTACAAGTACAAGTGAGATCTGATTTAGGCAGGAGGGAGAGAAGAACATTATTTCTACTTTATTCGATGTCTGTAAAACTGTTATTAAACAAAACCAAAAGTCTGAAGTGTTTTACCAAGATGTATTGAATTACGTTATCACTTACGTATGTCCGGCCGTTATTTATCACCCTAGAGGAAATTACCTCTACTATCAACTCTAATAATTGTCTTCCCTTAGAGTATTACAGGAGTTCACGTTCTTGAACAATACGAAATCGATTAATTTTGGTACGAACACTTTGCTGACCCCTGTACCGAGTGGTAACAGGTTGCTAAAATGGGTAGTGGTTTTCTTGCGCCTCGATAGAATTCTTCCGGTCAGGCTTCTCAGTTGAGAGAGCATTAAGGTTCTGGTACTTTCGAGCATAAATACTCTTTCTCCAAGCAATTAAATTACACTGCTGTTTTGTTGTAAAAGCTTTCATCACTTTTTTCTTTTTGTTTTCAGTCTCGACATTTCTATTGAAAGTATTTCTTGTACATTGCTGAACATTTTTAATACGCTTGCGTGCGAATTCGTTTTAAGTCGAGCCAGTGGCTTTCAGGACTGCATTACACGGAATTAAGAAAAACGAAATTAATTTCTGTTTGAATTATAAAAAGTCGCTTTAACTTAAAACTATTAATTTATTTATGTTTTTATTTGATTGTTAGTTGAATTTGATGTTTCCATTATAATTCTTGATACTATTTAAGTTTAATGTAATATTTTTGATGGCTTGGCATTTGATTGCTGTATCAACCATACAAGATTTCCTCCCCTTTAGCATTAAAATGAAGATTGATTTTATACGTAAAGTTACATGGCGATGTGTACACGTTGCTCAATATAAGTACATACCTGTATTTGCGATCGCCGCACTATTTTTCTCGTTTGTTTTCATGCATTAACGTAGACACAAAGTTTTATTCCGAGACAGTGGTGCAAGCAATTAAATATACTCAGCATTTATGACAAAATACACAACAGCATTTCTTTATGTCATCGGCACAAGATATCTGTTTTCTTGATGATGCCTTTGCTTCCTTCAGTAAATGTTCTCTTAATTCTAATCAACACATATTTTCCATCTTTAGGCATTCACTCACTACCCGGAACTATGTTTTTCCATTCGTAAACAAAATACGCAATAAACTGCAAAATAAGTTTACAGCCTTGCAACTAATGTTACGTCATTCAAATAATAATTATAATTGATCAATGCATTTGAAAATGCGTATAATTGCTAAGAAATTAAATAATAACTTCGTAAAATACATGTAAATCTATTTAAGACTAAAAACAATAACAGTTATCAGAATTAAAGGTTTTAGATTTGTTAGTGTCTCCTATATTTTGTAGGGTATGAGTGTTCCATTTCTACAGTAGCTGCAATATTCCTTGTTTGGAAAACAGGAATTCCATTAATAGTCCCACACTTTCTATCACGAAAACGGATTAGTTAGTTGTGAAGTATATTTTCATATACAAGAGTTCAGAATTATATATTTCAACACTTAAATACGAATAGTTGACAGTAATCACTAAGTGTAGTTAAATTCTTGTTTTAGTGTACGACCAATAGAAATCGCGGAATCTTTCTAAAACGGAAGTGACTTACTGAGAGGCCATTGCCTTTGCTTACATTCAGATGGTAACAGGCATTCAGCATCGTCTTTTGTCATTGCTTGCTATTGATCACCTTCAAAAATTTGTATCAGGGGTGACTTAATATTTATTGTTTTTTCTTTTACTCCTTATATTAAATTATATTTGTTAATTGTTTACACTTCTCACAGTCTTTGTTAGTGTTGTATTATTAATTTTAAGTGCAGTGTTTCTTTTTGCACAGTTCATAATTTTGTCTTAATTATTTTTCCTTTGCTGACCCATGAGTTAAAATTAGAATTTCTAGGTGTTCCTGGGGTTTGAACTTACCGATATTAATTATAAAGGTCACCAGCATATGCATCTCTGAATTATTATTTGAATCTATTGAATTTTAAATTTACAAACAAACAAACACTCTATTCATAGTGTTAATGCAGTACTAACTTCTGAAAAGATATGAGCAACCAGAAAAAAAATGTCATTTGCTATCTAACGGTTACTTTAAAAAAAAATAAAATAAAAAAAGTAATTGCCAACAAACAACTGCAAACTACTGGAAACTACTCACATTATCTTTTATTAAATTCTTCCAGAATCCAGGATCACGGGCCAATAAACATACGCATCTAATGAACAAACAATCTGTCAGTAAAAAATAATAATATTAACTTTAATTTGTCTAAAATGAAACAAAATGAAAGTGCATATTAATTTAACAAAAGGAGCATTCGCTGTGATGGAAAACATATCTTTCAAAGAAAATACTATTCTAAATGTGCTTTTATTCGGCGCATTGCAGATAATAGCCAGTAGACGTGTGCGTTTAAAGGTTTAAAAAAAAATAACTGGAGATATTTCCAGTTCTATGTAGGAGCACTGGTTTATTTCAGAAGTGAGTGTACCGAAAAAATCCACCTTTGAACTTGACAGCGCACGAACCCATTATCTTCTTTCATTTGGAAATTTTCCGATCAAAAAAACAGCTCACTGTTTTCATTGGTCGGCGTTCGAGATCCAGCTGAGCTGAGTCATTTGACATGCAGCCATTCAGTGCTTGGAAAAACAGCAGATAAGAAGGAAAAATTATAGAACGATTGCCTCCCCTTGTTTTGCTAAGAATACTCACACACATACACACTCACACACACATACACACACACACGCGCGCACGCACGCACGCACGCACACACACACACACGATCTCACACATACACACACGCATGCACATCAGAAACTCGTGTCCACTATTTCGAAGCAGGTCACACTTAAAGACATTCTTTGGTTTAACAAATGACTGGCTTTTCAAATATTCTTCAAGATGAATGACGTGTGATTTTAGAATGTCCACACTTCTCAACTCCCCCCCCCCACATCTCTCCCTAACCTCCCACTCTCATTCACCCTGACTACCTTTTAATTATTTTCATGAGCGCAAGGGATTTGTATCACCCCTTAAACAAGTTCGAAAAGCACTTTAAACGTGAAATCTAGTATGAATATTTCAATTTCCAGGCAGCAAAAGTATCAGTCAAATTAAATTTGCAATGCTAATGTGATTCAGTCAGGAGAGGATTGGGGGTTTTTGTTTTGGTTCTTTTAAAGAAACAATAATTTTAATGACTGCTTGAAAGCTTTTTGCTTCCGTTGTTGGTATTAATAAATCTTCTCCACCTCAATGAAAATATTAAATTAACAATAGCAAACTGACACAGCGATGTAACTTTTCACTTAAACACACACACATACACACTCGCGCGCGCGAGGATAGTGATTATAAAGTATTACTACTACTAATAAAAAATAAGTAGAATAATATATTGATACAGATATTAATAAAGATGATGGTGATTGCAATGACAAGGATGAGTTTGATGAGTGTATCGTTTCGCCTATCTCCTCTTGCCAAATAAGGTCATTTACTATATTCGAACAAATGAAAAAGAGGTGGATTTTATTTAAGGAATCCAGCATCCAGATCTTTACAAAATAAGTATAACATGGTTTGTATGTGATAATTTTCTTTTCGTCTGAACCGATAACCCCAGCGAGACTACATATATGATGGGACTAACTCACACTACTAGAAGCCTTTACTGTATTAGTATTTTTGCCAGTATGTGGACCTGTAGTCTTTAACAATCAAACCTATACATCGATGGAAAAAAGAAGATGACATATCCTTACAATTCCTTTACAAATTTAAAACAATAACTATTTAATTTGTTTTAAAATAAATACACTATTTCACACACGATTGATTAGTTACGACAGATTTGATGCAATCGTTTCATTCATGATCAATATTTTCAATTAGTCAATCTTTTCTTTTTATTGTATCTAAAAGCTATGCCGTTTTGTGTTGTTTGCTTTTGTTGCTGTTACCCTTCACAAATAAAGTAAACATAGTAGTGTACTTATCACGTCTCTACAAGTATTAATCAGGTCGGAAGACAGTTAAGAAATAAATAGAAGAGACCTTGAGATCAAGGAGAGATAGTATTAATCAAGTTGTTGTTGTTTTTTTAAAGAAAATTTTTGCAATGGACATTTAGCTGTCGATGTAATGGTATACATTTATTGCAAGAATTTTTAAAAATTTTCTTTCACTATTTAATATTTCATCCATTGCTTTCACTAATTCATCGTAGGTTTCACCATAAATGTGTCTGGTGAGGGTGTGTGACTAATTCATTGTAGAGTTTCACCATACATGTGTCTGGTGAGGGCGTGTGACTAATTTACTGTGGTTTCACCATAAATGTGTCTGGTGAGGGTGTGTGACTAATGTATTGTAGAATTTCACCATAAATATATCTGGTGAGGATTTTTTACTAATTCATCATAGAGAGGTTCTTTACAAAGTGACACCACTACAGCTACGAGAAAACAGTAATTATCTGATAATAACTTAAATTAGTGAAAATTATGATAATCGTGGTTGTTTGTAATGATGATAGCGTGGTAATGGTGATAACGATTATGATAACGACGACAACGTCTATGCTGATAGTGACGGAAGGGAAAAGATGAAAAGCTAAAAGAATGAAAACGTTTGAATAGAACGTTAGATTTACTGACATTCAGTTCCACAAGCGCTTTAAAATATATAGCTCAATATTGATGCCAAGAATCTACAATACCATTTTCAATTGATGACAAAATATCCAGCTAGAACTAAGAACAGACATTGTATTGTCGTTCCTAACTCTATTGCGCATGTTAAGTGCAAATATAAAAAGAATGCCAAAAATTACAATTGGAAATGAATATCAGTTGAATGGAGAAAAAAGAAGAGAAATATCTACATCTCTGAAAGGCGAATTAAAAGGCATTCCGATCATTTTGGAGGAAGAAATATAACTTGATTTAAATATAGCTGAGGTCGCTGATTATAATCTTTTACAGAGTGAGATCGCGTGCTAGCTTTTAATACCTTTCTGAACTATGTATATAGACTGTGTCGGGGCGATATACTTACTTGTACTAAAAATTATTATCAGTTTTAACGTATTCTGTTGACGTCATCAAACGAGGAGAGCTGGGGAGGTCCTGAAACTAATGGCGGTGCTCCAAATTTCAGCCCCGAATTGTACATAACATTTAATCATCCGCTGTGCAACAAAACTAAAATTAATCGATTATGAGAAATTTTCAATGAAGAGGCATTTCACGATTAAAAGAAATTAATACTTATGAAAATCTGCTCCATTCGATCAGATTTTATAATTAGGTTAACGGTTGGTTACTGTCAAGCACGCAACGGGGATGCACATTGGTTTCGACAAGGAAGGATGGAGGAATAAAGTAAAGATTTCCAGACCTATGGGCCATGAAAGAATCTGCTGCAGCTATTTATCTCTATGGAATTACATCCGGGATACCAAGAGCACATCAAGAATAATTCATTTATATTGTTGATTACAAAAACTCAGCTTTGTTCGTTAAGTTAAAGAAGCAACTGCGCTGGGCAATTTGCCAAAATGTTTGTAGTAATGGTGCATATGATAATCATAATAGTTTGTGTTTGTTGCATAAAGTGTCAAATGTTTGTAGTAATGGTGCATATGATAATCATAATAGTTTGTGTTTGTTGCATAAAGTGTCAAATGTTTGTAGTAATGGTGCATATGATAATCATAATAGTTTTGTGTTTGTTGTATAAAGTGTCAAATGTTTGTAGTAATGGTGCATATGATAATCATAATAGTTTGTGTTTGTTGCATAAAGTGTCAAATGTTTGTAGTAATGGTGCATATGATAATCATAATAGTTTGTGTTTGTTGTATAAAGTGTCAAATGTTTGTAGTAATGGTGCATATGATAATCATAATAGTTTGTGTTTGTTGTATAAAGTGTCAAATGAAATGTTCTTCTTTATTAATTCCTTTTTCAACGACTGTCTTCTGGCGTGGTTGACTTCATGGTGAACGAACAAGTATTCATTATTGATTTGTCACAACAAGTATTTGTGACGCGCCGGTCAGTCACATACTTATCTGATAGGTATGTGACGAGACGACTGTCTAGCACTTGATAACACTACCTTTATATTCACTCCACAATTACGGCATGTATACTTTTGTTGAATCAAGGAGAAGCAGATATAAAAATCAAGTTCTACCTAGCTGTGAACTTCTGAGGATCCAAACCAGAGAATTTCTGACACCAGCTCAAAGACCGTCCCTGAGAGTTTAATTCTAGGTAAACCGACAGTGGCTCTAATATTTCTTAAGAACTTTAAGCCGCTTCGTCAATCGAGCTCTTTAAGGGAGAAAACTCTATGGACCAAATCTTGCCAGGCCACTGTAATGAGTCTAATTGAATTAGAATCCGACGGTATTCTAAAAGAAACACAAACGGCCTCAAAGGACCCTTATTCGCCGAGCTAAGGTGAAGGCTATCTATCTCCTATCTGAAAAGTAATTAACAGACAACTCCGCAACTTTCACCCTGACTCTAGCGTAACAAAATAAAAAATAATAAAGATTTATTAATCTGAGCACTCCTCTTATGCCTCTAAATAATTTGATCTCTTAGGAACTGGGGTAAAAAATAGTTAAGTAGTTCAAAATGCATGCTGTGTGCGAGCTCACACACGAACGAGCAATCACATTCACACAGACAATAGGTTAAGTAGGCATACTGCTTGATTTTAAATATTGTTTTACCGATTTTTACAGTACGTTTCATTAGGTAAAACCAATGACGTCAAATGTTTTGTTATACTATCTATATTGTTGCAATTCTCCACGGATCTCGTTTGTGGCGATAAAATTTAACATTTAAAAAATAGCCAAGCATTATTTATTAATTGATTATGCCCTTTAATTTAGTTCCTTTCTTCTCTATCCATACTTTTCCACCATTCTACTACTATTACTACTACTACTACTACACACACTGTGAAGCCAACGCCACGTAGTAAATGATTATAATTATCATTAATTAATTAATCTTTCATAACTAATTATAAGTGATGAGAATCATAATTTATGCTATTAATAATTCTCCAGCAGACACCACTCATCTCTCTCACTTGGCGGATATGCGGGCGTTGTAAACGTTTTCTCTCTTCTACCACATTAAAGAAAACATTTGCCGTCAGAATATTCCGTAGGAGGAAAACTTCTTACTTAATGAGAAGACAAATCTTTCTTCAATCAATATTTAGTTGAGTCCGATCCACCCACTTTCTTCTCCAACATAAGGTTATCAATAAGTGTCAGAAGGTTAATAAATGTAACAATAAATTTATTAAATCAACAATCAAATATACATAATATAATGAAAAATATTACTTGACATCAATATTTCCATTAAACCACGTTCGCACAATTTCTATACGACACCATCTTTTACCCTAAAATACAATTTAACAACAGTGTCAGTACAAATCACATGATAGTTCTTATCAGAGAACAGAAATGGAGTTATTAGAGATAGTGATAATAGCTTTTACATAAGGTGCATTAAGCGCCGTCTTTTACATGCTTATTGTCCAAATCAACGTGTCTCTCTCCACACACGTTTAAAACACTGATGAACTGTTATTCTCTCATAGACAACTTGGGAGCCCTCTTTCACATTGTCAGTTCTTTCAAGCTGAACGACAATTGTAGTGATTTCTAGTAACTTCACTGTAACAGAAATTGCCTGGTGTAATCAGCAAACTTTGGCAAGATACATCAAAGGGATGGGGTTATTCCTTTACACTTACACATGATGCATCCTGCATCTATCAAGGTCATAGCAGTTTACAATTGGTGAATCACGAGATTTAAATAACATAAAGCGAGAAAGGCTGCTTTAATCTTAGAAAATATAATAAGGGAGTAAACCTAAGTTTCCAGTTTATGGCTTTTTTAAAACTCCATTCATTCTTATATTCAAGTCTCAACTTACAGTTTCCAACAACAATATTTATTAGCCTGATACACGCATACAGCATAATAAATACAGCATATCGGATTTATCAACACGTTCACTAGAAACAATGTCAAGTGTTTAGCATACTATTATACTAGCACCTTAGTTTAAACATTTGTAGAAATAATAGTCTACTCGCATAATACATCTCTATATAAAACACGTCAATATCAAAATGCATGAACTATTTCAAGTCCATTCTCACTCAAACAGTCAATTAAGCTAACGGACACCTTTCATGATAGGACTTCTTTGCCAGACCAAATTCAAGTGATCAGACAATAGAATTTTCTACAGCAGGTAAAATTTTGCATCTCAGCCCATTGGCTGGCCTCATTTTCATAAATCGTAGCCATTGGATAATAAAACTACTCACCCAGTTGAAGTAGCTTGCATTAAATCAGCAATTTCTAACATTTTCTCAACTCGGGCTGTTTACTTCCAACTCTGACACTTACAAAATATCATAATAAGGCGTGCCCTGGGTCGGGTAACCTTGACAGTTTAATATTTTATACAACAAATTTATACAACAATTAAATTTAAAATTAGGGATAGGCAAATTTACTCTGCCATACACACAAACCGAAAAGAAATAGATATCAATTGCTGAATTTCAAAGAAAATTAAATTAATATTGACAGCTTTCTATGCCAATGCACGCTTATTTAAGACGTTTACATAATTCTGCCCTGTAAAATAAAATTTATCGCACATTCTGAAGTAAGCGTATATTAAGCAGCACTGCCGTTTTGTCCCCAAGGTGAAGGATTTTAATTTGCACCCTACCTCATCTAAGCTCTTAAACTGCTGTCCGACCGACGGAGGGATCCTAAATAAAAAAAACTACAAAACCTCACCGACACGTGCTACTGGAGTTTGCTATTTGGCAAAAGCCCGTATTTAAATGGCAAAAGCCTAGATGTAAATGTAAACTACCTGTGCGGCACATCTTTTCACCGAAACGAAGCCAAGCGCACTGCTGAACGAAGCCAAACGAAATGCTGAACGAAGCCAAGCGCACTGCTGAACGAAGCCAAACGAACCAAACAATCCATCACACAAACGACCTAACGGACCATTGACTAATTAACGATTCAACAAAGCGAATTAATGACCAAACTGATTAATAAACTGTCACCTAGTCCAAGAAACATTTCATAGCCAGTGATAAACACTTAAATCCATAACATTTTTATGGCTGTTAATCAAAATAATAATACTTGTAACAACATTGCATACATCTGAACTCACACAAAGACATGAACTATATCATGTAGAAAGCTTGTTTGAAAGGCATAGTTCATTTGGTTGGTTTAGCTTCGTTTGATTTCATTTTACTTTGTTTGGTTTCGTTTGGATGAAAGAAACACTTCCCAAACTGTGTGATAGTTGCCTAACATCAAAGACCACGTGACATTTTTGTTCGAGGTGGCAAACCATGAGACGTCACAAATGAATGCCGCTGGTGTTTGCTGGCCTGTAAGAGGCCAGGATAAAAATATTAACAGAAAATACTGTCTTCTCATGCGCTCTGTGCAGTGTCGTACGAAGCGTTTATAGACTGTTGATCAATCTTGTTCTAGTATTTTAAGTGCTTCACGAAGAGTATTAAAACCTGAATACAAATATTTCATAAATGTCTTATATTGCTTGTAGACTTCATCATATTTATTTGTTTTTGTATATTGCGATTTTTTTCAAGCACTCATCTCCCCATAAACAGGACACATCTTTCGTAATGAGTTATTTTGAATGAGGAGAACAAAACCAGCTTCGAAGTGCTTCATAAAGTGAAGAGGACTTACCAGAAAAGAATGTTGAAACTAGATATAAAGAGACTTTTGTTTAATAATTAAAATACAAATCTAATCAATAGTAAGTGTTCAAGGCGTACCTGAGCTTCGAAACAAGTGCAACATTAATTTGGAGTAGGTTGAGTTGATCATTACCAGACCGCTACAGAAAAGGAATGTTTGACATTATCGTACCAATTTAATGAAGTGAATAGCGTGCACCTGCCGAATTGTCGCCCTTTGTTAATAAATGTATGTCAACGCGTGTGGTAAGCGCTCTCACGTCAGACCAGGAGAGTGATTTGCTGGTGTAGCTTTACTACATTACCTCCCCTACCCCAACCCTAAGGAAACAAATGTTCTCTGGAAGACGTGTCAATATGCCGGGGGGGGGGGGGAGGGGAGAGAGGAGCAGGAAGATATGCACGAAAAAGAAATATGCCTAAACATGGCAGTCATTTTCCGATTTCCGACACCTGTAAGTACAGACAGACAGACTGTTCAGCTTATATAAGCATGCCACACGTAAAGTGAACAACGAAAGTGAAATTATCACTCCTCCTTTAGTTGATTTAATTGTGTTTCTAGTTACAGATTGATTTTAACTTGTGATATGTCATCTTTTGTTTGTCACTCTTTTCACAAGTTGTTTTCCTCCCTCCCATATATCCATTCCAATGCTACTGCATTGGGAAATCTTAGCTTGGGGCTCCGTTATCAAATTGGAAAGACACTTTTAGGTTATTTAGAGTCTTTCTTTCGATAGATTTGAAGTCTCACACATATAATTCGATAATAGATATATTTTGTTTAATCTTTAACGTGGCGATACATATACTATCATTTCCGTGCCATCGTGATGCGAAGAAAACACTGAAATTACAAGATCGACACCAATTTGGAATCAATACTGGCGTCTCATCGCTTGGTCAACTTAATTACATCAGTCTAATTTTAAAAAAAAAAACACGGAAGAAAAAGCGGCCAAACAAACCCACTCACATGACTGAAAAGCTAACTTCAAGACTGACAAAGGCGATATCTTGATGACATGGAGGAAAACTAATATGTGCTTATGGGTATCTCTATGTTTATATGTATGTGTGTGTGCGTGTGGGTACTTATCTGCGTGTGTATGTACTTGTATGTGTATATGTATGTTCACGAATGTGTAATGCACGTACTGTGTATACGTTTGTGAGTGTGTGAAGATATGTATAAGTAAGGTTATGTGTGCCAGTGTGCATGAATTTCGTTATGTGGTTGTTTGTATCCGTGTAATGTGTGTGCGTATGTTTGCATGTGTTGGTGGGCTCGGTGAATATGTGTATACGTATGTCTGATCGTGTATGCATGTGTTTGCATGTGTTTGCATGTAATCATGAATGCACGTCCACGTATGCATATGTGTGTATGTTTGCATGTATTTGTGTATGTCACGCGCATATGCTTGTGTGTGCCTGTACGTGCGTGTGTTGGTGATGGGGAATGAAGGCAGGCATTATTTGCAAAAGGTAACGGGAGAAGTCCTTTAAACGTACGCTAGTGAAGGCTTCAATTTCTAAAACATTTTTATTTTGTTTATATTGGGGCTGTAGTGAAGAACGCTTTTTATTTTATATATGCTTTCCAAACAAAAGAACGTTGTTGTCTGTCTGTGGCTGTAGTGAAGAACACTATTAATTTTATATATGCTTTCCAAACAAAAGGACATTGTTGTCCAAATCGGTAGTAGTGACTGAATTACATCGGCATTAATTCTCCAAGTGCATACTTGGAGTACATTCATCAAATGCGTACCCGTTTACATGGATCTTCGAACGGGTAGAAGTAGATCAAATGACATCTGTCCCTCAAATGCTGACGTAAAATGAAACACTACGTTTTGTCTATTTCGTTTTGATTAAAATTAGTTTTATTGTCTAACCACACACCAGGCTATGGTTCTGTTTGAACTGTGTGTTTTGTGTCTCAGTTGCCTTGACTCGTTTTAAGTGATTATAGTTTTGTTTTGACTGGTTTTAAGTGATTATTGTTTTGTCTTGACTCGTTTTAAGTGATTATAGTTTTGTCTTACACTGAAAGAATGTCGACACTGATGTAAAGTGCTGACGGGTCAAGCTGGCTACAACTGTTGATGTACCTAGCTTGCGTTTAATTGTTGAAGTTCTTACCTTTACTTTAGTCAAGTGTCTAGCATTTCCTTAAGGTTTACACTGTAAGTATCTAACTTGTGTTTAATTGTTGGAAGTGCTTAATTTTAACTGCTGAAGTGTTTAACTGCTCTAGCATATCCTTACGGTTTACACTGTAAGTAACAAACTTGTGTTAAATTGTTTGAGGTGCTTAACTTTATCAGTTGAACTGTCTAGTTTGTCTTTGTCTATTGTGGTGCCTAGCTTGCCTTTAATTGTTTGGAGTGCTTAGCTTAATTTTAGGTTTGTGTCTAGTTTGTCTTTGTCTATTGTGGTACCTAGCTTGCCTTTAATTGTTTGGAGTACTTAGCTTAATTTTAGGTATGTGTCTAGCTTGTCTTTGGCTGTACCTAGCTTGCATTTAATTGTCTGAAATACTTAGCTTAGCTTTAGGTAAGTGTGTAGCTTGTATTTAGGTATTAAAGTACCTACCTTCCCTTAATTGCTTGAAGTGCGTAGCTTAACTCTAAATAAGTGACTACCTTGTATTTAGATGTTGATGTACTTAGCTTGCGTTTAATTGTTGTAGTTCTAAGATTTACTTTAAATGTATTGCTTATTTTTCACAGTATGCCTACTTTGTTTATAAATTTGGAGTGCCTAAGTTGCCTTTAATAACTTCGCTTGTCTTTATTTGTTTAACTATTTAATTTCACGTAAAAGTGTAAGTTTATATTGTTAAAATACCTATACATTTTCTTTAAGTGTAGAAATATCTAGAAGATGAGTAACTCTGCAAGGGTATCTTTTAACAGGCTTCTTATTTCGCTTAAAAGTTGAGATGTCTAAATGTTCTTTTAATTGTAAAAGTATTTAGAGTTTCTTGTGCATAAAGATGATCCGAGTTTCTTTAAGTGTTGTAGTGCTTAGAATTGTTTTAACTTTCAAGTGTGTAGCTGTCCGTAATTATTGAAATTCTTAACTTTTATTTAAATTATAACCCTAAAGATTTGTTTAAACTTGCGGTGTGTCTATCTTTCTCGTCTGGCTGTTGGTGTCTAGATCTTTTTTATTTTTAACAAATCTTTTAGTCTTTACTTTTCTTAAGGACCCAACGTTTTTACTTACTATAGTGTCTATTTTTTAATATTTACGGTAGTGTCTAGTTTTTTTAATATTTACGGTAGTGTCTAGTTTTTTAATATTTACGGTAGTGTCTAGTTTTTTTAATATTTACGGTAGTGTCTAGTTTTTTAATATTTACGGTAGTGTCTAGCTTTTAATATTTACGGTAGTGTCTATTTTTTAATATTTACGGTAGTGTCTAGTTTTGTTAATATTTACTGTAGTGTCTAGTTTTTTCTTTATTTCTTTGGAAAGTCTAAATGATTCTTTTAAATTTTTTAACGTGACTAGCTCTCCATGGACGCTTATCTATCTGTTCTGTAACTGTAGATCTATACGTTCTGTAACTTTAGATATATCTGTTTTGTAACTGTAGATCTATCTGTTCTGTAACTGTAGATCTATCTGTGCTGTAACTGTAGATCTATCTTTTTTGTAACTGTTGATCTATTTTTCCAGTAACTGTGGATCCGTCTATCTTTTATTTAACTGTGGATCTATCTATTTTGTAACTGTGGATCCGTCTATCTTTTATTTAACTGTGGATCTATCATTTTTAGTAACTGTGGATCCATCTGTATTTTGTGTAACTGTGGATCTGTTTAACTTTTGTTTAACAGTGGATGTACCTTTTCTGTAACTGTTGATCCGTATATCTTTTGTGTAACTAGGGATGTATCTTTTCTGTAACTGTGGATCTGTCTATCTTTTCTGTACTCTGGATCTTTCTATCTTTTCTGTAACTCTCTTTCTATTTAGTTGATCTAATTGCTGATGTGTATTTTTTTTCTTTAGCTCTTCATGAATCGAGTTTTTTTATGAACACTAAAAACGCTCTGTCCTGCTTTAGTCTAGGTAAGTGTTGGTATTTCTTTCACTACATTCTTGAAACCTATCTTTTAAAAGCAATTGATTCCATTGAACACCCCAGCTTTGCACCTAAACGTGGCCGCATTTAACATTGCAGAGAGAGAGAGAACAAGAAAGAAAAACACGGTCATCAAAATACACTTAACTTAATCGTCTGCTTAGAAATGATTTTGTAGATAAAGTTAGCAAATCAAGTCTATTGCAGTACACTATTTTTTTTAAAATTGATTATGGCTCAAACTAAAAATAAACTATGGCGATATTGTCGCTTTACGTAACGTGTCAATTCTACTCACACAGTTCATACCTGTCAGTGTCACTTTTGACGTTTATTCTAGTGAAAATTAACGTTTATTCCAGTACAATTTGTTTATCAAAATTATCAATTCACTCTAAAGGTACCGCCATATAAGAAGCTAATAGACTGGTTGAAATCACGATATAGAGATTTAAAACTTTTAAAGTAAGAAAAGTGTATCCTGGGAGTATATAAATAAGCTAATAGACTGTTGAAATCACGATGTAGAGATTTAAAACTTTTAAAGTAAGAAAGGTGTATACTGGGAGTATATAAATAAGCTATAGAAGTCAATGTTAAACTGTGCTTATTTAGTTGCCACCAGTAACCAATTTTCAACCGCCTTCAGAAGAAACCATTAGTCATATCTTTGAACTCCTTTACAAGTTTGTTTTTTTTCTCACATGAAGCTCCAGTCAAGCGAGAAAGCCAAGGTTGTTTGTGTTCGAACGAGAAATTGTGGAAGGAAATTAAGTAGATCGGAACCACGCCCTAGTGAAATTAGCAAAAGAATGTTGTACACGTCAAACTTCTTTTGTGGAAAACTCTAAGCAAAAACTGTACACACAACATGCGCACAAACTATAGAAACAAATTAAGAGAAAGGAAAGCTTTTGTAAATAGACACTCATAGTAGTGACTACATACATATAGAGTTACAAAAGTAGTGACTACATACATATAGAGAGTTACAAAAGTAGTGACTACATACATATAGAGAGTTACAAAAGTAGTGACTACATACATATAGAGAGTTACAAAAGTAGTGACTACATACATATAGAGAGTTACAAAAGTAGTGACTACATACATATAGAGAGTTACAAAAGTAGTGACTACATACATATAGAGAGTTACAAAAGTAGTGACTACATACATATAGAGTTACAAAAGTAGTGACTACATACATATAGAGAGTTAGAACGAGATAGAGAGAGAGAGTTGTAGCGACTACATACATTTACAAAGTTATAACACTAGTGACTATCTACATATATAGCGTTACAACCGTAGTGATTGCACACATGTATACAGATACAAAAGTAGTGATTACATGCATATACAGAGTTACAATAATATTGACTGCATGCATATACAAAGTTAAAACACTAGTGACTACATTCATGTATACGTTTACAAAAGTAGGGATTATATTCCTATACAGAGTTATGACAGTAATGACTGTATGCATATACAGTGTTACAACACTAGTGACTACATAAAATGTATAGTTACAAACATAGTGTCTACATACATAGCTACAAAACTAATGACCACATACATATACAGAATTACAATAGTAGACAATATTTGTCAAGTGTGTTCAGGTGCTAATTGAATGACCACAACTAGGACTCTTATCATAATTGATTGCTCCAGGGCGCCATCAGATCTTTAAATTTCACTTCACTTAACGCAGGTGTTTGGACTGTGTGTGTCGTAGTCCGCAACCTGTTGAACTGATTGGGGACTCACGTCATAGAGAAGGAAAAGGAACAATAAAACAAATAAGAACATTCTAGATATATGTCTATGGAATGAGATCTATGTCTATGGAAGTGGATTGTTACTCTCCAAGACAAGGAACACTTGGCCCTGCTTTTCACATAAGAAAATAAAGGGACATGATCTATGTTGTTGGTTGCGTTGGTGAAAAAAAAAATCGGATTCCTTTCACTCAGGCAAAGTGTGTTGTTCTCATGAGGTAAGTGGCTTTCTGTGATAGGTATTTTGTATCGAGAGATTAAGTGTATTGTGTGACATGGTGTGTTGTGTTTATGAGGTCACTGTTTTCTGTGACGACTGTTGTGTCATGAGATTAACCATATTGTGTGACAGGGTGTGTTGTGCTCATAAGTAACTGTCTTCCTGCTTTTGTGTCATGAGATTACTTGTAATGAGTGATGTGTTGTGCTCACGAAGTAATTGACTTTCTTTGACAAGTATGTTGTGTCATGAGATTAATTGAATTGTTTGACAAGTTGTGTTGTGCTTATGACGTAACTGGCTTCCTTCGATAGGTATGATCTTCTGTGAGATTAATTGTATTGTTAGAGAAATATGTATACCCCTGAGGTAAGTGGCTTCCTAGGTAGGTATGTTGTTGCTTTGCATGACAATGTATGTCATGCTAGTTAGGTAGCTAGCTTAGTGTCACTCAAAGACAAGGTACATGGCACTTATGACAAGGATCGCCTTGATAATGCTGTCTCATGATATAACTAGCTTTGTATAATGTGTTCATCGTATAACTGGCTCTGAATAACGTTGTTCTCATTATGGCTTTGTTATCATGAAACCTGGCTTTTATAACGTTGTGTCATAATTGGCTTTGTATAATGTTTTGCTCATTATATAATAGCTATAGCGTTGTGCTCATGATAGTGGGCCTCGTATAACCTGTTCTCGATGTCTGGCTTTGAATAATGTTGGGCTCATGATAAAATTGGCTTTGTATAACGTTGTGCTCATCACATACCTGGATCTGCATAACGTTGTACTCATGACATAACTGGCTTTGAATAATGTTGGGCTCATGATACAATTGGTTTTGTATAACGTTGTGCTCATCATGTAAAAGGTGTTGTATATCGTTATGTATGCTCATGATAGAGATTGCATTGTGTAATGTTGTTCTCATGATATAACTGGCTTTATATAACGTTGTGTTCAACGTATAAATGACTTTGAATAACACTGTGCTGATCATATAATTAGCTTTTGTATAATGTTGTGCTCACAACTGGATTTGTATAACGTTGTAAATGACTTTGTATAAAATTGTGCTCATCATATAACTGGCTTTGTATAATTGTGTGCACATCACATAACTGGCTGTGTAAGGTTGTACTCATGACACGAGAGGCTATCAGTATAGATGTGTTTATGAAATGAATGGCTTCGTATAATGTTGTGCTCATGGACATGGCTGGATTTGTATACTTATTGTGCTCATGACATGACTGAGTTTTGTATAATCTTGTGCTCATCATATAACTAGCTTTACATAATTTTGTGCTCATGATATAATTGGGGTTTTTATAAGGTTGTGCTCACGATATGAATAGTTTGGTATAATATTCTGCTCATGATATAACTAGCTTTGTATAACATTGTTCTCATGACATAACTGGCTTTGTATAACATTGTTCTCATGACATAACTGGCTTTGTATAACATTGTTCTCATGACATAACTGGCTTTGTATAACATTGTTCTCATGACATAACTGGCTTTTCATAACGTTGTGCTAATGATATAAGTGACATTGTGTAGCATTGTGCTCATGATATAACTGGCTTTGTATAACATTGTTTTAATGACATGGGATTTGTATAATGTTCTGTTCAAGATATGACTGGCTTTGTATAATCTTGTGTTCATGATATAACTGACTTTGTATAAAGTTGTGCTGAGCTGAAGTAAATAGTTCGAGGCAAGGATATCCTAGATTGATGATGTAATGCAAACTGAATGAGTAGGGATTTTTTTTTATCAGCCAATGATTATGATTTATGAGAATGAGACCTGCCAATGGGTTGAGATAAAAAAAGTTACTTGCTGTAGAAAATTCTGTTCTCTAATCACTTTTGAATTCATAGTGGAAAGAGAGAGTCTGGCTTTGAAAGACAGTCATTACTTTGATGGTGAGTTAGAACTGACTGACAGAGAGAATAGACTTAGGAATATTTCATGCATTATCGCTATTGATATGTTATACATGTGTAGAGATGTACTTTGTGAGTTGACTTTTATTTCTACAAATGTTTGAACTAAGCTGCACACATGTAGTGTTTTAACATTGTTTGATATGCTGTATTTATTTTACCATGTGCGTATCGGGCTCGGGCTAATAAATACTCTTGCAGGAAATTGTAAGTAGAGAATGGGATGTAAGATAGAATGGAGTTGAATTGTGATGAATAAGAAACTTAGGCTTGCTCCTTAATTATATTTTACAGTGAGCAAGTGGTCTTTTGAATTTTGAGTTTTTTTAGTCTGAGTGTTGAGTTTCAAGCTTCAAGTTTCAAGTCTACATGTTCACCTGTAAATCTGAGTGACCTAGAGATGTGTGAAATGTCTATTGTGGAGTGTGTAAGTGTAAGGGAGTACACTACAATCTTTTGATGTATCAGAGCAAAGTATGTTGGATATATTCTGGAAAATTATAGTACACTGAAGGTACCAGAATTATTGTGATCATGTTCTGCTGGAAGGAATGGACATGGTGAGCAGAACGCTCAAGTGGTTTATGGAAAAGAGAATGTCATTGTTTTCCATTCATGTGGCAGGAGAAACGTGTTGACACACAGACATTGTGGCATCGTGACATTGTTACAAAAGCAAGTGAAGGACTGACAAAGCACTGATTAATCCAGGACATGTAAAAGATTATATTAATCTATCTGTAATAACTCCATTTCTATTCTCTGATACGATTAATCTGTGATTTGTTTTGACTCTTTTGTTGAATTGTAATTATAGTTTTTTTTTTATAGAGAGAGAGAGACTGTGTAACCTAAACTTATCTGAACATGAGTTTGAGGAATATACATCTGTGGTCACAATAAATTTTAAAATAAGAACTATAGAATTTATTGAAATCAGAGACTCGAGGTTGCAATGACATGGATAATAAGGAAACAACTGTAATATTCACTGAAACACAAATATATGTGGGTGGTAAAATAAACTAAAATTAACTAAAAACACAAATATATGTGGGTGGTAAAATTAACTAAAATTAACTAAAAACACAAATATATGTGGGTGGTAAAATTAACTAAAATTAACTAAAAACACAAATATATGTGGGTGGTAAAATAAACTAAAATTAACTAAAAACACAAATATATGTGGGTGGTAAAATTAACTAAAATTAACTAAAAACACAAATATATGTGGGTGGTAAAATTAACTAAAATTAACTAAAAACACAAATATATGTGGGTGGTAAAATAAACTAAAACAAAACGTAGCTAACTGGCAGTTTGGTTTCAGTCCAAATTATTTCTGTGAGAACTTGGATGGCAGTCTAAAATACTCTCAGAATCTAAACAATTTAGTAAATATCCCTCTTTCTATTTTTCCATATGTCTCTGGATGGCTGAATGGCAGTCATGACGTATGTCTATACAAAAGTTGTACTAGACTATTAGACACGAGAAGCTAATGAGATTAAGTTTATCACAATCATATCTGCATTGAGCACAAAACAATCCCACAGACTCAGTTCAAATGTCAAAGACCCTGCGAGGATTATATCCAAATTCATCATTAGTGACATAAAGCCCTACAGATATCTGTGATCTTCTAATTTTAACTCATAGAACATACAAAACAATATATAGTAAAACAAAATCATAGGCTGATAATAAATGGAAAACTAATAAAATAGTTTACGAAAGGAGTAAGTCCCACTATCCACCCCCCACCCCTCAACACCATCGTGGATAAGTTAACATATAAAAATTCAGAAATAAGTTGTAAAATGTAAATCTAATGTATAGTGAAATAAAAGAATACTCGTAATAGCAAAAAAGTAGTTTATGTATGACTTACAGTTTTAAGAGATTCATACTTCTTAACATTTCTCGTAATATGATATGATGCTATAAGTTGAAAAGGCCCGTAATTCTGGTTTAAATGTATTATTCCATAAATACACCCCACAAATCATATCAACGCTGGCCAAAGTTCACCCAATTTCGGCTCATAATTCGCGTGGAGTCCCGAATATCAACACTCTCTTAGTATGCTGTAAGAAATAATCAACTCCTATACATTTAGCTTAAGTAGAAACTAAATAATTAACGTTACTACAGTTATATTATTTGAAATTATTTCTTATTTTAAAATGAGAATTTAAACCATCAACGTTTTCTTTTCTTCATAGTTTGCAAACTTCTGCAAAACAATCAGATGAGCACAAACGTGTTTCAATAAATAGCAGCTGCTCTCAACCTGTTATGCTCCTTACAAAGAAATCTCCGGAGAAATGACGTATTCTATGACATCATTACGTGCTCAATGTACCTATGCTAATTGAAAGGAGCGCGTCACCAGAGTCCGATCTAATTTACCTCAGAGTGACAGTGACAAGGACAGCGACAGCACGGTTCGAGGTGATGAATGCCAGGGCAGACGAGCAACCGCAAGAGTTGTACCGCTTCAAGTACGTGACCCCTAAGAGGCGGAAAGATCAGTTTGGGAGGGACACCACTAAACTATCTGACTACCTTCTGTCCTTGACTCTTTATCCAACAGGAGTCCGGACCCCGTTGCTATCGGATGTGTTACGGAAAGACAACCCTAGATATCTGGTCAGTATCCACCATTTCCAAAAAAATAATGCATGCAAGTGACCATTCGGTTCATGATGAACTGTAGTTAATTAGACTTTTGTTTTGGTTTTGGTTTTGTTGCCACCCTTTATAAAATTAAATAAATCAAAATACCTATCTTTCATTCATATTTTCCAGTCTTACAAACGACGTCTACTGTAAAATCAAAATGGGTTTGACAGTTCAGTTTCATACGTAATCATGTATCATATTTCTTCATTACAGTTGTGATGTTGACCATTCCTAAGGCTGTCGTTTTACGAGCCTGTAGTTTAATCACAGGTGTAGTTTATGTGCAATAAATAAATTTGAAAATGTCATCCCTTTAGTGTAGTGCGTAGGCCTAGTTGAATGTTATACAGACAGTGTTTGTTGCAAGTGTAGCTCACTGACGCAGATGACTACTCTTAACGGTTGTCCTGTAGTCAGAGTTACAGTTGGCTACTTTTCACAACTGTTTTGTAGTTGTTTTATAGCTGATTGTTACAGTAGACTTCGCTTTATTGTTGATTGAAGCTTAATTTTATACTTTACTACTTTTGACAGTTGTTTTGTATCTCGGGGATATACTTAACTACTCTTAACAGTTGTTTTGTAGCTAAGTGTTAGAGCTGGCTATATTTGACAGTTATTTTGTAGCTAAGTGTTAGAGCTGGCTATGTTTGACAGTTGTTTTGTAGCTCAGTTTAGCAAGTGACTACTCTTATCAGATATGTTGTAGCTTAGTTTTACAATTGGCTAGTCTTAATATTTTAATTTCTTTGTACATCATAATGCAGTGGATATTCTTAACAGTTGTTATGTGTGTTTTGCAATATTGCAGTAGATCTCTCTTGATAGCTGAGTTATAGGCAGATAAGGTGTACGTGTGATTTTATTACAAATATCAGGTGTGGTTCAAAACCGAGTACAGCTCAAGCTGAGTATAGCTCATTATCTGCTGTTGTTCAAAGCTGAGTGCAGTCCATTATCCGCTGTAGTTCAAAGATGAATGTAACTTTTTACAGCTGTAGTTCAAAGCTGAATGTAGCTTGTTATCAGCTGTAATTCAAAGCTGAATGTAGCATTTTTATCAGCTGTAGTTCAAAGCTGAGTGTAGCTTTTTATCAGCTGTAGTTCAAAACTGAATATAGCTTGTTATCAACTGTAGTTCAAAGCTGAATGTAGCTTATCAGATTTAGTTCACAGGTGGATATAGTACATTATAAAATTTAGTTCAAAGCTGAATGTAGCTTATTATCAGCTGTACTTCCAAGCTGGGTGTAGTTCATTATCAGTTATGGTTTCAAATTGGGTGTAGTTCATTATCAGATTTAGTTCAAAGCTATTTGAGGTTCATTATAATATTTTCTTCTGTTAAACTAGCTGTTTATCAAAGTTGTGTTTAGGATCTATAGTAGTGATAAGATTTTCTTATTTTATATAAGTATGTAATTCAATATTACAGCTAACAGGTAATTTTAGTTGTATATACTAGTTATTTTATTATGCCACCTATATAAAAAGTAAATAAATATGCTTTATAGAGATATACAATATACATGAAGAAACAAATACAAATATCATTGTGTTAATAATCAAGACAATACAGTTATTAATATTAGTTTTTATTTTAGTGTTAAAATTGACCTCCAGCAGCAGTTTATACAGTTATTTGTCTTATATTAATATGCATAACTGTAGTTCTCATTGAAACCTGACAACAATATTGGTTGCTTCATAGTAATTGTTGCAGTGCTATTTGTAATAGTAATTGTTGCAGTACTATTTGATGTAAAAATAATTGTTGCAGTGCTAGTTGTAATAGTAATTGTTGCAGTGCTAAATGGTATAACAGTAATTGTTGCAGTCCTAGTTGCTGTAAAAATATTTGTTGTAGTGCTAGTTGATGTAATAATAATTGATGCAGTGTTAATTACCCTACAAACATAAGTGTTGCAGTGCTAGTTACTATAATAGTAATTGTTGCAGTGATAGTTGCTGTGAATGTAGCTGTTTCGGTACTCATAGTTTCTACAGAACGATGTTGATGTAGCTGCATGAACAACTAGTCGAAAATCAAGAAAGAAAGAAATACCAATCGTCAAAACATAGAATTACATGATATAGCAAATTCTTGAAATGCACTTTATTTTCTGCTAGATTACACAAAAACAACATCAATAGCTGAGGAAAAATTACCAAGTGTATATTTTGTCAAATAATCATTCACACACACATTGTAGATCACTGATGAGCCGCTATTCTCTTGGGGCTAATCTGGTGCACTGCCATTTTAGCTTCCTCAAGCAGACCAACAATAATAGCAACTTCCTTGTACCAGAAATTCCATGATGTCATCAGCATATTTTGCCACCAAACATCAACAGAGTGTGGTATATTCCTTACATTTACACACTTCTCGCATCTACATTGGTCACAGCTGTTTATAAATCAGTAAACCAGGAAATTCAGGTAAAACAAGACAAGGCTGCTTATTCCCTGTAAAATATCATCAGGAAATAAGCACTAAGTTTCCAGAGTATTCATCTTTAACTCCATTCTCTGTTATATTCAAATGTCAACGTAGAGTTTCCTGCGACAGTATTTATTAGCCTGATACATTCACAAGAATAATAAATACAGCATAATAGTTTATGAAGAAACAATTTCAAGTGTTTAGCATAGTACATATAAGCATCATAGTTCACAATTTGTAGACATAATTGTCTACTCACATAATACATCTCTACATAAAACACAATTACAATATATCGTTAGCAAAAATGCACGAAGTATTTCTAAGTCCATTCTCTCTCAATCAGTCAGTTTACTCACCATTAAGCTAACGGCAGACTTTCATGACTTTATTTCTTGAAACTCCAAATTCAAAGTGATTAGAGAATAGAATTCTTTACAACAGATAAACTTTTGATATCAGCCCATTGGCTGGTCTCATTCTTGTAATTCTTAGCCGTTGGATAATAAAAACTAATCCCCCAACTGGTTTAAATTACATCATCAAGTCTAGCACATTCTTTACCTGAGTTGCTTACTTCCAAATCTGACTTTAAATTTATTAGCATAAGCAGTGTCCAAGGTCGGCCACTTCGACATTTAACAATTTGTATAATAATCAAGTCTAGAAATAGGGATAGGTAAATTTACTCTGCCACACAACTGTAAAAAATATAACAGAAATATGAGTACTCTAGCATTCACTGTAATATCAACTGTAACAAATATAACAATATTAGTAGCCTAGCATACATTGAAATTTCAACTGTAACAAATATAACAGATGTATTAGTAGTCTAACAATGTAAAGTACTGTATATCACAAGAAGCAGCAATAATAGTAGTCTAGCAGAAGTTAAATATATTTAACGGAAGAAGCAACAACACATTTGTGCATTAACGCTCGCGTGCACACACATATTAGTATACCTATCATTATTGAGAAAGAACTAAATGAATAGACGACGAGGAAAATGAATGAAGACACATTCTTCAAGTGAAACACTTTCAATCTCAAAGACACAGGGGAGAGAAAGTCTACAACTAATAATTTGGTTTTCAGACAATGGAGATAAATATTTTCGTCTAGAATTTTTTTTATGTTCATCATTTAGTGGCCGTCGTTGCCATTAACCCCTTCACTAACGACTAGCACTCATAAAAATAAATTAATTTAAATTTTTAAAAACGTTATTATTTCTATCAATCAATCAATCAATCAACAATCTATCTATCTATCTATCGATTTGGCTGGCTGGTTGGCTATTTATCTATACAATTACAATCAAACATACTATTATTTAATGTCGATTATGCACGTTGCAGGTTTATATTCAAGGGAAAACTCCGGCCAGTACTCCCAAAAGTAGTATCAAGGATATTGAAGCTGAAGACGTCAGAAGCCACAGTAGATTACAATCCGCTCTCATACAGCCATCTAAGAGCTCCACTTCAACTGCGACAAAGATCTCTAAAGACGTGTCTTCACGTTCTGCGAATGTTTTACAACGAACTAGTTACAAAGGTTCATAACAATAGCAATCTTCATAATATTAGTTTTGATGACGTTGGTTGTGATGACAGAAGAAGTCAATATATAGTGTCCGCATCCTCTATAAAACCTTGGATCTCCCAGAATCTTAATAAGATTCTGAGACCTTGGTTCACAACTGAGAGTCAAAACAGAAGTGGGAAAAGGCTGAATAATATTACTTGCAAGGACATTATTGATTAGTTGGTGTTTTTTTTTTAAAGTAAATAATATACTTTACTAACTATGTAAATATAAACGAACTGTTTCTATAAAGCTCAAACCTAGCAAAATCTTCAAAAATTTGCATATTAGAGAGATTATATAACGAGAACAACAAAACATTAATAACTGTTCCGTCCAATTAACATTAATGACTGTTACGTCCAATTAACATTAGAGTTTCCCGATTAAGCAATACAATTACTTCTGTAGCTTGAGAGAAAATAAGTTCATCTTTTAGAGTTAAAAACGTTTGTCCTGATATTGTACACCCCCAACCCCATACAACACACACACACACACACACACACACACACACACACACACACACACACACACACACACACGTACACACACACACCTCCACACACGCACGCACACACACACAAACCACAAACCTGGTTATTGGTTATTATTATTAATAATCATCCATAACTAATTATAAGTGATGAGAATCTTAATTTACGTTATTAATAATTCTCAACAAGACACCACTCATCTCAATTGGAAGATATGCGGGTGCTGTAAATGTTTTCTCTCTTCCACAACATTAAAAGACAAACATTCACTGTCGCACAATATTTCCGAAGTTGGAAAACATCTTACCAAAGGAGAACATAAATCCGTCTTTAATTTATATTTAGCGAGCCTCCATCCACCCTCTATCAATCCAACATATGGATATCAATATGTATAAGAAGTTGAATCAATTTATTAAATCAGCAATCAATTATACAAATATCAAATACAATGAAAAGATTACTTGACTGACAACAGTATCACCACAACCACGTTCAAATAGTTTCAATGTTTATACAATCTAATATCCTCACATTATTAAACAGGTTAATGTCAATATAAATCACAGGATATTTCTTATCAGATAACAGAAATGGAGTTATACAGATTATAGCGATAATCGTTTGTACTCAACCTTGTCTAGGCTATGCTGCAATAACTTTTTTTTTTTTTTTTTTGCACTTTCTTAACAAAGTCACAAGTTTATTGTCACATTAGAATTGTCAGTTTCATGTATCCTCTAGCACACTGTAGAATGTTTCATCAGCCACTGTTCACTCGAGACTAATATGGGTGCTTCTTCGTCATACTAGTTCCCTCAAGCAGAACAACAATGTAGCAATTTCCAGTAATTTCTTGTACCAGAAATTCCACATGTAGTTGAGCATACTTTGCACCATTCATCAATAGAGTGTAGTGTATTCTTACACTTATACAATGGGTGCAGAGACTTCTCGATTCTACCGTGGTCGTAGCAGTTCATAAATAAGTAAGCTGTGAGATCTGGTAAAAAAGACAAAAGGCTGCTTCTTCACTATGAAATATAATCAGGGAACAAGTGCCAAGATTTCCAGTTTATCATTCTTAACTCCATTCTTTCTTACATTCAATTCTCAGCTTATAGTTTCCTGCAACTGTATTTATTGGCCTGATGCGCGCACACATCATAATAAAAATAACATAATAGTTTATGAATGGGTTTACTAGAAACAATGTCAAGGGTTTAGAATACTACATACAAGCATCATTGTTAACAATTTTAGAAATAATAGTCTACTCAACACATCTCTACATAAAATGCAAGTATAATAATATCAATAGCAAATTGCACGAAATTTAAAATAAATTCTTTTCAACAGGTAAGCTTTGATCTCAGCCAATTGGCTGGTCTCGTTCTTTGTAAATCTTAACCCTTAAAATCTTAATGGATTACAAAAATACTCATCCACATAAACTGGTTTAGATTACATCAGCAAGTTCTAGCACATTCTCCATCTGAATTGTTTACTCCAAAAATATGATCACAAGCAGTACCCAAGGTCGAATCATGTTAACATTGGCAGCAAAGATATAATTATTAAGTCTAGAAATAGGGATAGGCAAACTTACTCCACCACACAACCCACCAACATACAACACAATGCATACACTCCATACATATATCTTACACACACTACACTCGCTATATGCACATTTCATACACACACCATACATATACCTTACACACACACCACACTCGCCATATGTACATTTCATATACACACCATACATATGCAAAACATACACCATACACACACGCACCTTACACACATTCCATACACATACCTTATACACATACATACACATTCTACTCACCATACACACCATGCACATGCGAAACATAAACCTTACAAAGTGCACGCACCAAACATTTACCTTACAGGATACACACATGAACCTGCATGTACTCTAAAATGTTTAAGAATACACACGAATCAGTTCCGTGTTATTAGCCCAAAGTCGTTTCTTCCTCCTCAGGAAATAGAAATAATATTTAATTCACATCCTCAGAATCACAAGAGCTCTTAGACGAGAGTGTCACTCAAATTAAAGCCAAATACTGCTGTCATATAGTTCTTTCGACATCCCTGTAACTGTTAGTGCAAATACATACTTCGTTAGTTGACTGCAATTTTCAGAACTAAATAAAAACGCCCACGCGTCAAACGTCCCATTTATGTCTGCTCCGGAAGTTTTGTACCCAACCTGCGTTTATGTTTCTCAGATTACCAATGGCCGCTGCCCCAGATAAGAATGCCCAAGGGAACAAGACGTCCAAAAACTGGCATTCGAGACTATATGTACGGAAACACGTATGGTGAGGAGCGATTATGCTTCAAGAGTACAGATCGAGTTCAAATCCCAATCAAGGCTGGTTGCTGGAGTTCGAATGAAGGGGATTTGACCACTGGGTGAGCTGCATCCTGACAAAGCATAATTAGACATGATTTATTTCTGATTCGTGACTCATTTTACATCATCTAATTGCTTTTGGTTCTTGCCGGGAGATATTAATAGCAACTTTAACCTCAGCAGTAAACATGTACTGATATACGTGCTTAAAAGTGAATGTTATTTTACTACTTCTGCAAGTCAAAGTTGATTTACTACTTCTGCACTCCTACAAGTGATAGTGTTGTTTCACTTTTTCTGCACTCCTATGAGACAATGTTGTTTCGTATTTCTGCACTCCAATAAGACAATGTTGTTTCGTATTTCTGCACTCCTATAAGACAATGTTGTTTCGTATTTCTGCACTCCTATAAGACAATGCTGTTTCTTATTTCTGCACTCCTATCAGACAATGTTGTTTCGTATTTCTGCACTCCTATAAGACAATGTTGTTTCGTATTTCTGCACTCCCACAAATCAGTGTGTTTTTTTCATTTTTTCACATTAACCTTTCGGTACTGTTCACCATTTTTATACTCTTACAGTTTGAAACTGTCTATGATATTTTTATTTTCTCCCCTCCCTCTCTCTCTGTCTCTCTCTTAAGTATTGCTCATTGATATTTACTGCTCCGACATTCCCACAATTAAGTACCAGAAATTGTTGTTTCACCGTTTCAATATTTCTACACAATAGCGCTACTCATTACTTCGACAATTCTGCAGCTTGCACTGTTTACTACTCCTTCACTTACAAGTTCATACTGTATACTACTTCTACTCTTCTACATGCAATTTTGTTCACTACTTCGGAACTGCATAAGTCTGTACTGTTACTATTTCTACAATATATACTTAGTTTAATTAACTGTGAATATCAGTCCTTTTTATTTTACTTGTAATTCTAGTTCGACATCTTCCTCTCTAAAAATAACATCCAAGAAATGGTTGAACCGGGCATTGGCCAGTGCCAATGGCGACTGTCAAGTTACCACAGTCAATAGTGGGTCACCAGCGAGTGTCAGAGGAATTAAAGAACGAGGTAAGGTTTTGGACATTTTAATCAGCTACGTGAGGGTTGGGACATTTTAATCAACGATGTGAAGTTGTGAAATATAAAATCAATCCGATGAAAACTCACAATCAAGAATTTTGCAGTTTGAAGCCAGTGTGTGTACTGTCATGTGTTTTGGTCACATGATATCGAGATCACGTGATAAAACATTTACATATCCTCAAATCTGGATCTGCGCAGCTTGATCTGTGAGATATAGCATCATGCATATGCTGTTCAGCTTGTCTGAAGAAAATGTTTGACCGTGGGGCACCCACTTAAGTCAATAAATTAGCTATTTTCTGCCATGGGGATTGCTTTTCATATTATTTTATTAATACATGCTTATCTGCTCTCAGGAAAGCGTATCGTAATAGGTCTATTAAGTCTTCAATGTCGAATATTTTACTTTAAATTTCTTGTCTAGACGCATTGTCCACAGATCACACCCTTCTATAACTCTGATCTCGCAAATGAACCGTTCGTGATGGGTTCCTGCCTCTCCTAATTCTATGAATACTACGTCATCCCATTTGTCGAAGTTTCCGGTGTTAAAGTCTTGTAACGGCTTGTCGAGGTGGAATTATTTTTTTCAGAAGCAGACTGGTGGTTCACAGTGATGCTCACTTCAGGAACCTCTCGGAGTTCACTGAGCCATAGATTAATAACAGGCCAAACCATCAGCATAATATATTCCTATACACGCATACACACACACACACACACACACACACACACACACTTCCAACACATAGATCTTACACTACTAAAATATTCAAAATGCTCCAACACACAACAATCACGACAAAACACGTTATTACACTTTACAAAAAGTATCCAGATCGCCTAAAAAAATACACATCGGTTCCAAAACATTTGTAGGAACTTGAGCAGCTATTTACTCTAATTAAGGAACATACACTTTACAAATTATACCCTGCTTGTACAATACTAATAACTGAATTGGGAGCCATATAAAAATGCACTTTCACAAGTAAAAAAAACACCCAATGTTAATCCTCAGTAAAAACCGCATATATATATTTACTGACTCATTATTTTCAATACAGACAGTATGCAACACAAGCAACATTTCTAGAACATACACCACAAACAATATTAGACAGTACTTTGCGAAACTAGACAAAAGCAACATCAACACCACATTATTATGGATCCAAAACCACAAGGATATAACAGGAAATTAAACATTTGACAAGGGGGTGGGTGGGCAAAGGATGGTACAAAACATGGCAGACAGTTATACGTTCCCATGTACAATTCTGAAATGCATGCACAAATTAAACAAATGTATAAGAAGAACGATGCTCTAAGACCCTCTAATTTACACAACTTACACTACAACGCCTCTTTCAGATTCAGGCTAAATTCAACAACTATAACATAAAAGATCTTAAGTCCAACAAAAACATGCTATCACGGTAGAACAAAAAGACAATACAACACTTCCTATTGCACTGAACAGAAAACACAATACAACACTTCCTATTGCACTGAACAGAAAACACAATGCAACACTTCCTATTGCAATGTCCACTATACAATGAAGAAAGGAAAACAATCAGTGACTCTACACATCTGCTACAAGTCCCACTCTCCACAAAATCACTACTTTATCCACATCCACAAACAAAAATTAATCCAAAGAGCATTCGTCGCTTTCCTTAGAGAAACAAGCACACTACACCTTCCCTAAAACACTTTAGGCAGAGGCTTACAAAACAGACAAATAAACTAATAAAAACAAACACAACAGCCGCCACCAACACTACAAGGAACTAACCACCTCCGTGCGTACTGAAAGTAGAATGCCTTCTTCAGAAAATAAAAACGAGAAGAGGAAATCCTCACAGGGACAATCCCCGCAAGACCGAGAACATACAAAGTCTGTTGCGGTTCCTGTTAGGAAAGAAGTTATCGAGAATTAAAAAGAAAAACGCGTACATATTTTAATTTTTAAAAAAAATGACTCTCTTGACATCGTACGCATTTGTTAAAATGTTCAAGACAACGACGCTGGTAAAGAATGACGATAATAAGGAATATGAGAAAGCTAATAGTGTTGGTAAGATTAAAATGCATTACTAATGTAACAAGCAATGTTGAACGTTCGTCATTGTCTCGTGCAGGAAGGAAACCATGGCAAGCGAATGGGAACCAGTCCTTGTTTGAGGTCAGGTCATGCATTCCTGGCTCGACAGCCATCTGTAATGACGACAACTGGGAAACAAGTAGGGAATCGGGGTGCCTCTACTCGGATGTGCAACAGTGCATAACCTTTGTAACTGGCGGGTAGGTATGAATATGCAGTTTGTTTTCTGTCTGTTCTTGCATTCCTTTATGTTGAGCTTCGTCTCCAGTGAACTGCGACATTTCGTCCGCCATTGTCGTGCTGCCTACGTTATTTCTGTCCAGGCGACTGTCATGGTGGCTTTCGTTATCAAAGGAGTTGCCATTCGCTTTCGAATTTTATTTCCGTCACTGTTGGGGAGTGTTGTTTCTGTTGGAGAGTGTGGTTTCTGTTTGAGAGAGTGTTGTTTCTATTGGAGAGTGTTGTTTCTGTTCGAGAGTGTGGTTTCTGTTTGAGAGGGTTGTTATTGTCGGAGAGTGTTGTTTCTATTGGAGAGTGTGGTTTCTGTTTGAGAGAGTGTTGTTTCTATTGGAGAGTGTGGTTTCTGTTGGAGAGTGCTGTTACTGTTGGAGAGAGTTGTTTCTGTTTGGACAGTATTGTTCCTCGTCGCATGTTCCCCTTACTGCTACAATATAATTTTGTTTTGTTATGGGATGACCTCTACTAATTATCTTATTCACTCACTTAATGTATAGAAGTATAAAGTATTATTTAGTGAGCATAGCTGCAGCTCACGAACAGGTCTGTCTATTATATTATCAACAAATAATATATACATACTAGTGTCACAGTCTGATAAAAATGTCCGACTTGGTGACCTACTTGTTTGTTTACTTCAAATATTGAGATTTGAAACCCTTGGCTCCTTTGTTCAAAGCTTCCTCTGTCGAGATGCTTCTAGAACAGGTCAAGATGTTATGTAACTTCAGGTCCATTGTCCAGGTTCTCGAACCAACTACATACCTCGCGATCAGTCACGTGATACGCATTATGCTTTTCTATAAATATGGGTGCACGCTTCCGTTCCTTTACTGCGAGAACACAATTAGCTATATCCACTGGCTAACTCGGGTCATGCGGCAGCCGACGAGCAGATGAGAATCACACTTCGACTTCTCATAAAGGTACCATTTTATCTAATAGTATTTTGTATATTTGATTAAGTATGTATTTGTGCTATGTATTATATTATTTCCATATATGCTTGAGCACGGTCCAGAGAAATGACTGAAAAACCTATAAGTTATGGAATATAAATTTATTGTAACTCTTTTCCATTGTAACTTTAATTTATATTGTTTTAATTCACTAAGAGCCAGAATGCCTGTGCTCGATATGAATTTCTCATGTAATTCAATTATTGCGTGTAATTTTAATTGTAAATTGTGAAGCGCTTTGCTGTTTTGAATTACCCCTTTTGTATGAACATTAATTTAACGTTGTAACTAATTTTATTGATTCATACGTCATGCTGTTAAATGGAACATGCGTGAGACGATTACATTTTTCTAAATCTAATTGTAAAACGACGCGAGGTCGAATCTCTAATTCAGCGCATTTAAACTGGGACGTGCTTGAGTAGGAGCGTGTTAACTGAAATTACATTAGAACACGTTTACTTCTCAGGTCGGCCCTTGCCTTGCCTTGCCTTGGCTTTTGGTTTTGGCTTTGCCTTGCCTTTGCCTTTGTTTCCGTCTGGTATGAACTGGTTGAGCTCTAAGAGTGAGTTCTACACCGAGAGTCCACGCCACTGAAAATTCAAGTTCACTAGCTACATAAAAGGGGCACCTTTTCCTGTGCGCCACGTGCGTCGCTAGAGTGAGACTGTGAAAATAGACTGGCTGACTGAATAAAGAGACCAGGCAGATACAAACAATTACAGCTGAGTATTCCTCAGTGTACATTCAAATATCATAAGACAATCAATTGGCTATTCGTTGGTTAAACGATAAGGCATGTACGCGCAAGAATCGAGAAATAGACTATTCGCGCTCGTATTTGGTTATTGTTAACTTGTTTAAACTTTATTAAATCTTATTTTCTTTGTTAAAACCTCTTAGTAGTTAATTTTTATGCATAATAGACCTATAGATTTTCTTAGATTGAATGGGGGCGGATGAGCAGAATGTTGATAACGAATGCATATTAATTTAGAGGAATTTAACTGTTTCAATCTAGCTATATCTCAGGCCAACAGATTCTTATTTAAGTAAATCCTGCCGGCAATTGACCAAGTTATAAAGGCATATAAAGTTGTTTTTTTTTGTACTTTCTTATTTTAGTCACGTTATGATTTTGCTCTCTATAAAAACTACATTAATTACCCTTAAAATACAAGTCTTTTCTAACGATTAATTTACAAGATAAGACACGAAATAAAATAAATAACTATACTTGTGCGCCATGTAAAAACCGTTTTCAAATGAATAAATCACCAAAATACACAAAGAAAGTAATATAAATTACAAAATATATAAACTTCATCTTCAGTTAATAACTGCCTAAAACAGTATACAACGCTAAAAGTAAGTACTCTTAACACAGCACAGTACACATAACACGAATATCCCGCACCAGCGATCGCTGTCAAAACGCCGACAGCGAGAGACCCACACATGAAACAGAACAAAGCACCACACACAGCGCTAACCTTCCACACACTGAATTCATTTATTCTGCACACATTCATGAGAACATGCTGACTTTTCACACCATTAAATACTGCACTTGGACACTCCATTAAATATAGCACACTCATTGTGCACTCCATTAAATACAGTACAGTGCATTCCCTAAATCATAACAAATAGAACATACACGACCTTCGGAATAACAACACATTTCAATATTTCAATATTTAACTTATCCTTTTCTTTTTCACACATACTCTCTCTCTCTCTCTCTCTCTCTCTCTCTCTCTCTCTCTCTCTCTCTCTCTGTGTATCACTGATCACTACTAGAGAGTATGTGCTGTATATGTTGGATGGCATAGGGCCTACTATCCCAGACTGATCACTACTAAAATATAGTACTTGTAATGAGATTTTGTGTACTGACATTGCCGGCACTCAAAATAATCAAATTTCGCGTGTTGTCGCTCGGATTTCTGTGTTAATTTGAGGAAGGTGGATAGCGCTGAGATAACTTATATTGCACTGAAACAATGGCGCTTGACTCCAAGGGCCCGCAACTGACACACACAGACACACACACACACACACACACACACACACACACACACACACACACACACGTTACCGCTACAAATCATTGGCTCTCAGAGGACACGAATACACCCAAGACCCATGGCAATGCGTAAGAATATAACCCGAAATTCCTGGAGGAGAAACTCTTCAGGGGCATTCTGAACGGATACGAGAAGTCCAACAAATGTGGAGAGAAAAAGAAATAAAATAAATATTAAAGCAATATTTCCAAGTCTTGGGCTCAGCGTAAATATTAGCATTACTCTAGGCTACATGCTTTAGCTCTTTCTGCAATGCAAAGTGTGGCTAGAATAATGTAATAGAAACAGTAGGGGGAGGGGGTAATCAACAAATAAATCGCTAAGAACAATCATTGAAGAATATGCTTATAAAACAATTTACAGAGATAGGTCACTTTGACCCAGATGTGAATGAGATAAAGGAGCTGTCAAATTTCAGTATTAGTGCATTATTCTAACAATTTTAAAACTATTATTATTTCCATCATGTTCATAATCAGTTTCATCAATACCTTACTCTTTACTAATATTATTACTGATAATATCAAGTATGGTGTTTAAGTCAAAGAATAACAAGTATAATAATAAAGAATATTAGGATTTGTGTCAGAGCAAATTTGCCTATCTCTGTTTATATACTTAATAATTATACCTTTGTTGCCAAGGTTAACACGACCCAACCTTGGGCACTGCTTACGATATTTTTGGAGTAAACAACTCATGTGGAGAATGTGCATGAACTTGATGATGTAGTCTGAACCAGTCTTATGAGTAGTTTCATATTATCCAATGATAAGATTTTAAAGAATGAGATCAGCCAATGAGCTGAGATCAAAGTTTACCTGTTGAAAATCATACTTTCTAATCACTTTGAATTTGTTTTATCGCAAAAGTCTGGTCATGAAAGAAAGCATTAGATTAATGGTGAATTAACTGACAGAGAGAATGGACTTCAAAATATTTCGAACATTTTGCACATTATACTTGTGTTGTATGCAAAGATGTATTATGTGTGTAGACAATTACTTTTAAAATTGTGAATTATGATGCTTCTATGTTATATGTTACACACCTGACATTGTTTCTAGTGAACAGGTTCATGTTGTATTTATTATGATGTGTGAATATATCGGGCTAATAAATAATGTTACACGAAACTGTAAGTTGAGACCTGAATGAAGAAAGAATGGAGTTAGAGATGAATAAACTGAAAACTTAGCATTTGTTGCCTGATTATATTTTATAGTTAAGAAGCAGTCTTTTATAATTCTACAGTCTCTGGAATTTCTAGAGTTTCCTGGCTTATTGGTTTATAAACTGCTACGACCAGGGTAGATTCGAGAAATGGTGTCTCTACCCAGTGTGTAAGTGTAAGGATACACTGCACTGTATTAATGTATAGTGGAAAAGTATGCTCCACTACATCATGGAATTTCTGGTACAATGAAGTTTATGGAAATTGCTACATTTTTGTTCTGTTTGAGGGAACATTTTACACAGCAAAGGAGTACACACATTATTCTCAAGAGAACAGCAGCTCATGGAACATTCTACAGCATGCTAAAGGATTGACAAATTATATTTGTGAATAATAAACTTGTGACATTGTTATGAAAGTGCATGAAAGACTATTGAGGCATCATTTAGCCAAGGTTATGTCCAAACCATTATCGCTTATCTCTCTATAACTCCATTTCTGTTCTATGATTAGAATTATCCAGTGATTTATATTGACACTAATCTGCTGAATTATGTGTTAGGATATAAGACTGTATAAGTATTAAAATTATATGAACAGGGTTTCGTGTAAATATTGATGTCAAATAATCTTTTCATTGTATTTGTTATATGAATATTTGATTGTTGATTAAATAAATGTATTGTTAAATTTATTGACCTTCTTACACATATTGAAAACCACATGTTGGAGAGATAGTGGGTGAATGGGGGCTCACTAAATATAAATTAAAGATGGATTTATTCTCTCCTGAGTGGTGTCTTCTGGAGAATTATTAATAACTTAAATTAAAATTCCCATCACTTGTAATTAGCTATGGATAATTATTAATAATAATAATCATCATAACCAATGACTAGGGTGGCGTCGTGTCACATGATTAGTCCCTCATATTTAATCTGTTTTGACATCTTCACCGTACTTTCAACAGATTTGAGCTCATGAGATAAACGGCTTGTTTTTCATTGTTTATTTCTCAAAACATTTACCATTTATTTGCTTGCCTTTTCTTGGGATGTGAACCTTTGGCATATTGGTTGAAAATGTGGTATCATGGATTATCGCCCCTCTCTGTGGAAAAGTAGAGTACAGAGTACTCTTGAAAACGAGTCGATGGCATGATTTGTGTGTTTCAAGAACAAGAAGGAAACAGAGAACACAATAACACTCATAAAATAAATGGTTTTAGAAACAGCATAATGTCACGATGTGTTTATAATTATTATTATTAACTTCGATTAATAATCATCACGCTCTCTCTATATATGTCAGTGTTCTTCAGGGCTCTATGTTAGGCTTGCCGATTGTTTTGTGACTCGTACTGACAGCATTGGCATTAGTCCACAACAATCAGATAAGACGTGTGTGTGTGTGTGGGGGGGGGGGGCTCTGGTTGTTAGAGAGAAAGAGTGCCAACAAAACATATCGATCCAGAGGGGATATGTATAAATGCACAGGTATGCATGCAGAAATTGATTTCATTGCTGCAGTATTGCTGCGGGGCATTTATCTGGGTGAAATCCATTACACAGATTTAACACAAGCCACAAAATACAGGACACGGATACAACTCACTCCTTGCTGCTTCATGAATAATTGCCACAGAACAGCTTCCATTAACTAGGTTAAACAATTCATAGTGGCAAAGTGAAGTGCAGGGCAGGGCTTACATTTATAAATGTTGGGCCCGACTATTTATCTATCCGTCTATCTATCTATCTATCTATCTTTCTATCTACCCCATACCCATCTATCCGTTTGTTTATCGAGCTAGCTAGCTAGTAGCTATATACCTATCTATATATTTATCTTATATATATATTCTCCTTAAACTATCCATGTTTGATTAAAGTAAGAATGAAGTATGAAATCAGAAGGATCTAGTTTTCGAAGTGATTAAAATTTGCTCTTGTATCGAACTGACTTTTTCTCCTAGTTTAGGGGCTTGTTTTCATCTTCGTAAAGACAAGTCCCCATTCTTCCTCGTTTCTTCTTCAATCTGAAAAGTGAGAAACGGAGAAAAGAGAGAGAAAAATATGTAGGGGTGGAGGAAGGGATATGGTTGAGGAGAGAGTAAAGGTTAACCATGAAACACATGCATAGACGGTATGTAATGATTCTGACTGAGATAGATAAACAAGAGCACTTTCACGGTGAACCTTTCTTTCCGTCCGACTACTACATCGGAAGTGTTCTTCCTTTAAAGCCATCCTGTCCCACTGGTTTTGTTGCCCATAATTGTGTGTTTTTTTTAAAATATGCTGTATTGTTTTCACTTACACACACACACACATACATGCACGCACGCACGCACACACACAAGCACACACACAAACAAAGAATAGGAATGGATTTCGATATTTTCAGTATGTTTTTAGTGCGGTTCCTCAAGTTAGGGCGTTCCCACATATTGTTTTGTTTTTTTAATTCCTAGTTTATCATATTTCACAAGAACCGATCTTTGATGTTTTAAAATACCTGTTGTTTCGAGTTTTAACAATTACAAATGTTTATTTTTTTCTCATTCCACAAGATAAGAATGGTCAGCGACGTCTTATAACGCTTGTTGTGTCATCTCATTGCACACGTTAGGAATTCTTTACATTTTTTAGAAAAAACGTTTATTATCTCCTTCCACATGTTGTACCTAGGACTGCTTTATTTGCCTGTTCTTTTATTCTCTAAATGAGTTAAAATGAGTTAGTAAAGATTAATGATGATTTAAAACTATATGTAGAAGGGTGTATGTACATGTGTACAGAGCTGTGTGTGCGTAGCGCTTGTTTTGCCTGACAGCAAAGTAGGTCATCGGCCGCTAGTTTGAATCGCGCGGCGCGGTCTGCTATATAGTAATGTGTAACGTGTGTTAGTGTGTACATTTCTGATAGCCAGTTATTATATTATGTATTTATTAAGCAAATTTAATGTTTAGGTATTCAAATAGGTAGTGAGATGTAGTTTCTATTTATGTAATTTTGTATGTTAGTTTATATTAATTTCTTAGTGTATTCTATGATTTATGTATGTGTACGTGGTTTTCTCATGGCACAGGAATATAGTAAATGATTTTATTTGATAATTTATTTTGTTAATTATATTGTAAGGTTAGTTAAAGTATTATATAATTCTAAATAGTTCAAAAGATATTTATATTAGAACAAAAATACGTTACACAGAAGAATCAGTTTAGCATTAGTTTTATTCTCTGTTTGAGTTCAGGCTAGTGGAGTCCCCTTTGCGGCTCGGATTTTTAAGTTATATTGTAAGTTACTGTGTGTGAAAGAGGGTCCGTCGTCTTGGAGAGTGGTCTTGGAGTGGTCTGAGAGTGGTCAAGAGAGGAGCGTGGTTGGCGCTATGATGAAGGGGAGAGAGAGAAGCTTGTTTTGGCAGTGTGTCGCCTAAATAAACATCAGATGGAAACTTAAACACTGTGTTTCGTGTTCTGCTATGGTTGTCGCCGTATTGTCCCATCATCATTGTTTCATCATCTCCTCGCATCCTGGGGTACCTATAACAACACCAACACCACACCCCATCACATATACAAATCACCAGTCCTGCTTTTCAGAATCAACGTGGAAATTTCCAGACGAATGTATAATGTTTATTAATTTCAAAACAATGCCCAAATTTTCCAAATGCTACGGATGTTCTGCATGAATGTCTAAAAGTTCAATTTTCTGTATTCTCCACAAATATAAAGGATGAACATTATTTACTTCAGGAACTCAGTCTTCAATATGTGTATATCCACAAGGGAGAAAAGAGAAACTATATTGGTTTTGCTGATTTCTGTTGTTTATTTGTTATTTCCGCAGGCAAAGAATGACAAGAAAAGTGGAACGCCCACTGAAAGAAGAGAAAGGTAGATATATGCCATTCTCAGCAAGTGAGGATCACATTCTTAAGGCAGTTCATGCTACTTCGAGACTACCTCACCTCAAGTCTGCAGACATCTACAAGGAACATACAGATAACATTGTCATGCGTGAGCCTCCCGAGTCTTTGACAGTGCCACCAGCCGCTCTAGCGGTCGAGCCGCCTCGCCGCGCCACTGCAGCTTCTTTCTACAGCGAACGAGCGGGCAGGACTCCTCAGTCCTCTGCAGTTAAAGACTCGAACCGACTTGATAAGACGAGGACAAGGTGCAAGACGGTTCAAAGTCCTTTTGAAGATTTGAACAACAAGTCATCCCTCAATCCCTTATGTGCTCTTTCAGGAAAGGCAGACAGTCTGGAAAGCAATCACTTGAATACGAGCCCCTTTCTGGACATATTTTCACTCTTGCCCAAATTGCGACGTAATCTGGCTCCTAAGCACTCTGTAAAAGCGATGACGACTTCCGACGTGAGACGTAAAGATGTTCAGCAATTAGGTGACGCTGATCAGCAAAGGACTGCCGACAACAGACCTTCCGAGATCGGCGCCGGGAGTAAGGTCATCTTTCTCCCGACGATGACTACCTCCGAGTGTTATTTAGTTCGCGATAGTGATGAAGCAGTGACAGATGATGAGTTGTGATTTTCGTTCGGAAGGAAGAGTTCTCTCTCAAATGAAACAGATTTAGGAAACAGGCTCGCTTGGTAACAGGACTGACTGCGTTTCATTTTAGATCGGATGATTGTTTTGCTTATTTCGCTCGAGTAACTTTAAAACCTTTTACTGGGAAACTGTATCCACGTCTACCATTTGGAAACCGTGAATTCGAGTATATTTGAGAACAGTATGTGTACCATTTTAGATCCTTCAGTGCATGTACCATTTGAGAACCTTGAAATCGTGTACCATTTGGGAACCTTGATAACATGTACCATTTGAGAACTTTGAATTCGTGTAAATTTGAGAACTTTGAATATGTGTACAATAGAGAACTTTGAATTCGTGTACATTTGAGAACTTTGAATACGTGTACCGGTTAAAAAATTTGAATTAGTGTACCATTTGAAAACTTTGAATATGTGTACAATTGTAGAACCATCAATACGTGGGTTTTTTCCCAGAATGAGAGAATTGGCCTTTAAATGAAGAACAAAACAATTCATCCCCACCCCCTCGTTTTTACTGCACGATCTTTAATCATTTAAATATTGACCTCATCCTGACAAACTATGGATTGTGCAAGGTGGTACAGTGTGCAATAACAGTGAGTGCGTAGGAAAGGGTGAGTGAGTGTATGGATAAATGAGATGCCCAGTTTACGATAGCTGAGAGAGAAAGGAACTTGAGAACGACAACATACACATACTGCTTATTTTGCACTGAGGTCTTTGCAGAGAAACTTTGTAAATCAAAACAAAATTTCATGCTATCATGTGATAATAAGTTTAATAGGCATGTGACAATGCCTCTGATATATATATATTTTAATTCAGATACAGCATTTACCACTTTAATACATGGAACTTTACAGATAACAGATAAGCTCTCTAAATGAAAATAATATATTTTATATTCTTATATATCTATAATGATGTTTTCTTGAAAAATAAATAGTATACAGTTAAAAATTATTTATTTTCATAGAAATATAAGTGTCCATGACGAAAACCTTGATCATAAATTTTCCCCTACACCATTACAAACTAGCATTAACAGAATTTGTGAGTTTTTCCATTCGTTCCCATTGCGAACAAGCTTTAAGAGAATTTATGAGTTTTCCCATTCTCTCTCATTACAAACTAGCATTACCAGAACTTGTGAGTTTTCCCATTCTCTCTCATTACAAACGAGCATTACCAGAACTTGTGTGTTTTCCCATTCTCTCTCATTAGAAACTAGCATTACCAGAACTTGTGAGTTTTCCCATTCTCTCTCATTACAAACTAGCATTAAAAACCAAGTGAAATGGAATCTCGGTCAAGCACAGTTTGTAAACGAGATTTTGTCCCGTTACTAAGATACACTATCCTCAAGCCCTTGGGATAAAAGCAAGCGATACTGAAGTCGGGCAATGGGTCAAATGGCCGCCAATGTAATTTCCTCTGGTACTTCATGTACGTTTGATCCAATTGATGACAGCAAAACTTCAACTGTTAATAGTTGGCATACCATTTCTAATGATGTCGGAGATACCAAGGAAACAATAACTGATGAAGATGACGTCTGGTAAGTTATTTTTCTAATATAGTCAGCGTAATACATACCGTATGTTTGTACAACTGTAGTCATCATTACGTTCATAGACATACTAATATTATTAAAATTTATTGTGTATGATTTTTATATGAATGACGAAAACTTGGTGTGTGTTTTTTAAAGTACAGTTTTGTAATTGTCATTATATATATATATATTACACTTGCTACTGATATTTATTGCTATTAGTGATAGTATTAATGATATATACTAACAATTTAGAGCATAGCAGTATAGTTATGTTTCAAATAAGTGATTATCATTCTGTACATAATTTTAAATTACTTTACATACTATTCTAAGTGTTTGTTCTGAAGTGTCGCACTGCCGTCGATGTTGTCATGTCTAAATGTTTGTTCTGAAGTGTCGCACTGCCGTCGATGTTGTAATAAATGTCTAAGTGTTTGTTCTGAAGTGTCGCACTGCCGTCGATGTTGTAATGTCTAAGTGTTTGTTCTGAAGTGTCGCACTGCCGTCGATGTTGTAATGTCTAAGTGTTTGTTCTGAAGTGTCGCACTGCCGTCGCTATTGTAATGCCTAAGTGTTCCAGTGTGCTAAAGTGATTAACTTTGCCAGAATATTGAAGTGCCGAAGAGTTTTATTTTTCTAGTGTTGTTTTGCCGAAAACTTTCAGTGTGCCGAAGTGTTTGATTTTGTTAAAATGTTCATACTGTGTCAAGTGTTCTAGTGCTAAAGTGTTTGATTTTGTTAAAATGTTCATACTGTGTCAAGTGTTCTAGTGCCAAAGTGTTTGATTTTGTTAAAATGTTCTTACTGTGTCAAGTGTTCTAGTGCTAAAGTGTTTGATTTTGTTAAAATGTTCTTACTGTGTCAAGTGTTCTAGTGCTAAAGTGTTTGATTTTGTTAAAATGTTCTTACTGTGTCAAGTGTTCTAGTGCCAAAGTGTTTGATTTTGTTAAAATGTTCTTACTGTGTCAAGTGTTTTAGTGCCAAAGTGTTTCACTTTATAAAAATGTCACTGCCGAAATGTAGCGTGGAAAATGTCTAGCAGTTCCCAGTAGATTACACTTTCAACAACAACAACAAATAAGCGGTATTTTCCAGTGATGGAACCGATTCTTTCTACGCATATTTTTTTTTAATTAAAATAATTAGTTCCCTTTGAATTATTATGCAAACTTTATTAAAGGTTGAACATTCTTTGTTGTTGTTGTTGCATGTTATAGCACTGTAAATCAGAAATAATTAGAAAGCAAACATTAGACACTTTGTTTACAGTCTAGAATGAATACTGCCTGATTACACGTTTTGTATGGTACAGTGTGTGAGTAGCTTCCTAGCGCTAGTGTTTGGGACCGCACGCAGCCATTTACGTCAATACTCTGGTACTTGTGATTCTCTTTGACCGTACGGGGTTCAGAGTACAGTTTGGTTTCAATAATGCATATTTTATTTTTAATAACCTTATATGTGTTTCTTTCAATCGGTATCGTTCAGAGTACAATTTGGTTTCAATAATGCATATTTTAATAACCTTATATGTGTTTCTTTCAATCAATATCGCTTAACAAACTACATATTATGAAAAAGTCATTGTGTGCAAATAAGAAAAATAACTTCATTATTTTTACAAGTTCTTGAGCTGTCACTGGTTACAGACATACATGAAAACAACAAGAATGGACAGAATATCAAAACTTCATGCTACAGTTTCGTTCTGTTTAAAAAAAAACCCAGAAAAGTCTTATTACAGGATGCAACATTACTGTGTATAAAGAAATAATATTTTGAAAAGTAAAATGCTTGATATTTAGCTCATCGCTGCATTATAATCTTAATAACCCTATAATGATTTTTTTTTACATAAAGATTGGCCGCAATATTGTATTCCTGATCTCACAAATGAATTTGTTTTACATAACGATTGGCCGCAATATTGTACTCCTGATCTCACAAGTGTACGGTGGTTGTAGGGGGAGGGGGGATAGTAATGGAGGATGGGTGGTATGTAAGGGGGGGGGAGATGGTAAACAGGGTTTTTAAGCATATATTATTTTCTAAAGCTGTTTTCAAAGCTTTGTTAAATAGATGATGATCTGGTGTTTTTAGAAATACATTTTACATTTGTTGAAATATAAATTCTTGAATTCGCAACATTTGAGCAAAAACGACACCAATGGTAATTCTGGCACGAGAATGGTGGAGACCCAATGATAATAGTGGTTCGAGAATGGTGGAGACCCAATGATAATAGTGGTTCGAGAATGGTGGAGACCCAATGATAATAGTGGTTCGGGAATGGTGGAGACCCAATGATAATAGTGGTTCGAAAATGGTGGAGACCCAATGATAATAGTGGTTCGAGAATGGTGGAGACCCAATGATAATAGTGGTTCAATAAAGAATGGTGGAGACCCAATGATAATAGTGGTTCGAGAATGGTGGAGACCCAATGATAATAGTGGTTCGGGAATGGTGGAGACCCAATGATAATAGTGGTTCGAAAATGGTGGAGACCCAATGATAATAGTGGTTCGAGAATGGTGGAGACCCAATGATAATAGTGGTTCAATAAAGAATGGTGGAGACCCAATGATAATAGTGGTTCAATAAAGAATGGTGGAGACCCAATGATAATAGTGGTTCGAGAATGGTGGAGACCCAATGATAATAGTGGTTCGAGAAAGGTGGAGACCCAATGATAATAGTGGTTCGAGAATGGTGGAGACCCAATGATAATAGTGTTTCAATAAAGAGTGGTGGAGACCCAATGATAATAGTGGTTCAAGAATGGTGGAGACCCGATGATAATAATGCGGACATTTTATATGCTCTTGTAATTTCGTGTGTGCTGACTACTTTGAAAATATTCATTCTTTTAAGTTGCAAAATTACTTATCATTTCCACATCCACTATGTTACAAATTGAATTATAATAATTAGGAAACATTTACATGCCTCAAGCCTGATTCTCTTAACTGTGTCATTAAAACATTTCTTAAAATAATTTAATACTCCTCATGGAAGCAAAGATTACATCAACACAAGATTTAAAGTGTCTAATTGTGACATGTCCCTTTGCATAGGTCAAGTGATTTTACAAATAGAAAGCAGCAGCATATCATTATTAACAATTAAGTATACATTATAAAATAAATAAACAGGAACTAGATATAACTTACAACAAGAAAATCAAAGAAAGGAAAGTATAGTAGCACGAGAAGTCAACAGACATTTTCAAAGACGTCATCGACTAATGACATCACAGTAAGCATAAAAGCGAATGATTATGTCAATGATAAAGTGACTTAATCGCAAATACAACTGCACATTGTACGGACGAATCATTCAACAATATTTTCCATTCGAATTATTTCGAAGAAAATTATTGTAACAACAGCCAACGACACCTTCGACACAATCTCGTTAGTCTTGATGAATGAAAGTGTCAACAATTTAGTCGTTAAAGAATAGCCTGCAGATGGTAAGGAAAACGTTTACATTAAGTAATATTAGTAAATGCTGTAGGTAAGAGTTCGTAAGTGACGTTAAGTATTAATCACTTAAACCTCAACAGCAAGAGTCAACATAAACCATTAACCCTTTCACCGCTGTTGTTATTGCAATATTGACCTTTCTAAACAGGTTAGTTGATTGAGCGTAAAAGGGTTTAAGTGAAAGGTAAAGGTCATTACAGTTTATAGCTAGATACACATATATATTTATACAAATTACGATCCACATATATTATAACTATGTTCATACAGCATATAAAGAAAGGGACATTTCAGTCACGCGTGTATATGTATAAGGCAAGAGAAAACGAAGAGACATCTCAGGCACAGATGTACAGACAAAGCATTAGAAACGAAAAGACATCTCAGGAACAGGTGTACGGACATAACATTAGAAATAAACTGTATTGATACAGCATTAGAAAGAAAGAGACATTTCAAGCACATGTGTACAGACAATATTAGAAGCAGAAAGACATCTCAAGCACAAATGTACAAAGTATTAGAAAAGACATCTCAGGCACATGTGTACGGACATAACATTAGAAACAAAGAGACATCTCAGGCACATGTGTACATACAGCATTAGAAACAAAGAGACATCTCAGGCACATGTGTACATACATCATTAGAAACAAAGAGACATCTCAGGCACTTGTGTACATACATCATTAGAAACAAAGAGACATCTCAGGCACATGTGTACATACATCATTAGAAACAAAGAGACATCTCAGGCACTTGTGTACATACATCATTAGAAACAAAGAGACATCTCAGGCACATGTGTACATACATCATTAGAAACAAAGAGACATCTCAGGCACTTGTGTACATACATCATTAGAAACAAAGAGACATCTCAGGCACTTGTGTACATACATCATTAGAAACGAAAAGACATCTCAGGCACTTGTGTACATACATCATTAGAAACGAAAAGACATCTCAGGCACTTGTGTACATACATCATTAGAAACAAAGAGACATCTCAGGCACTTGTGTACATACATCATTAGAAACAAAGAGACATCTCAGGCACTTGTGTATATACATCATTAGAAACGAAAAGACATCTCAGGCACTTGTGTACATACATCATTAGAAACGAAAAGACATCTCAGGCACTTGTGTACATACATCATTAGAAACAAAGAGACATCTCAGGCACTTGTGTACATACATCATTAGAAACAAAGAGACATCTCAGGCACTTGTGTACATACATCATTAGAAACGAAAAGACATCTCGGTCACGTGCGACATGTATGGTGCAGCATCTTTTTGTTTACACGCCTGGTTAAACATTCCTATAGAGGCCTGCTCCTGCATCCCATTCTACCCTTCCCGAACCCACAAACATTCCAATCCCCAAACTCTCCAAGGAAATCTATAGTTACTTTTATAGCACTTCATCATGTTTGCTTTGTTCTCCTATGTTATGCTGACTAATTGTTCCTACTGGCGCAAATAAAGTGGAATAAGAGGAATTTTGATGGAATGAGTTATATTAAGGGTTATCATTTAAACAGAAAAATATGTTTATACAGTAAATTAAAATTGTATATCACTAGGAACAAGGCTTGCATACATAGAATTTAAGTTACAGACTTAATTTTATAATGTTGCTTAAATAATAACGTGAAGATGGTCATTTCTACAGCATCATAAATTAAAATTTATAATCTTAGGCACGTGCTTAACTGCTTCGTTTACACTCCACGTTAATTACAGAGTTGCTGCCCCTGATGTCTTCTACACACCTTTCAGTGATAAACTCAGAATTTCCTAATGAAAGTCCTGACGTTGTATTGTTTCACTCCCGCAGACTGACCCCGTCACTGGGCAGCGTTACCATCAGCTTTTTCATCACTGTCTCTTTCCCTGCTCCAGGGAGAGGTGTCGTTGCCGACTCAGTGAAATCGTCGCAGCTTTCGCCTCCCGTCACAACATCAAGCTTCTGAGGTTCATCACCTCCACTAGATGTGGCGTTCACACCTTCTCCACTTGGGACAGATCCTGATACGGCTTGACTTTGATCTTCTGTTTGGCTGGTGGGATCCGGCTGTTGCTGGCAGTCAGGAGACAAATTGCCGTCTACGTCACGAGCACGTTCGTTGTCGGGCACGAGTTCTATTACGTCAGAACTATTGTTGGAACGGAAAGAAGGTGCTCCTGCAGACGAATGCCCTAGCGTGACTCCCTGCACATGGCCGAGGTGATTTAGATCCAGAACCATGCGCATGAGGAGAGTGTGAGAACTGTGTTTTAAAGGTGCGGTAAAACGACGGGTGCGGCGCGAGCCATCCGGGGGAGCAACCTTTACTTGCTTGTAGACTTTGTTAAAGTGGATATAACTAGCCAAAGAATCGAAGATATATCTGTGTTTGGATTTCGACGGAGGAGGTGACCCATTTAATGCAATGAGCTGAACCAATGGGTTGCTGACTTTAGTCGCGGCTTTTTCAGATTCACTGCTCATGACAGGATATCCGGTACCCGTGCTGGACACCTGACTTTTGTTAGCAGCCTGTTCTATAGAGAAGTCTGGAGGAGCTTGTGATTGGCTCACCTGAAGGCATTGTCGTAGAATGCTGGAAGTAGATGTGCGAGGCCCTTCTGTTCTTGAAGAATTTCTGTCGTCCTGCAACAAAAAAACAAGTATGTCGTAACGGCTTTTTAAAACAAACATAAGGTAAACAATTAAATGGTAAAGTCCTTAGCTCAGCATTTCGCCTTCCCTGAGAGGTAGTTATTGTAAGTAAATTGCAAATGCATTTAGAGAATGGACAAATAGTATGATGTAAACCAGCTGAAGACTGCAGTTGTCTGTCCATTTTGAACTATGTATGACACAGGTATAAGCCGTTCGTTGTACCATCGCCTTCATGAGACTTAACAGTAAGCAAATTTTTTTTAAAGGATTCCTCAAATATTCCCACGGTGCATTACTTGCAACCCTCCCTTGTAAAGGTAAAATAAAATGACGTCATTTAAACCTGCTTATAAAGTAAAATAAAATGACGTAATTTAAATCTGCTGGTAAAGTAAAATAAAATGAACGTCATTTAAACCTGCTTGTAAAGGAAAAATGAAATGACTTCATTTAAACCTTCGTGTAGAAGCTAATATATGAAAAGGTTGTGTTTAAACAACAAAGAGGAGATAATGAAACTATCAAGTTAAATCGTGCGTGTCCAAATGACAAGCTTCCCAGGTGGATGTGCATTTCAAAAGAATTCCTAAACAATACATGATTACGTAATTGCATATCATTCGACAATGCGAGAAGAGAAGGGTTTATTTAGATGTAAGTGATAACAAACTCGTAAATGTCATGCGAGTTAATTTTTGCTATTCAATTACAGAAATTCACATTAAGAACATTCAACACAGCCAATACCGTACCCACAAGTCACGTGATGATTAATTCCATTTACAAAAAGCCCTCTCAGGAAAGAATGAACGAATGCGACTTATATTGACAGATTCTTTGCTTTCCGGAATGTGTTATGAACTGAACGTTTAGATGTAATTCTCCCCTACTGTAACCGTACGTGAGTGTGTGTGTGTGTATAAATTATAGATATACATTTATTTTTAACTCCTCTTTGTCTTAGTGTGTGCATGCTGATGTCATTAATGCAAAATGGTTTTGGGAGACTTTGACGCCAACGCCCCTTAGTTAATGGTTATTATTATTATTAATTAATTAATCACCCATAACTATTTACAAGTGACGAGAATCTTAATTTATGTTATTAATAATTCTCCAGTAGACACCACCAGGCCAAACTTCGGCACGATGACAATAATGGGGACTCATGTACACCTGAAAAGTGCACAAGCGATTAAGTTACTGACTTTTAACCCCCACAGTAGAAGGAACTGCACCTTAAATGAATAGAGCCTTTTGTCCTTTAACCCCAGAAGACGGGATCGAAACGCACTCCTGGAACTTCTTTGACTCTTGCTCGAGGTCACGTGTCTCTGTTGACTTACGTTTGACGTCACCAGGCTGTCTTGGCCGGTACTGCTTCTCGGTGATACGACCTATAAAACAAATGACAACAAAAAATAAATTGAAAAGCGAACATGTATATATTTAAAATAAAAATCTGCATGCAGTTAAATAAACTCGCCTTTCTTTTCAGTATGGGAATTACTTTGATGGGAGACATTGCGTTTTTTCTCCCTTCAGTGAATGGAAATTTTCGCCAAAATTACGGAGTACACGTTCCTCGCAAAGTATGATACAATTCCTGGCCTGGGAAAAAATGCTTTCAATGAGTCTATTCTACTGTGAAGACTAAATGAATTAGCAAAAGTCTAAGGGAACAAGACCTTATCTAAGGGAAGAAGACCTTATCTAAGGGAACATAAGTAAATCGAATGAGACGTGCCTCTCTTCATTGACCTTTTTACATCAGCAGGTCAAGGTGCCATTACCATGGTACACAACACACATGAACGGTCAGTCCTATTAAACAAGAGAACCGTTCCATTGGGGAGTGTGCGAAAGGGTTAATAAAGCAATTAATGCCACCTAATGGAAACAGTAATAAAAGTTAATAAAGAAATCAGGGCAGTGCAAATAGTGATAATACTAAGAGGGTTAATAAAATAAATAGTTCTTTATTTATAAGGAAATGGAGTTGTGAAAGGTTACAGACATGGATCGAGTGCATAAGGATTAATGTGAGAGGCAAAGCGATGAGGTACTGACAGGATTTCTTGAGGCAGAGGTAGTGAGAGAAAGATATTAGCGAAAAGTGTGCATTTTTGCCTGTAAAATTTTGTGCACAGGAAATTGACTGGAATCATGAGAGAAAAGTCATATACCCTTTTTATTTCAAATAAAATAATTTCTAATGTACCTGAATGACTGATATTTTATTAATGATCGCTTAGTTGTTTGTTAGCTTTATTAACTATTTCGCATAGTCTCCACTGAAACAGTTTGTTAAAACTGTGTTCCAAGAACACGTTGTTCACTTCCTGCTTTTCGGCCACCAATTGTGCCACTTCCGTCTGACATCTTTGTTAAGTACAGAAAGTTATATACTGCATTCATTCAAACATCACATTGCTTTATTTATATTCCGTTGTATTATTCAAACAGCTTTTCTCTCTCAATGCATCTCGACTCTCGTCATTAATCGCAATATGGCATATTCCATGTACGATGCTTCTCGTTTTTTCCCCCAGTGAACCCATTAAACTTACTTCATTAACTATCTTGCTACTTTTACAATAGATCCTACTCTTATTTGCTGTATATATATAAATATATTCAACCATCTTTACCGATTTGCTTCCGTAGACAGACAAATCGGATATATTATTTTTCGGTGTAAAGATTTCCACACCAAACCATCCACTTAACCATAATTACTATTTTGTACTTTCACTTTCAAGACCACTGTTGTTTCCTCCAGTGACAAAGCATTCCTAATTACTAGTTTCCCCATTAACCATAGAAATGTTGACTTCGTCAAATACACTGCTGTTTCCTCCAGTGACAAAGCATTCCTAATTACTAGTTTCCCCATTAACCATAGAAATGTTGACTTCGTCAAATAAACTGCTACTTCCTCCAGTGACAAAGCATTCCTAATTACTAGTTTCCCCATTAACCATAGAAATGTTGACTTCGTCAAATAAACTGCTACTTCCTCCAGCGACAATACATTCTTATCAACGCAGATATCCCATTAACTATTTTGCACTCGTTTCAAGAAATGTAGAGCTGTTTCTTCCATTAACGATTCATTGTTTTCATTAATATGCTAAAGTTTTCTCCATTACAAATATCGTTGTTTGTTTCACAAATTGTACCGTTGTTTCCCCCATCAACATAGATGTGCTTGTTTGACCAAATATTTTTATGTTGTTGTTGTTTTTTTTAACCATAGATCATCCTTTGCGTGTCTCGTGAAACAGACTGTTATTAACCAGATTCCTTATTTAAAAAATGTTCCTTAATATCACAGCTTACTATCATTACTCCCTATCATTTCTTTTTTCATTAACAGTAACTGACCAATTTTTTAAAAATTAAATATTTTACGTCGTTTACGTGGCGAATTATTTGTAATATCAAAGTTTTACGGTATTATTTTTCCCATGAAGTAAAAAAATAATCATGTGAAGCAGTTTGTGTATTTGGTTACATTTCGCTTGCAGTAGCACGTACATTGTGTCTCAGTACTAACTGTGTGTCATTGACCGGACCCCGGGATGATGCATGCCAGATGAATGGAAGAGTATCCCGTTACAGATGAAAGGTGGGAGCCATTGTGATGTCAGCAGATAATATGCAAGCTGAGTTAAATCTTACTGTCATCTGGAGACATCTGTCCATCCAAGTCAAATTCTGGGAGATTGCAGAACTGGACGTTTTTTCCATGGATTTACCTCAAGTAACACTGTATATTACTAATATAAAGTCCCTCGAAATAAGTTTTGCTTGTTTGACTTGGCTTTCATGACCGCTTTCGACCGTTGTTGTTTTTCACGGAAGTGCGAAAGCACTATTTTTGTTGTGTCCTAGTCTGAAAGGTCTGAGTGAGCACTAGGAAGATTTTCTGGGTGCCAATTTTGCCTTGGCAGTGGCAATCGGTCATTTATTTCCAATTTACCACTATAAAGAGATCTTGAGCAAGAGAGGAATCTGAATCATCGTATATACTTATGAACCAGACCTTAATTATCACAGCATTTAAGCTCGACAGCAGTTAAAGATCTTTACAAAAGATTGTCACCTCATTTGTAATCGTTTGGGGTATCACAGTTATAAACTGTTTATAATAATAATAAAATAACTGCTTGCTTACACAAATATTTATCACTTATGCGACTTTATTGTAATAGAGGGTACCAATTTGAACTAGGCTCTGATTAGTTCTGCATAAAAAGGAGTGTGTTCGACGTATGTGGAGTTTTCTAAGACAAGAATCTGCTGCTCCCAAGAAACTGTGACCACAACCACCACCCCGCACTCATTTATGTGTCAGAGTGATCTTTCCTGTTGTAATTAGATACATATTTTATTATTGATTTATGGTCATTAACCTTATCAAAGACCGCATTACAGTTTGCTTTTGTTAACAAAATTATGTAATTTCCTCACTAATCATATTGCAATTTGTATTTGTTAACAGTTGTGTAGTTTTTTAATTCTAATTCTCTTTAACCATATTACTGTTTGGTTTTGTTAACAAATATCTACTTTTGTCACTGACGATATTACAGTTTACTTTTGTTAACGTCATGTAGTTCCTCAGAATAACAATATTATAGTTTACTTTTGTTAACGTCATGTAGTTCCTCAGAATAACAATATTATAGTTTACTTTTGTTAACGTCATGTAGTTCCTCAGAATAACAATATTATAGTTTACTTTTGTTAACGTCATATAGTTCCTCTGAATAACAATATTGTAGTTCGCTTTTGTTAAAAAGTCTTTCTCATTAGCTATAATATAATTTGCTTCCATTAAAATTCTTGCAGGATTTAATTTTTTGATTAACCATATTATAGCTTGTTTGGGTTCTCAACTCTGCAGTTTCCATCATTGACCTAAAGACATTTAACAATATTCCATTCAGTAAATTAACGCTCCTGCTGCTATTGCTTTTGGGATAACAATCCAGTAGCTTTTCATTTGTTATGTTAAAGCCTGTTTCATCAGCGACCTTATTTCTCATGGAAGCCATTCCATTGCTAGATGTATAAATCCACAGTTTTATGTTTCCATTAACCACTTTAATATGCCATAAATAGCTTTCCACATTGATGGCATTCTATTATATTGATCGTCACGCAATGAATGCGTTTTCTTGTATTAAGAATGTCTCTTAATGTCTCCCTCCCCCCACATCTCTAACGTACTTCCGTGTTTCTTGCCCGTGCCATCTCTAATTATTTTCTTTCCATCCACAACGGTAAGTGTGCTGCTGCATTATATTTTACTACCATTCTCAGAAAGAATGTAATTTGAATTTTAATAAATTTCATCAGGCCCTGATTTCAAAATTCTAGCACTGCCTTACCTATTAGGTTACTTCATACACAATTCAATGTCTACAAACGAACAGCATAGACTCCAAAGACATGTCTTGTTTCATTAAATCTAGCATATACCTCAAGAGCCACAGTTAACGGACAACCTAGCAATTATTGAGGGAATACACATCAAGATATAATTAGAGAGTATAATCGTAACACAACAAATTAAACATCCTAACCTTGAATCCGTTCAGTTCAAACCGCATACCACTTTTCAAGCTGCGTGCAAGCTCCATGCCTGATCTCTGGGCTAGATGAGTATGTCCAGTCTTCAGGTGTGGTACGCCACCATGTTTTAATTTGGCAGGTGCACTGTGAGTGGCTGACTTGCTCAAGGTCAAGGCCGGTGCAGCGAGTAAAAAATTTGGAGACATTGTAGCTGGACTGTTAGCAGGTGGGCGAATGACCATTCTGCTTCTGTGGGAGTGTGTCACATTTCGCGATTGCCCTTGTGTATCGAAGAGACGCCTGAAACATTTGACATTCAGAATAATGAATGTGGATTGCCAGGATTTTTTGGGTGCCTTTTTCGTGCATTTTATTATTTCAATAATTTTGTTGAATTTCATATCGCCATATTTTTATTATAATAATATTATGAAGGTGATGACGACGATTATGTTGATGGTGATGATGATGACGACGACGATGACGAAACAAAATGCTTCATACAGCAGATTTTATAGAGATAATATGGCGCACTATTTCTTATAACAGTAAATTATAATAATTAAGAAAGAATATAAAAATATATTATTGTGTAGGGGATTGTGACTATATGATTCAGGAGTCATTGTAACTTTAATTCTGACAGTTCTAATAAAAATAATGATTAATGGATTGGGAGTGTTTACAAATGTCTTAATGTAATTATGATTAAACGGTAATAGATACTACTTATTTGAATCGTATTCCCACTTTTCCAGTCCATTAAAATCTCATTGCAAATTGTGTGCAAATATATATATATCTCGAATAAAATAGGCACATTTACCACTGACTTTTTCCAGAACCCAAACTAAATACGTATTGGAAGATAGGAGCTATGATAGCAGTAAAACATTATTTGAAAAACATTAGAAACATCAGCCAGCTGAGGAAAGTAAATGACGCAGAACACTCACTGGCAAGGACAACTAACTCACTTTGTAGTTACAACACTTTAGAGAAAGGAGAAGACAACTCTACATTGCAGCAGACTGGCGTATTATGCTAGGTCAGCAAGAGTGAACTCGATTAGAAAATGGGCCACAGAATGAGTCTTGTAAAAATGCTGACAAAACCCCAGCAATTTTCCTTCTTTATTCACGCAGAAGTTGAACTGATGCTTATGTTCCAGACCATGCTCGTTGTATTCCAGACTTTGAACCAGTGTCCCACTGTACCAGACTGCCATCATTGTGATCTCTCTCTCTCTCTCTCTCTCTAACTATCTATCTTATATGCCTTTCTATAAGGAGAGAGAGAGAGAGAGAGAGAGAGAGAGAGAGAGAGAGAGAGAGAGAGAGAAATGTATGGATAGAGAGATTGTTTGCATTCTTCCAGACAGATTGGGATTATTAATAAAACTATTCAGATAGTTAGGTACAAGTTGTAACTCTAAGATTTTATCTTATGGTGTGTTGAAGTGCCGGTTTAACGTGTGGCTCATCTATGTGTTTATGTTAAAAGTTGTCCAATGATTGACAGCAGAATTAATTGAGACGAAGAAATGATCGGAGCGCTAAAGTTGAAGATGGAGCATCAGTGATACAAATGTTAAATATACGTTTGTTTTATATACACTGAGTTCATTTGTTTGTCTTTGAGGACATTGCTACCAGCTCCAACTATTTTACCTCCCAGGTCAATTTTCTGGCTGCCTAACTAGGGTGATGGGGAGGTACTTTATTGAAGCCCCAAATGTCTCACTGTCTAACTAGGGTGTAGGGGAGTATTTTTGTGAAGCCCCAGGTCAATGTCTGGCTGTCTAACGAGGGTGATGGGGAGGTACTTTATTGAAACCCCAGGTCAATGTCTGGCTGCCTAACTAGGGTGATGGGGAGGTACTTTAGCGAAGCCCCAGGTCAATGTCTGGCTGTCTAACTAGGGTGATGGGGAAGTACTTTAGCGAAGCCCCAGGTCAATGTCTGGCTGTCTAACTAGGGTGTAGGGAGGTACTTTAGCGAAGCCCCAGGTCAATTGTCTGGCTGTCTAACTAGGGTATAGGGAGGTATTTGTGAAGACCCGCAAAATACATTGCAAAGTGCAAAAGAAATGTTCTTTGTAAAACGAACTCGCAACCATTATGCTTTATAAAACTTCGCTTTAAAAACAGTAATATTGCAGTGAATTGAAAATCTAAACGTTTTAAATCTACTTGTCTGTACTTTTATTGTTATAATTTGTCGTATTTAGTTTAAGTACTTTTAACTTGCTTTTACTTAGACTGGCTTTAGGCCTGATTGCCACGGGTGTTTCTTCAGCTCTGTTTTCTTTCTCTCTCTGAAAACCAAATTCAAATATTTAAAGCGGTTCGAAAGCTAAATTAATCATAGTGGAGAATATTTTGTTTTCAGGATGGAGCACTAATTTTAAGTGTACACTCCGCTGGTTCCTTTTGGAACAAGGGCGTTCCACGTGTTGTTCAACTAGTTGCATTTTATGCAAATTAATCAAGAGTACATTATGCGTGACATCCTAACCCAGTAAAGAAGCTATAGGCTGAGCCATATATCAAGACTCATTACCTCCCTTGTAATTCTCTACAAAAGAAATCTTTAAGACTTCCTAAATGGTCTCACTCAGACCGACGCCTACCCATTTTCCGTTTGATTTTGGACTTTGCCGCCCAAATCTGACTGCTGTTTGCCAAGAAGTCCTTGCTCCATCTCTGGCGCGCCCTGCTCCATCTCTGGCGCAAACTGACCTGGTGGGGCTACATTGTCGTCTGCTTCGCTGTATTCTAAGGACAGTTTTCGATACTTTTTTAGCAGTGCGAGTTCTACTGAGGCCGACTTGTCCATCAATGGAACCTGCATAGTCATCAAGGCCTCCTTGCTGACGTCACTGCTGTGGAGATTACGACCAGCAATTTTCAGGCGCCACTCTTGCGCTTGCGTTGCACCACGTGACCTGAAATGAGATGCCGAAAAAATGTCGGAGCTTAATTAATAAAATAAATGACTGAAATCCTGATAAAATGACATTCACGACTTTCTTTGCGTTTGTTGGTGTACATGCTTGTATTTGCATATATGTTAGAGTATATGTTTATGTAAATATGCATTTGAGTTTTTATGAATATATCCGTTATGAGTGTATGTACTTAGACGTGTGATGATGTTTATGTGCGTATATGTTTATATATATGTGTGAATAGTGTACACGTGTTTATTTGTGTGTGATATGTGTGATATACCGACAATCAATCAGCACTTCCATTTTCAACATACATAAAGATGTCATCGATGAATCCACTACATATATAAAGATGTCATCGATGAATCCACTACATATATAAAGATGTCATCTTTATTACACTCCATACATAAAGATGTCGTCGATGAATCCACTGCATACATAAAGATGTCATCGATGAATCCACTACATATATAAAGATGTCATCGATGAATCCACTGCATACATAAAGATGTCGTCGATGAATCCACTACATATATAAAGATGTCGTCGATGAATCCACTACATATATAAAGATGTCATCTTTACACTGCATACATAAAGATGTCATCTTTATTACACTCCATACATAAAGATGTCGTCGATGAATCCACTACATCTAGAAAAGTCCATCTAACGCGTCTGTTCTTGAAGGGGTCAAATCAACGACTCCTTTGTTAAAATTCCACAGGGTCGAAATCATTTATTACACCACTAGGACGACATCCAGTAGAAAATATCATCAATACTGCATTTATATTTATCATCAAACCAGACCACTTTCAGACCCCATCTCTCATGTCGTTTTCCCCCACCCTTCACCCCTTACCAAATCCGTAGCGTTGAAAGCAGTCACGAACCGAGAGTTCATCGATTAAGCAAGCGGATACGTTGGACTCTATAGCTGAGTCCGAACTCTCTAAGGGTTGCTCTGTACTTTGTTGTGTTTTAAAGGTGAAGTTAACTTCTTTTTCTGGGAGTCTAGGTGCTGGGGATTATAGCATTCAAACTACAGTGGTGTGACAGAGAATTACAATAATATTTATCTTGAAATTTATCAGGGCAGAATATACATTTGCACATCATCATCATCATCATCAGTAGTATTGATAGTAGTAAAGGTAGTAATAGTGGTAGTAAAGGTAGTAATAAAGTAGTAGTAAAGGTAGTAATAGTGGTAGTAAATGTAGTAATAGTGGTAGTAAAGGTAGTAATAAAGTAGTAGTAAAGGTAGTAATAGTGGTAGTAAAGGTAGTAATAGTGGTAGTATGGTAGTAAATGCTGTAATAGTGGTAGTAAAGGTAGTAATAGTGGTAGTATGGTAGTAAATGCTGCAATAGTGGTAGTAAAGGTAGTAATAGTGGTAGTAAAGGTAGTAATAGTGGTAGTATGGTAGTAAATGCTGTAATAGTGGTAGTAAAGGTAGTAATAAAGTAGTAGTAAAGGTAGTAATAGTGGTAGTAAATGTAGTAATAGTGGTAGTAAAGGTAGTAATAAAGTAGTAGAAAAGGTAGTAATAGTGGTAGTACATGTTGTAATAGTGGTAGTAAATGTTGTAATAGTGGTAGTAACGGTAGTAATAGTGGTAGTAAATGTTGTAATAGTGGTAGTAACGGTTGTAATAGTGTTAGTAAAGGTAGTAATAGTGGTAATAAAGGTAGTAGCAGTAGTAGTGGAAGTAGTAGTAATGGTTGTTGTAATAATAGTAATGACTTCTCTTGCAACTTCTGTCATTTGTCAGTCAGTTGTATACTTTGATCTCAAAATCTTACCAAGATTCTTTTGAATCTAGGTTTTAATAAGCATGTGAGCACTCCCAGACAATCTGCAAATTACTGCCAGTTTAAGCATGTAGCACTCCTAGACAATCTGCAAATTACTGCCAGTTTAAGCATGTAGCACTCCTAGACAATCTGCAAATTACTGCCAGTTTAAGCATGTAGCACTCCCAGACAATCTGCAAATTACTGCCAGTTTAAGCATGTAGCACTCCTAGACAATCTGCAAATTACTGCCAGTTTAAGCATGTAGCTTTCAAGTTTGCATGTTGCTCTTCGTTGCTCCTATTACCACTGTCATTAGCTCCGCTCTTGCCTTCCATAGTTTCTGAATTCCTTTCTGAGGTCCTGGTATTTTTCAATAGTGTCCCGCCTGTTGTTTGAGTGAGCAATTCACCAGGCTGCTGTCTTCACTGAGTGAGCAATTCACCAGGGTGCTGTCTTCACTGAGTGAGCAATTCACCAGGCTGCTGTCTTCCACGGAGTGAGCAATTCACCAGGCTTGGTGGTGTAAAATTATTTTCATACTGGACTCGAGAGAAAATTCCTTTCGCTACCACAAATGTATCTCTGATTGTCAGAAAGTGGCAAAGCTTGTTGTGTCTTCTCCCATCATGTGTACTGAGATGACTGATTAGACATTCGGGACTGTTAACGATATTGTTAATATTATTTACACATAATATCGTTAGATTTTTACCCTCCTTCAAGGGTTGAATGCGATATGCATGTCTTTGATTTTGTGGTGATGTGCTTCTTTTAAAAAACAATAACTTCCAAGTTCAGTACAAACAAATAATAATCATGCAGATGAGAAAAATCTATCCTTAAGACAGGTTGTTTTGATTTCTTTCCATACTAGAATGAAATATCATAAGTGATTTTCAGATTGGCACACAACTGAAAAGACAACACATAATTTTTACGTACTGACGCGACGTTGCACTGCGAAGTGGTCGAAGCGAGATAACTCTTACCTGTTCTCATTTCTGTTCCGCTCTAGTCTCGGACTAGCGGAGTGGGAGAGAGTGTGGGTGGGAAAGTTGACGGGGGCTGGGTTTCCTTGCACACGAATCTTGTCAATCACTTTGGACATGACGTCGTCATGCTGACGTCCTGAAAGTCAAAGGTTAATTAGGTTCATCCTATGGGTCAACCTAAACCCAACCTCTCTTCATCGACAGCTTATGGCAGACTCGCTCGTCAATCATGCTGTAACATTTTGTGCAATTTTCTGAAACAGAAACCAAATGTTCAGTGAGTAGAATTGGACGGAAAAGTGAATATCTGAGAGGAAGTGTGTGTGTAGTTTTTACGAGCATCTAAAATATAATATGGATCTTGTAATATTAATATTGTCATTTTTATTTGCAGATAGACGCGCACTTGTAAAGGCCTACAATCCTACTTTCACAAAACAAATGGGATGTGCTATTGATTCGGTCAATTTATTTCTTTTAATTTTTGAAAATATTTTATTAGAAAATGCATCAACAAAACAAGAATGATCCCAAATATTTGTGTCAATTTATACATTCGAAAATGTTTGTTAAAAGGGAAAGTTTTAATGACCCATGTTGTAGCAATAGTCTAGTGTAATACTATCTTATATCCACTCTCTCAACAACACACACACACACACACACACACACACACACGCACAGTTATATGTTTTAATTTTACTTAAGCACACACGTATATATACATACATAAACACACGTACACACATACACACACAAACAATAAAACTTGACATGTTCGTAAGAGAGGAAAACTGCAAACACACACATACACACAAACAATACATAATATATATTCATAAGCTAATTAAATTAATTATCTATTGTAAGAACTACGACAGGTTTATGGTTACTCACGATGACTGTCAAATATTTCAATTTTAAATTGATTTGATCAACAATCGGTCGTCTCTCTTTTTTCCTTTGTCCCTATTTCTTTTCTTTCACTGTGCTAGTGTGTACGTATTCTCTCAATTAAAATCACAAAGAGTATAGATGTAAAATGTTCATTTAATACCGGATGCCCCAAACTAAAATTACAGAGATTAATTTTAATACACTACATCTCTAAACTTGACTAATTGATAATGTCAGTCTTCCTAACATATATGTTTACAAATGAGCAGGTAATCTTGACCTACCTAATCTATGTATTTATCAGTCAATAGTATATTTCTCCTGCAAAATGACGCTTTCACTCCCACTACTAAGTGGTTGCGTCCTTTGCTACAGTAAAATAAAAATGGCCACCAAAAGCAAGCATCTAAGATGCGTTTCGTAACCTCTCCTTATGCCAGTGTCCCATCTACCTCTGCCTCTAATCTGTGTTGTGACATAACTTGTGACTTTGACCTCTTTAACTGGTCAATCTATGTGTACCCTTCGAGCTGGCCTAGAGCCAAATCAGTGACGTCACTAATCAGCAAGACAAAATGGATTTTACAAGCGCATGCTCCATACTGCTACATTAATTAATAAAACGGCAGCCAGATGGGGAATAACTCCTAAAAAAAAAAAAATATCTGTTAAACGGGGAATGACTCTTAACCTCAGCCAGTTGTCTGTTCGCTAAACAGGTGTTAATCGGGGAATAACTCTTAATCAGAACATGTTATCTATTTGAACAAATTTCATGGTTATGTAAATTTTCACGAGATGAACTCCTGGCATGAATGTCCTAAAGACAAGTGTCGGCCATGACTGCTTTTGTTGTGAACCGAACGAATCAATCGATAAGCGTGGGAGTTCGATGCCCTCTTTATTCGTTCCGATTGTCCGAGAATGACCAAAGCCTTAAAAAAAAAAAGAATAAAAACAAAGAAGACTGTAAGATGAAAAATCCATCCGCGAAATAAGGGAATGTCACAATTAGTTGGACAGTCTTGAAGCACTGAATCAAACTGCATGAAGGAGTAGATTTCCCCAGGTATGTGAAAATTAATATTAATACATAATCAAGCGCAGCCATTGGGCAATAGTCTGGGACAGTAACTGAATAATGCATGTGTTTGTAAGCAATGCGTAAGACAGACATTTCTGTTTCCTCTTTCGATGTCGTTAGCTTTAATGTGAACGCCCCACACTCGAAACTCTTACATTACACGACAGGCTGTACTCTTACTAGCTGGTACTAGTAAAATAAGTGTTTATATTACACGACAGGCTATACTCTTACTAGCTGGTACTAGTAAAATAAGTGTTTATATTACACGACAGGCTATACTCTTACTAGCTGGTACTAGTAAAATAATTGTTTATATTACACGACAGGCTATACTCTTACTAGCTGGTAGTAGTAAAATAAGTGTTTACATTACACGACAGGCTATACTCTTACTAGCTGGTACTAGTAAAATAATTGTTTACATTACACGACAGGCTATACTCTTACTAGCTGGTACTAGTAAAATAATTGTTTATATTACAAGGAAAGTCATCGTGACTGGAAGTGACCTTAAAGTCTCAGAGACGCATTTCAGTGTCATATGTCATTAGTGACGCGCACTGTTGTCAGTACCATTGATCAGTATATGATTGCATTCAGTGTACAGTTTTGCCTTGCAAAATGTATAAATGCGTACATTTGCATTAGGATGTTGATTGTTTTCTCTCAGAAATATGTTTCAAAGTTTGGATTTACACCCTGCGTGCGTGCCTGTGTGTGTGTGTGTGTGTGTGTGTGTGTGTGTGTGTGTGTGTGTGTGTGTTTATGAACATTATATGAGCATTTTGGTATGTGTGTTTATATAGAATGTATATGTGTAAATGTGTGCATGTATACATGTGTAATTAACTGGATGAGTACGTACTGTGTGAGAAAGATGACAAGTACTGAAGTGTATGGTTTGTGTGTGAGTGTACAAAATGTCTGTATGTGTGTGACTCTGTGGATATATTATAAGTACTGTCCTGATATGAACACACATATATATATCAGTTTGTATGTATTTCATGGGTGAACTAGATATCTTTTTTTTAATTGAATTCCACTTTTGATTTAAATTGTACGCGTATTAATGTCAACATGCATAATTATTAATGTAGCTTCTCAAGCAGTGATTCCTCGCAATGATGTATGGAGTGTAACTCTTTGCACGCGTCACCACACTGTACCTATCTGGACATCTAATAATTGCACTATGTCAAGTGTCAGGTATCCGCTGACCTTGATATTCACATTGTCATCCCAAATTTAGCACTTTAGAACCTCCAGCTTGCAATGCCATCCCTTAAATGTCTTTAACTGCCTTTCTATTCCGCCATTAGCTGTAAGGGTATGGCATCTTAACGACTTTTACTATAGACGTTTATTGTTTGGCAGCTCAAGAAACAACTTAGAGTTTATTTATATTCAAATGCTGCTTTAAAATAAACGACCTCTTCGACCCTGTATCTCTGCCCACAAACACACACACACACACGCGCGCGCGCGCACGCATGCACCTTTGTTAACCTTCCTCTATGCGCCTGCCATTGACACTACTCGAGTGATTTAAAATGCAAAATCACTTCAGAGGGAAAGAAAATGGTTAACTGGCTTTTATCACACTTTGAACACCTCTCAGTCTTGGAATTTAAAGAGGACCAAAACCGTATTTAACAATTTCTCAGTGCGTAAAGAATGAACGTGCTGGTATAGACGTGACGTTCCTTGTGCCAGTGGGCTGAGGAGTTGTAACTATCGAGAAAGGGGATGGCGATCTTTTAAATGGAGGAGACAGTAACTGTGAACTGTTGCAGATTGGTAGTTGGTTAAATATGTACTGGTTTTTAGTTAGTTTCTTCTAAGATGTGAAAAATAGAAAATGTTACTTTACCTTGACCACTACTATCCCGAAGTCTCAGAGAACTTCATGTCTGTATGCTTCCTTCTCTGCCAAAGAGCAAACACACTCGCACGCATTCAAGCATTTACTGGCCAATGTGGCTTGTAAACGCAAACCAGACAGTCACGGGAGGTATTGTCTGTTTTCTTTCAAGGGTGATGGTTTTCTATAGAGTGCGCTAACACCCGAGTTGCTAAACTGTTTTTCTGTCCATCCACCCGCTTCGAACCATATACAAAGTTATTTTTTAGGTACACCGTTAGATTTAAGACTGAATAATGGCAGGGTTGGTTGTCGTTTTAATTGAATGTACAGTGATCATTTATTAGTGTTTGTGCTTTACACAGATGCAGACATTTCCGGTTGTTGATGCAATCACAGTGGTTTCAGAAGTGGTCTCAAAGTGACAATGTGAGAGGTCATAAAGTGAAAACCAAACATAGGCAGCGTGTGAGAATATGTGCGCTATGATTATGCGGCAAATATGTTCGTGCGTTTGTACGCCCCTGTGCAATGTATAACGAGTATGTACGCTGTGCAGGCACTAGTACATAAATGTGTTCGTATATGTGCGTGTATATTTGTATCGGACATTTGTGTGTTCGTACAATGTGTGCATTTGTCCATATAGTGTGCATGTGTGTTTAATTTATATTTGTACGAATATGTATGTGTTTGTGTGTGTGTGTGTGTATGTATGTGTGTGTGTGTGTGTGTGTAAACAGCTCACCTTTTTATAGTTTTATTAATACCATTTGGAGGTATTAATGAAATGAATGATCTTTCAAACATTTAATTACTCAGACAATTTTTAAAAAATTGCTTCAGCGTACTTTTTTAATTTAAAGTTCCATACGCCATTTAAAAGATTAATCAGTACGATGTGGCTATATATATATTAAAATAAAAATTGCTGGTGATTAAATATTAGTTATTGTGGAGAATTTTTTTAAAGTTTGCCTTTACAAAACAATTGCGATATTTTAATTGAATGAAATATTGTTTTGAATATAATTCTAATCATATCGAGTACGCTGACCTTGTATCACCTTGAATTTCAACATTACAGAACTTTTTTATTTTTTTAAACACAGGAACGAGAGCTGGTCACGATTGCAATTTAGGGGAATAAGATTTGAAAGTTTAACAACACTTGGTCTTTTTCTCTTCTCCCTTTCTCCTTAAATGACTTTGCACTTCAGATGGGCAGGCGCGCGCACGCACGCACGCCACACACACACACACACACACACACACACACACACACACAGAATAGGAAAAAAACCAACATAACAACTAAAGCTCGTAAAACACTCATTAAAAGAGGCTTTGTTCGCGAATTCAGCGATAAAGAGATAAATAAAACTTGTACACCGAACGGCCTCCTATTTCTGTCAAGGGACGAGAAGTTACGAAATCTCGCGTGGCAAGATAATCTAGCGCAAAAACTTCAAACTCTTGTAAAGCGCTTTTACTGCGGACTTCTATATCTTGGAACTCGCAACTCAGCATTCACAAGGACAGGAGCGTTAGTGATTTGCGACAACCATAAATGGCCGGCTTAAAATAATAATGATTTGCGACAATCGTAAATTGGCAGAAGAGTCGTGTAGATGTCGTCAACTAAAATGTGACTAATCCGATCAAAGAATCGTCATGGGGAGGCAAAAAGTGACAGGCACTAATACGAAAGAGATATTTTAATATCTACTGCCTATTCTACCCACACTTAGACGATTAACTTCTCTCTCGCTCCCCTTCTCTCTCTTTCTCTCACACACTCGCGCGCACAATAAAATGGCATGACAACTCAAAAATGTTAGGCCAGACATAATAATGCGACATAAGCTGCCATGTAAATGTTATAAAAAAAACTGAGCTAGACTCAAATCCCCTGCCCATAAAAATGCAAAAACTAAAGATACTTACCTTCAGCAAAGTGAGCCTAATAACACTCACCCTTAAAAAAATAACGGCTGAAGATTATTTACCTTCAGCAAAGCTACATTAACAATACACAGCTCAAAATAAAAGATTTATTTGGGTTTTGCTAATTTTACTTCTTTTTTCTTCTTCCTCTAACTTTACAAATGCAGAAAATTGGGAAGACGTTGTGGTTTGATGAAATGGTACTTTGCTTCCAAAGAAAACAGACAAAATGTAATATAGGTCCTGTAATTTGGGATTGTGACGTAGATGCTTTATTTTTAATTATTTCATGATTGGTCGATGTTTTCCTCCTTTAAGGTTGTACTGACATAGTTATGTCATGGTGTGGCGCTTTTTAACAGATTTTTTTATGGTAGCTGTGAAGAATTCGGTTTTATAATTGTTAAGAGATTGTTTATAGTAGTTATCAAGAGATTTTTATAGCAAATTTCAAGAGATTTATTATTGCAATTTGCAAGAGTTTGTAAATAGCATTTGTAAGGAAATTTTTCATGTCAATTGTGTAAAGATTGCTTTCGGCAATTGTCAAGAGATTGTTTATATCAGTCGTCAAGTAGACTTTTTTTGACAAATCTCAAGTGATTAGGTAAGGAAAATATTAAAAGATTTTGTATGGCGAATGCCAAAAAGATTGTTTATGACGGGTCAAGAATGTATATGACAAATGTTAAGAGATTGTATATGGCAGATGTCAAGAAACTGTTTATGGCAAACGTTAAGAGAATGTGTATGACAAATATCAAGAGATTGTATGGCGAATGTCAAACTGTTTATATTATAAGAATGTCAAGAGACTTTGTTTGTGGCCACATGTCAAGAGACTGCATATGGCAAATTTCAAGAGACTGTTTGTGGCAAATGTCAAAAAACTGCGTATGGTGATCGTCTAGAGAGTGTATATGGCAAATGGCAAAGAGATGGAGTATGGCAAAGGTCAATACTGTTTATGACGAATCACAAATGTTAACCGACTATATATGGAAATATCATTAATGTTTATTATGAATCACGAAATATTAAGAGACTGTATGACAAATGTAAAGTTGACAGGTATATTCGTGTAGCACAAATGTGCCAGACCGACGGTGTGTGTCTGCAAGATCTGTCCCCTAATCTGTTTGAGCGATCTGATCTTCGTCTGCCAAATTGGAATCGATCTAAGGCAAGATTATCGGCGTCTCTAGCTGGTAGCTGTCGGTCACACAAACTTGTTTCAATGTGGACTACGCAGTTAGTGACACGTTAAGTCAAGTTAGCCAATCAGTGCTAGTGACACGTTAAACAAGAAAGTGAAAATTGATCAAACTAAGTCTACTTAGCACTTATATTTGTTAAAATCTAGAAACTGGTTCTCTAAAATAGAATTCACCTCCTTTAGAAAAGAGTTATTTTGAATAAGTATATTGGCAGGTGGGGAAAGAGGGATATTGCAGTCAGATATGCATACAGAGTTCATTCCTGACAGGTTAGACAAGTTTTGTTACAAGTGTAGGGCTTTGTTTCTCACAAAAATCACACATGCAATGTGTTTTTTAAAATTAATAAATTAACTCAATAATTGCATGTTTACATATATGTATAAATGATTGACTGGGTTACGCTATGTATGCATGTAAGTATGTATGCGGATTTTCGATAATATGTGCGTTACTGCAAGCTTGTATGTGTATTCATATATAAGTATGAGTTCATACATGCATAAATGCACTTGTGTGTGCTGCATGCGTGCACATGATGTTTGTACATGTGCTGTGTGAGCAGATGTTTTTATATATACATATGTATATGTTTATGTGTATATGTGAGCAGACCTTTATACATTATATGTGTATCTGTGCATCTGTGTGTAGATGTGTATACAATATTGTGACAATAGAACTGCAGACAACATAAGTAATGATTTAATTATTATTTATTAATCAATTTTCTAATTAATTAAATGTAATGTTAACTTTGTATAAGATATTTTTCTCTGAGTCTACTTTTGCTGAGCAAGAAGTATGAAATCTTGTAAAAATATTAGTTGCTTGGACAAGTATTTGCAATAGTCCCGTCTGAGCATGTTTGCCAATTATGCAATCGACACTGCCCAGTGAAGTGGTCAGATCGGGATCTTACGCGCACTTGGACACGCACCGTTGATTGTGTTTTGCCTACAGACATGTCCGCAGTCAAGCATTGTACGAACTCTAGATTTATCTTTGGTGCGAATAACAGACCACATAACATTTCGATCCTGTATTGAACAACTTTCAAGGCAAGAGATCTGAAGTGTTGTCAAGGAGAACAAGTAATTTTAGAGTGTGAACAATGTTCTTAACTTAAAACCGAACACAATTAAAACATGACTGAAGTCCATTACAGGTATGGGCCACTCACACCTAACTTTTTGTTCCAAGCAGAACAAAAAGTAAACACTTGAACATATATATATATATCCGGCAAGCCATTACACGTTACTCATTAGCATGATAGTTTCGGCTTTCTATAAGTTTCAATCTCGTTAATAAGAGCAAACTCTAGTATGAGTGGATCGGTTGAATATTTTTTTTTATACTTCTTTAATTGTATTTTTTCAAACTTAGAATGCTTTCTTTAATTGCATTTCTAGAGGTTCATAGATATGAAAGTTCATTGAGTTTTTCTGTGCGGTACAGCGTAACTGAGCCCATGTGTTGGGCTCACAGGTACAAAAAATGTGTGAGCATGTCTGTGTGTGTGTGTGTGTGTGTGTGTGTGTGTGTGTGTGTGAGAGAGAGAGAGAGAGAGAGAGAGAAAGAGAGAGAGAGAGTAGAAAGCCTTAATTAAGTATTTTTATGGAATATTGACATGTGTCATAATTATATTTTTTCATCGGTGCTACCATGCTTCTTCTTCTTCATCTACTTCGTGGTCACTACTTCTGGAAGATTTTTGCTACGTAATTTTCCTTAATGCCCATCTGTCTGTCAAATGAAAGATTTTCGAGGAATAATGCAGCAGCATCCCTATAAAAAAAACGCTTCCAAGTGCAGTCGACTGTCACCAACCACACGCTGTGTGTTTCCGTTGACAAGCCTGGGACAAAGGACCAGCTCATGCATTATTGACAAGGGGAGAGAACGCAGCCATCATATCATTTCACCAGGTGAAAACATTCCAATTTTAAGCCTCTCTCAAACCGTCTTTATAATGAAACTTCTATTTCTTCCTCCTTCGTACAAACGTTGTGCCTGAGTGTCAGATATCTTTGTGAAAAACAGATTGAACTCTAAATTCTGAATGTTTGATTACAACTGTTATTAGTTTAGAACAGCGATTCTCAAAGTGTGTGCTGTGAAATTGCATGAAGAGGAAAGATATAGAGCAGTGCTGCCACCTTTACGGGTGTGCCACACAGGGAAACAATGTGCTAAGAAAGTTTGAGAAACACTGTTGTAGAAAAACAACTGAGCTGTCAGTATTTTAGAAGGCAGAATAAATGAACTGCTAGCTGGGGAAAGATTCTTGACTCATAGCAAGGAATTTTAATACTAATCTATATAGCACTCCCTTACTGATTTAATTAAGCAAACGTTTGTTGTTGTGAACGTCTTTGTTGTGTGCATGAATATTTTCTTTGTAACTACGTCGTGACTATGATTGTATCGGTTTGAACGTTGAATTTCATAGTCAATTAAACTTCCATCAAATGTCAATCTTTTATGGCTTTTTTTCCTTGTTAAATGAAATTTGTTATATTACTACACTCATGCTTTTAGTATTAAAGAAGTCAGATATGCTTGCTTGGCGGAAAGGGCCAGATAATTTTCATGTGTTTATGTGTGTCCTGTCAAGCTGTAAGAAGTGTGAAGGCCAGATCCTTCATGTCTTTAGTGAGTGTCCTGTCAAGTTGTAAGAAGTGTGAAGGCCAGATCCTTCATGTCTTTAGTGAGTGTCCTGTCAAGCTGTAAGAAGTGTGAAGGCCAGATCCTTCATGTCTTTAGTGAGTGTCCTGTCAAGCTGTAAGAAGTGTGAAGGCCAAAATCCTATGAAAAATAATGAAACGTAAAGACGTACTCACTAGCACATGACCTCTGAACTGTTAACACTTGGTGAAAAATGAAAATCTAGTTTAATAATGTGTAGCAGTTCTGAGATTTGACTGAGTTTCTCGTCTGCATTTTACGGGCGAGATTATAGAGATAAAATAATCGAAGTGTTGACCTATTGACCCTGTTCATCACAAATATATTTCTAAATGTATGTAGTGTTTGTGTTCGCATGTCTATACAATATCTGTATGTAAATGTGTATATGTGTCTGATCATGTATGAACAATATATCTCTATTTGCACACGTTTGTGTATACGTTATAAATACACTATTTATGTACGTGCATGTGTGTATGTAAAAATACACTGGTGTGTGTGCTGCAGTATTTCAATTTATGTTATTTTCATTGCGTGTTGTATATATTTTGTCTTATGTGTGTTGTGTGTGCATATCTGTGTGTGACTGTGTGTGCGTACATTGGAGGTGGAAGGTCCAAGTTTCCTAGGAGAAATATCTTCATGTTTCACGTACACAAAAGCATACCTGAATGTCGGTCTGTAGAGAAATAAAGGGAACATTCTTGACCCTCACCCCCAACTTTCTAGCTTTGACCTGGCGGTTAAACGACAAACACCCATTTACCATACAGCGAGACCCCTTCCTCCCCCAAACAGCCCATCAAAAGCATTACATATCCCACATCCTAAAATTTAAAAAATAAACGACGAGATAAAATGTTTTGCATGCCAGCATATAACACCCCCCCCACACACACACACACACACAAAAGCGATTAATATGTATAACCTTGACCTTTCAGCCTAGGTAAAGAATTGGAATTTTGAAATACTCTTTGTCCTTCACAGGTTGTAAAATCATAGCACTCGATATTCTTAAAGGTGTGTGACCTCTGTATCATCCCCATCATTCGACATTCTTGATTTTTATTTTTTTTTTAATTCTGGACCTAGCTGAATGAAACCTTACTATATACAACATATGATGCTGCCTTCCCTATAAAATGAAAATATGGGGGTGGGGGTGAGCAGTCTAGGGAGTTTATAGAGGTAAAGGCATATAATCAGGTCACAACACTTTAAGCTGGATTATACACGGTTATTTCCCTTGCAACATGTCTTTTCTGTATTTTCCGAGTTTTCTATTTTTGATAGATAGATTATTGTGACCGACGGGAGAACTGTTTTATAGTTCTAAAGTTATTTATATAGACAGGCACACAAACAGAGAGACAGACATTTAGACTGAGAAAGTGAGAGAGACCATGTGTTCCAAACCAAGTCTAGAATGGGGAAAAATCTTGACACCTGAAAACCGTAATGCTATAAAGTTCTTCGACAGTTATTGCGTTATGGTGCTGGTGCTGGTGCTGTTGATGTTGTCTTGACTTCAGAATTCTTTCACTGATTTATAATGCATTCTAATCAGTGCAAGGACACTTATCCCTGCTATTAATTTTATGAACATTTTGTTAATGTGTTTTAAAGTTTCTCGTTTCCCTTCATTGCTCTCACCTCATTAATTTCCTTCTGTAGTAAAGCTGTTATTCTGGCATTCATTAATAACTATAAATTAGGATTCTCGATCACTTGTAATTAGTTATGATAATTAAGAAATAGTAACCATAACGAGTGAAGGGTGCCCAGAGGTGTCACACAATTAATAATGTTTTCAGCCCTGTAGCGTAGCAAGTTTTTTTTTTTTTAAATCTTGGGCAGAACTTCGGTGGTGGGCCCCTTCGATTTCACTGGGCTTGATTTGGTTATATTTTGAAAGTTAAACAGTAGACATCGCTCGCTGCCCACTGCATTGCGGAACCTGCATAGTCCATTGCTACGCACTGTTTCGACCGTTTTCAAGGAAATAAGCATGTCAAGATTGAAGACATTATTAAAGGTAAGTGTATAAATGAACATATAATGGAAATAAAGAGAAAAAAGATTGGGAAAGGAGAGAGGGAGAAAATGAATGAGGGGAAAAGAATAAAGAAGGAAAGATAAGAAAGAAGAGAATGAAGGAAAGAAGCGAAAAAGAAAGAGAAATCGTTAATTGTACTCAAATATCGATATAAATGATGAATGTTTGAGGAAATAATATATCATCTATATTTTTGATCTATTGAGGACACCCAGAAAACCATGACAAAAAGTAATAAATAAATAAACACCCATTAGAAAGATAAAACATGTACAAATAGAGAATATAAAACGACTAAGAGACAGGTAATTGTACTAGAAACTAAAATATCACGCCTAATGTGACTAATTCAGTCTTAGACAATAATAATATAATAAAATAAATAAATAAAATAAAATAGTCTTTAAACTATCACAGAAAACAACCCACCGCCAGCCAAGACAACGAACCAGACAAAGCGACCAGTCACCCTTAGACAACTGCCACTCACCACCCACTCTCTCCTCTTCTCACCGAAAGACGAAAAAGACATAATCCAATCCGCCCTCACACTCTTTCTACAAGAGACAAACACACTACACCTTCTATTAAAAAAAAAAGTAAATTAAAAAATACATGATCCACCCACTTTCACACTTCTACTAATGGACACAGATACGAACCACACACCTTAAAACAAAAGTGAGTTGATTTGTTTTATTTTCCAACTACCTCCTCCGAAACACTGCAGGGCTCAACAGAAAGTCCCACACAAAAGTCACAGTATACAACAACTCGCCCAAAGACATACGCACGACTGCACCAAAACAAGCTAAGAGAAGGACTATCACAAAAATAAAACAAATATTCGCCGCAGCTCTCCAACACCACAACCAACGGCAAGCGACGAAAAACTACCCCCACCAATAACAATATGAACGCAATACCAGCCCATCTCCGCTCTACAGAAAACAGTGAGGAGAGTAGTCCCCACAGGGACCCAAGACCGAGAACATTTACGGATGCAGCGGCTAATGTAGGGAATAGTCAGCGAGAAAAAAAATACTGCGAAAGGTTTTAGCTGCAACACTAAACTAAATGAGATGTGCTCTCTGTGTGTGACTATTATAACGTGTCTATGTGTGAGTACTACAACGTGTCTATGTGTGAGTACTACAACATGTCTATATATAAGTATTACAACTTGTTTATGTGTGAGTACTACAACTTGTCTAGGTGTGAGTTTTACAACTTGTCTCGGTGTGAGTACTACAACTTGTCTGTTTATGAGTACTACAACTAGTAAATGTGTGAGTGCTACAACTTGTCTAGGTGTGAGTATTAAAACTTATTTATGCGTGATAATTACAACTTGTTTATGCGTGATAATTACAACTTATGTCAGTACTATAACTTGTCTGAGTGTGAGTACTTTAACTTGTCTGGTTGTGAGTATTAGAACTTGTCTAGGTGTGAGTGCTTTAACTTGTCTGGTTGTGAGTGCTATAACTTGTCTGGGTGTGAGTACTTTAACTTGTGTGGTTGTGACTACTATAACTTTTCTCTGTGTGTGTACTTTAACTTATGTGGTTGTGAGTATTATAACTTGTCTGGGTGTGAGTACTTTAACTTGTCTGGGTGTGAGTACTATAACTTGTCTGGGTGTGAGTACTATAACTTGTCTGGGTGTGAGTTCTATTATTTGTGAGTTCTATTATTTGTCTGGCTGTGTGTACTTTAACTTGTGCGGTATGAGTACTATAACTTGTGTGGATTTTATCCTATAGCTTGTCTGGGTGTAAGTACTATAACTTGTGTGGGGTGTGAGTATTGTATCTTGTCAGGGTATGAATATTATTATTTATGTGGGTGATGTACTACAACATGTCTGAGTGAGTACTAAAACCTTTCTGGATGTATGTACTGTAACTTGTCATGGTGTGAGTAGTAGTATTTGTCTTAGTGTGGGTACTAAACATTAAACACCAGTATTGGAATTAAACTCCAGTATTGATTTAAAAAGAGGCAGTGGACAGATGTTCACATCTGCACGGGATACAAACGACCCCGCCCTCCACGAGTCCCCTGCTGCATTGCAGGTTAGGTTTTGGATAACCAAAGGCTAAGGTGCTGACAGAGTACCTGATTGGGCATATGAACTTCCTCACTGAGTTCACCGCCCAGGGTGGAGGAGTCCGAAAGAAGGACTCAACGTCCATGTGTCCAGGACCAAGGCGAGCCACTAGTAAAGTTGAGTTTCTGCTGTGGTCAACAGCTTAGAGAGGGATGGGCTCCGCCAGGTTCATTTGCCCATGACACGCCACATGTAAAGACAACTTTGCCTCACCCCATACCGGATTGGTCATCACCTTGAACAAGAACCGCGCTTTCTGTCTTGCACCAGGGCAGGGGTGTTAAGTGCGCTACTAGTGTACCATCACCATCAAAACTCCGTGCCAGAAACAACATCAGCATTGGTACAAGGAACATCAGAACATGAACAAAGCCTGGAAAAATAGAGGAACTGACACATGAAATGAACAGATACCACTGGACTATCCTGGGACTGTGCCAAGTACGATGGAAGTACCTTGGAGAAACATCAACACAGGATGGTCAAAACTACTCTGGCAGAGATGATAAATATGAAAATGGTGTCGGATTTCTTGTCCACAAAGACATCGTGAAGACTGTCATGAGTTGTCGGCCAGTCTCCAGCACGTTTATCACCATACACTTGAGGGCAACCCCACTCAATATCACCACTGTGCAAGATTATGCTCCAACTACAGACCATAATGATGAAGAAATCGAAGATTTCTATGACCAACGACAAGACGTCCTGGACCAGACCACAAAGAAAGACATTCTTGTGGTGCAAGGAGACTGGAATGCTAAAGTAGGAGAGGATTCCATTGAGAACTGGAAAGGCACATATGGACGCTACTGCAATACAGAGACAAACGACAGAGGCTTAAGTCTTAGTGATTAGTCTAAAAAATAACTTTGCCTGTCGTCAGTATAAAAGCGTTCACACCGCCGATTTCCCCCCCCCCCCCCCGCCCCTTACAGAATCTATGCCGCACCGACATCCCGTATCCGACAGTGATACGCGACACATTCCCGCGCGTACTTTGTCGCACTGGTCTCACAAGTTTAAGTCAAGATTAATGTGCCTTTAATGCCAGCGCATTCACTTAGGACTGGAAGTTGAATTGACCGTGACTGGCAATGGCTGTTGAAATCTAAACAACGTGACATTTTAATGGACGGAAATAGAGTTCACTCAACCTTTCACATGTGAAATTGGAACGGACTGCAAGTGTGTCCGTGTCCGGCGAGGAGAATGAGAAGTCTAGAAAAACAAAATGATTGATGATAACAATGAATGAAAAGAAATTCTATATTGTTTTTCTCCTATTCTACACACGCGCGCGCGCACACACACACACACACACACACACGTAAATCAAGCTCACAATACCTGTATTTAGTATATGCATTCATCGTACATACATAGACGCGTATATAATTAAACATTGAAATACATGCATGGAATTGTATGTACTAAACATTTGTTAAGAAAAGAAATACCTCAACAAATGGATCGAATTAGGGTTGCGCTACTGGCGTCAAAATTCAAACTGCATTGCAGAAAGAATTTAGTAGAAGATTTAAATATTTCCAAATACTCGGCAGAAAAATTACGCACGCACGCCCTCTTGTACACACTATCGATCTATGAAAATCACTAATCCACATCCCCTACAAGGCCCCACATGAACAACAAACAAACACTACAAAGCCATGCACACTCAAATATAAGTGCACCGACACATACATTTAAATACATATATGCCACTCAGCCATCGACAAAAGTCTACATACATACATACACATACACAAACAAATACATACACTTGCAGCCATCTTCACACCCTCCACTCACAAACGCATTGACTAATGCTCGTCTTGACGTAAGACGTCATTAAGTCAGGAAGCTCTTTTCTTGGCCAGATAACTCATTTGCAAATTATTTTTGTTGAGTGTATGTTCCCACAATGGAGTTAAGTCTTCGCGGTCATTGGAACGTAAAAGTGCAGATATTGATCGCAGTAGGCTCGAGCGAGAGTATTCATTTGTTTGTTGGGACAGAATGCTGAGACAGGATGTGGAAGTATACTAGTGAGAGTGTATTCTTTGTTTGTTGGCTCGTGCGAGAGTGTTCTTAGTTGGGATAGAATGCTGAGACAGGATGTAGAAGTAGGATAGTGAGAGAGTGTTCTTTGTTTGTTGTGACAGAATACTGAGACAGGATGTAAAAGTAGACTCATGCGAAAGTGTTCTTTGTTTATTGGGACAGAATACTGAGACAGGATGTAAAAGTAGACTCGTGCGAAAGTGTTCTTTGTTTATTGGGACAGAATACTGAGACAGGATGTAAAAGTAGACTCGTGCGAAAGTGTTCTTTGTTTATTGGGACAGAATACTGAGACAGGATGTGGAAGTAGGATAAAGAAGAAGATCGGCATCAGTCGTGGTGGTGGTGTTTATTTCTCTGATCACCATCCCCACCCTACCCTTCGTTCGTATTTTACAACGGCCATGAAACTTTATAGTTTCTCCCACTTTGTTTGTCTCCCCTCTCGTTATCTAAATTCTTCTCTTTGCATATATCCAACTTTTCCTGCAATTCCTCTCTCCAGTGGCCATCATCGTGGTTCTTGCTCTTGCTTCTTCTTTTCCTCCATCTGGAATCCAACGTGAAGTCTATCAAACAATCAAATAATAAATAATGTTTGCGTAATAATACTTTAGTCTGACGTTAGTTCAGCATTTCAAGGCCCCATTTTTTTTTATTCGCTTCCGGATCTTAGCATATGCTCCCACCGGATATGACCTATGATCTGTTACACATTACGTTTCCCAGCTGTGCGTTTATGTTCACTTTTATGACAAAGCTGTAGTGTCTATGACAACAATAAAATTAAGCTATTATAAACGTATTTTAAAAGAAAAATAATGAATGTATATTTCTAAAGTGTCCTTCAGCAACGAGTATAATTGCTTACAGGAAACGAAAATAAAAATGTAAATCCCATAATTGTATTGTTTAGGTGCACATTGGGTTCATTGCATGAATTGGAGAGCATTGTTTTTCGACTGTTATTGTGATGTGTAATTTACGTAACCTACATTTACGAAAGGGAGATTAACATACTATAGAATGCTAGGTTGATAGTGTTTATAAAAAAAATGCATATATTGTTATCTTATTAGCATTACAGAGTCTATATTGTATTGCAATTTGTTTTAATTTTCGCGATTGACTGTACAATGTACTAAGGTTATTGTTTGCTTCTTTCATATTACAACTGCCCACGTTGTATATATTGTATTATACTCTGGCTTTGTATTAATGCTAGCTATACTATAACTATTGTAATGTATTCTGGCTGTAAATACTAGTTTCTACATTACCGGATTGTATATTATATTACTTCTGGATGTATGAATTATGAGTATGGTATTGTATATATTGCGTGTGTATTGAGTTTCCGTACATTAAGACTGTCGTATTGTATTTTGCGAATATACTGAGTTTGCATATATTAAGACTCTAGCATTGTGTTGCTTGATTGTTGAGTTTGCATACATTAAGACTCTAGCATTGTGTTGCGTGATTGTTGAGTTTGCTTACATTAAGACAGTGACATTGTATAGTGCGTGTATACTAAATTTGCACTCCTTATGTCTATGGTATTCTATACTTTTATGAATTAGGTGTTTTACATTTGAGACTACATATATTTTGACTATAGTATTGCAAATTACCCATATATTTCGATTGAATATATTATCCCTATGTCGTAGCAAATTACGTATATATAATTTTGACTATGACACTGCAAATTGCCTATATATTGCTATTCGATAATTATGTCTATGGTATAGTAAATTGCTCATGTATTATTATTTTTTAATTAGGCAAACTGTACACACATTGATAGTTTCAATATTTTATATCTATGGTATTGCAAATTGCACACTTATATGGACAGTTTGAATATATTATGATTATGGTATTGCAAATTGCACACATATGGACAGTTGAATATATATTGACTATTGTATTGCAAATTGCACAGATACTCTCACTGAATACATTATGTCTGTGGCAAATAGTTTAACTTTCCATCTATTTTTCACTTCTTCTATATATATTGCATGAAGTTTACTTTTCAAATTTTAGTCCTTGAGAAACGACATGTTCAAGAGGACCCTTTGATAAGGTTGTATCTGTTAGTAAACAATCAGAGGTATACATTTTAGACTTGTAAGCTTTAATGATTTCTTTCCAGTCAGTCATTAATGTATTTTATTAATATGAATAAGTAATAAAACATATATGTATAATGGTGTATGCTATATTATTAACCAGAAGGAATTTCTCATTTTATATTTTTTTATTCAGTAGAGAGCACAATGTGAGTTGTTATAAATGTAATTTGCAAGTCACGTGTGTAACTACTCTTTGATACTTCATAGCACACTTTAGCAGCAGATGTGGATAATGTCATCACAAATGATCTAGACATTTCATAACAGTCTGATTTTGTGCACAATGCTACCTTAGTTTAATTATAATGAACTCTATGATATACTTTGTTATCCTTGTATGGAGATTGTGGCGTGCAATCTAATCTAATTTTGTAAAGCTCACTTCACCTTTTAATTGTAACTATTTTTACTTATACTGATAGTGTGTGTGTGTGTGTGTGTGTGTGTGTGTGTGTGTGTGTGTGTGTGTGTGTGTGTGTAATTTGCAAGATAACTATAGCAATGTTTCATTGATTTGCTGCAGTAATAATATAATCAATGATAATATCCAGGACTGAGAGGTCTGAGTAATTGAACCGTGAAATTATCTGATAAGTCATTGTATTGGGAGGATAAATAATGTACGATTGACTGGATCCTTACAAAAAAAAAAAAATCCCACCATGTTTAGCAGGAAATTGAGACAGCAGCACCTTATTGTCATCTTAGAGTCTTAACTCATATAAACACATTCCCATTTGCTTCTGTGGCCTCATTTAGCTTTTGAGATTCATTCTTTTGTTTACTTGGTCGTGAACCAAGGAGGGCACACCATGAGAAAGTTGTCACCCCTAACGTCATTCTTACTCTGGTAGCTAAATGACAGGGGAAGACAATCTTGCAAGCCCGGGTATTTTTTGTCCTGTTAATCTCTCACTTCTGCTTTGTGACGTAATTGCAGTTGTTTGTATTGACTTGTATGTAACACACATATGTTGTGCACGTTCTTATTTTGTATTTTGAATTATGTTGTATGTTGTGTAGTGTGAGTAAATACATTTATATCGTTAAATAAATTTCTATATCTTTTTATTGTTCATCCACTTTTGTTCAGAAGAAAAAGAGGTTTATCCATGGTAGTGGCTGCTTATGTAATAATTAATTAGTCGGACATTAAAGGGAACATTTGAAATGTGGATGGTTGACCAGGTTTTATGACAAAAATGCCATGTCAATGTAAATTGGAAGTGCCTATCTGTAATACAATGATTAGCATTAAGTAGGGGATGTGTGGATATCCCCCTACCGAGTGCCAGTCCTCAATTAAGAAGTGCATTATATTATAGATATGAAATAATATCATTCTCAAAATTAAGAGGCACTTTTCGTATCGAAAATATCTGGCACAAAGTCTTTGGTTTTGCAAATTGCACTCATACTGCTATTGAATATATAATGCCAATGATACTGGGTGCAGGACGTGTATTGCGATTGTCTATGTATTGTATATGTATTGTCTATCGGAATTCCACGAGTTATAGAATCATAGACCTAGTCTAGTAAATGCCCAAACTGTAATCTGTGGAGTGCTCTACGGGTGTAACTTATTTCTGCCCTCAGTGATTGCATGCACTCTTGTCCATACTAATTTTGTAAAATTCTTGATGACTATATAATATTCTTCCAGGGCTGGGGGGATATACACAACGGTCTCTCTCTCTCTCTCTCTCTCTCTCTCTCTCTCTCTCTCTCTCTCTCTCACTCACACACACACACACACACACACACACTCGCGTGCACGCGCAGAGTCACACAAATATATATATATATATATACACTCAAGCTATGATTCAATAATTTTGTTATACCTTGCATATAGAGAACATAATACAATGGTCTTGATCATGCTAGTTGTATATAAACATGTTAAGACAATCTAATGTACGTGTCACAGGGTTTCCTTAAATGAAGATGCCTCATAAATTATGAGCAAGTTATATTAATCTTATATAAATAAAATAACAACGTATTAAGGAAAGGATTTACGTGGGAATACAAAGATCAAAGAATTGTAGCTGGCCAGTCATTTACATCTTGTTCCAGAGTGGAAAATGAGCTGACATAACGCCCTTCAGGCACTGCAAGACATTTCAAATTTAATCTCACGGCCGACTTCTTGTTAGTAACCAGCCTCCACTCGCATGTCTGGGATTTCTCTCAATTTATAACAAGGACGTGTGAAATGTAAAAGTTAACAAGATTCTTTCCTATACACAGAAATACAATATATTCTTCTTTAACGTGTACACCCTCAGAAGGTATTGAATGAAGCTAACACAAAATGTGATTACATACATAAGCAACATACAATAGACAAAATATAATTATAAGAGATAACTATAACTATCAAGTCTTGTCAGTTCAAAGCAAAATAACTGCAGAGATCACTTGTATCAACTTCCTAGATGTTGATTATACAAATCATGAGGCCTATGGTACAATGATCACTACATAGCTGTCCTCATTACCATTAGGATCAAGTCCATTCTTTTCATATTCAACTGTATTTACTTTCATTTGTAATAAAAATCCAGTTTATGCTCAGTATAAATTGGTTGTCTCCATCAAATTATATTTAATAGACGAACATGTAAACACGAAGAACAATTCCATCAGAGAAATGAAAAGGAAAGCGAGACAATCAACTAAAAATACGTGACCATACACAGCAGTTGTCTTTCTCAAGCGGTCAGATGGGCCACGGTCAAGGTCAAGCGGGGTTCCAAGCAGGAAATTAAGGAACGCTATTGTCTGTGTTTAGAATTGCAACAATTTTCCGTCCATGATTAAGGTCTGTTTCACAGCCTGCCCTTTCTGTCTTTCCTAAATTTTACTTCATCAGTTATATAACTCATTATCAGTTAAATTCTAACTCACCATTTGTTCAGCAGAGATGCTGACATAGACTCACGTCATAAAATATCACAGTGCTAGCCAGGACTAATGCAGAATATCCTTTGACACTGATTGCTAATGCTAGTTAGGACTAATGCAGATTGAAATTTGAACCCGATTCCTAGTCAGGACTAAATGAACGTTTGCTCTTTGACCTAATTACTCCTCAGGACTAAATGCAGCTTTAATAATAAAGATGCCCTATGACCTAATTACTCCTCAGGACTAAATGCAGCTTTAATAATAAAGATGCCCTATGACCTAATTACTCCTCAGGACTAAATGCAGCTTTAATAATAAAGATGCCCTATGACCTAATTACTCCTCAGGACTAAATGCAGCTTTAATAATAAAGATGCCCTATGACCTAATTACTCCTCAGGACTAAATGCAGCTTTAATAATAAAGATGCCCTATGACAAACAGTCAGAATTCCTTGGCCTCTTACAGTTAAATGTTCAGAGAGAAATAATTATTCAGCTTCCATCTCATACGATTAACAGGAAACTAATTCAATAAGCATGATTCAAGCAGCATCCCATAGCTTCAATTCCTAACCCCACCACCGTTCTCTGTCCCTTTCTCTCTCTCTTCTCTCTCTCTCTCTCTCTCTCTCTCTCTCTCTTGCTAACTCGCTTTCGTTTCAAGTTAATGTGTCAGACGTTTAATCACACAAGAAAGTTTAGTTCAGTCTTTTCCCGTGAGAGAAAAATATCGAACCACGCCTTGTGGTGAGCAACTCAGTAAAGTGTACTTTGCACACGTTACTAATGAAGCTTCTATCCAGACATAAAAATAATATGTTGTTTCATTTAGGACAAGAACAGGTCTAAAAATAAGTTGTATTGATGTGTGTTTGTATCTCACTATCATATCATTTTTTCGCTCCATCTACTCGTTCATTCTGTTGCTCTCTCTCTCTCTCTCTCTCTCTCTCTCTCTCTCTCTCTCTCTCTCTCTCTCTCTCTCTCTCTCTCTCTCTCTCTCTCTCCTTTCTTTCTTTCTCACATTCTGTCTTTTTGTATCAGTCCTTTTTTCTCAATCACTTATTTCTCTCCTTACCATTCTCTCTCTCAATATATATTTCTGACTCATACTTTCTCTTTTGTTCTGGCATTTTTTCTTTCTTCTCAATCTTTCACATTATCCCTTTCTCTCCCTTTTATTCTATCTTCTTTCACTCATCTCTCTCTTCTCTCACTCATCTCTCTCTTCTTACTCTTTCTCTCGCTCATCTCTCTTCTCACTCTCTCTTCTCTCATTCATCTCTCTTCTCACTCTCTTCTCTTACTCATCTCTTCTCTCACTCTCTCTTCTCACTCTCTCTTGAGTGATGAGTGATAGATCTCTCTTTTCTCACTCATCTCTTCTCACTCTCTTCTCTTACTCATCTCTCTTCTCTCACTCCTCTCTCTCTTCTCTCTCTCCTCTCTCTCTTCTCACTCTCTCTTATCACGTCTCTGAGGTTACTTTTCGTCCTTCACATTCCACATGAAGTTAAAATTACAATTTTCCAGATATCCACTGTAGATTTACGTCACCAGTATTAACCTAAGAGATTGCGACTGTCAGTCTTTGACATTGGAACTGATTCTAAGTGATTTTTCTAGAAGAGCCAAGAGGCGCTTATGTTAATCGAAAATAGGAATGGCGATCTACAGATAAATCGGTTTCAATCAATTATTTGCCGAATTTCAGCTTCTAATGTTATTCCACAATGGTGATTTATGTTGAAGTTCTTTTTAAATACGGGGTTGTTGTATTTTTGCCCAATTTGTTTTTTTTCAAAAGGCGAAAAAATATTTGTGTTTCTTTTTAGGAATGTTATGACGACGCTAACTTCAGAGAGAATAAAAAAATATTTAGATTTGTATCATCATAAAATGCATTCCACACTTTGCCTTGGAACAAACTAGTGTATGGACTGGTCTGAGACTTATTGATCGTACACAAAGTAGGCCTCCTGAACTGATTTTATTTTCACTGGTTGTTATTTTGTATCTGCAAGATGTGGTCTGGCTTCCTGTCACTATTCAGCATGATCTCCTTTTGTTTTTATTGTTTTCCTGACTTTCCGTCAGCTTTAAATAAAATCAACACTAGTGTAGCTATGTTGGGACACCTCATTAAATATCTCATTCATTAGGCCAAATTAAATCAAGAGTTGAGAACTCTGAATGACCTTATGTGCTCAGGCCACAATTTAGAAGTAATTGCAAACGTTTAGTGGAAAAACACTTGTGAAGTTTGACGTCATCTTAAAAAAATCCCTGTATTGATAGTCGCCACCTGGAAAATAATGTGGGGCTATGGGGTCTCACTGGGGCACTCCAGATCAGAGAACGTCTTATGACGAAATGATCAACCCAAACTCCAGTGGTGACGTAAAACTTCTATCGATCCTCTCCTGCGCCACCAAAAGAGACATTCAGTACGATTTTCATTGTCTATATATATTTTTTAAAGTGGCATTCAATCCCACAGAGGTCAAAGTTTAGATTCATTTGAATTAATGATCAATAAGGCCGCTATTGATAACATTAAACCCTCAGATATCTAGGGAATTCTAATTTTACCTCATGGACCACCAAAGATCATATGTAACACAACAAAATTCGGAGGATGATATCAAATGAAAAGCTAAGACATAGATTTACAAGGAGTAGGATGCCAGATGTTCCATTTCTCAAGAGATGGAAGTGTCAACATTTACTACGTCATTCAGCTGGCGTTGACGTTTGCATTACTGATAGCAACTGGCGTAAAATTAGCTGCGTTGTGTATGTGCGCGGTGAACTGGGAAACTAAATCATAGTGAATTATAACAATAGTAGGAAAAAGGAAAATTTGTCAGAATTAAAGTTTATAGGGTGTTCGTATCTTTAAAGTGCATGCTAAATGACACAATAGTTTAATTTGGAGTGGTCATTATGCTAGACCTCGTTTGTGAATAAATAAACTCCATAAGCACATCACTACAAATTATCTTTAAAGTTCAGCTAATCACATTAAGGCCTCAAATGGATCACTTCTCACTTCATAGACTGTTGTATCAACGGTGGTCTTGGTTTTCTAAATAAAACTGATCATTTCTCATGCATACTTGTTCAAACTGTTGACGCTAGCGGTCGACATGATCTGAGTTTTAAGGTTGTTGACAGCCGTGTTGGGAAACAGCCAATGGTGAACACACCCAGAGATCAGGATCCACAATGCGCACACAACTGTGAGGGCCAGGAACAAGATCAAATAAATTATATTTTTAGTACAGGTATGGTGGAGAGAGAGGTAGGTAGCTAGCTGAGATTTTTAAGCGCATGACATCCGTCTTAGTAGATGTCCTGGGCAAAATGTGTTACATGTCGTGACTACGTACATTTAATGGGTACAGTTTGAGAATAGTACAGAATTTATTTTGAATAATTCTGTTGTTTCGTCAAAATGAGAGGACATTTGAGACACTGTAATGGTCGTGAAGCTGAATTTACCGTGTTAATATTCATGTGTGCAATGCGAATGTGTATTAGTGTACCTATTTGTATATTTGTGTACGTGTTTGTATGTGTGTACATGTGCTCTTGTTTGTATGTTTGTGCTTGTACTCATTTGCGTTTGAACGAAGAAAGAAATGCAGAAGGATGAAACCGTTTCGCCTTTATTGAATTTTCTCCCTTGAAATATTTGTACATTTATAACATGCAATTCGTAGCCTGGCTCCAGAATTCTATAAATAAATGAAGCTGTGCGTATACCCGCTGAAATAAAAAAACAACTCGGCTATCTATTTTCTTCCACATGAAATTAAATGTGATTAATTCAAGACGCTCGCGCTAGGCTGTTTACGACTATGTTGTCACTGAACAGGATATGACGAATGTGGCTGATCAGATGACGAATACTGATCCGCAAACAAACAAAAGAGGGCAAAGGGCAGATAACAAGAAAACGACGATTAAGGAGGATGAAGAAAAACAAAGGCAGGGAGCGAGTTTAACACCTAAAGGAAAACAAGGATGTTTGTATGTGAGGAGAGAGAAAATTTAAAGCCTATGTTTTAAGTCAAAACATGCATTTAGATGTATGGTTCTGTGGTGTTTTTTTTATGTTGTTGTTGTTTTAATTTTTTGGGGGAGGGGTTGCGAGCCTGTGTGTGAAAAATTTCATTAAATAATCATGATGATCATCTTCATCGTCGTCGTCGTAAAAGTAGTAATATTAGTAGTAGTATTAGTAAACTTTGTATTTATTTAGTAGTAGCATTAATCTTCATAATTACTATAAACATTATTATCATCTTCATTTTCGTTTTCTTCTTCATGGTATGTTCATCATCACCATCATTGAATCAAAGAAGATAAATTAAAATAAATTAAAATCTTCCGAGACAGTCACAGATTGATGTTTAATGCGTCTAGGAAAATATATGGTTATTTCAGGCTCGGGATTGATTCAGTCAGTGTGTGGGTGGGTGGGTGGGGGTAATGGGTTTGTTTGGAGGTGAAAGAATACAAAACACATCGTTGGACTGATCCACACTTTAATGCTTCAGAAAACGAGCTAGTCCGTCAATAACTAGCCAACCAATAACCAGTCTGTCAATAATCAGCCAACCAGTAACCGTCCAGTCAATAACTAGCCAGCCAACAATCAGCCAACCGATAACAACCAATCAATATCCAGCCAGTCAATAACCAGCCAGTCAAATAATCAAACAGCTAATAACCAGTCAGTCAATAACCAGCCAGTCAATAACCAGCCAGTCAAATAATCAAACAGCTAATAACTAGTCAGTCAATAACCAGTCAGTCAATAACCGTCCAGTCAATATCCAGCCAGTCAAATAATCAAACAGCTAATAACCAGTCAGTCAATAACCAACCAGCCAATCAATAACTAGCCAACCAATAAACAGCCAGTCAATAACCAATCCATAACCAGCCCTAACCACTAAGCAGCCAATAACTTACCAATCTCACTTGACGTTGAGAATCAACTAACTGGTTAAAAAAAATACTTGTAACTTTCAGTGGTATAACTAATTTGTATGACCTGAGAATTAACCCCAACCAACGCTCTAGCTGTCTTAGGTTCAAACAGCGTCACAGAGAACGGTATGAGTGCTGCATTTGACGCTACACGCCAGGATATATTTGAACCAGAACTAAAGTTAGGAGCAACGTATGCTTGGGTTAGATTTCTACTGGCAACCAGACGTCAACGATGCTGTTTAAAATGCAGTCATACCGCAAATCGTTAAGGAATTGGATGGATTTCTTTGATGGCGTATCATTTCTTATGGCCAACATATCCAGGACTGTACCACTTCCCCTCATCACCTTCCTCACACCCCACTTCCGTAGGAAAAGAAAGGCATTATTATTAGGGAAATCCCATTAATATTGCATTCTGACGTAGGTATTTCGCAGTTCACGAGATGAAATAGTAGAAAGTGAAAACGTAATATGAGTGACATACAAAATGAATATATATTTGTAGTCGAATAGAGGACCATACAATAAAATAAACGGGCTATTCTAGAATAATCTCTTATTTCTCCGACATATTTTTAACCCGATACACAAATATTGTGACATCCTCGTCGGATCCTTCATGTCACACCTTCGAGGTAATGCTTAGGGACAACCGAGAGTGATGGCCGACGTTAAGCAGATCTATTCAGTGAAGGACTGGTTTTACAGAAGAAGCTACTTGCCTTCTTTTGTAGTTAAAACACTTGATTTTGAAAAATAACACTGTTTTTGCACACGCGTGTTCTTGAAAAGAATGTCAGTGTATAGAAAGTTTGGATGTATTTCTTTGGGGTTGCGTATGTGCTTGTGTGTGTGTGTGTGTGTGTGTGTGTGTGTGTGTGTGTGTGTGTGTGTGTGTGTGTGTGTGTGTGTGTGAAAATGTCGAGCACGTTAACGTTTTTGGTTGAAATATCCATTAAATGTTTTGTTTCATTTTTATATTGAACGTACCCTGCTGTAGGACTGCACACTGGGATTTTCGTTGTTACTGATTGATTAAAATTTAGTTCATAAGATATTTTAAATAGTTTTTAATCACTTTCTGCTATTCCTGCAGGTAGGAATGTTTTCAATTTATACTGATTTCTTCCTTAAATTCACTTGCTAAAGATGTGTTCTCGTAATATTAAAAAAAAAAATGGACACGCAACACTTAGCTTCTGTTAGCATTAAAGCCATACTGCTCTCCAGACGTCATCATTTAGAAAACGGATGCATTGTTATCTATTTCATTTCCAAACTATTGCTTAGTTAGGGCCCGTGCCCTCCCTCTCTGGAACTACGTCAAGAGCACCGTTGTTATGCACCGAGAACCTACATCCGACACAGACAAGGAAAGTATGAGTGGGTCGTATGTAGCGATCCCATTTCAAAGATATTGCAGAAGTGTTCAATAAAATGAACAGGGCGTCACATTGTTCGCGTCTGTGTTTGTGAGTCTGAGGATTTGTATTTTATGTTTTAAGCGCTTACCCACTAAATTTAACACAAACACAATACAAAAGAACACATGGCGTAAAAATAAATATAACACACTCGAGTGTGTACTATTGCTTAAATGCGATTGGAAAACGTGTCGTATACGTGCATGATGGCCTCCTCGTGTTTCATTAAATGAATTTAATTTGTTATCTCTCATTGCTCTCTTCTTCACTAAATGAAATCGTCATTTACACTTTTCACCTTGTCACCAAGATGAAACCAAGCCGATGAAATATCAACAAAGCAATCAACGAATAAATGGTTGAAAGAGGCAGGGGGGGGGGGGTTGAAAGCAGAAACAGATGCACTGATAACACCTGCACAAGATCAAGCACTCAAAATGAAAATCATGAAAATCTCAAATGTTCCAAATGTAGACTCTGCAAAATTCCAAGGATGAGACAACAGAGCACATATAATCTGGATGCCAGGTTCTGGCTGGAACAGAATACACCAAACAACACAACGAAGTGGCAAACACATACATAGAAATCTGTGGGATAACTATGGCATAAAAACCCCAGAAAGAGCATGGATGCACCAACCAGAAGCAGTCCCCGAAACAGAATACTGTGGGACTTCGAGATAAGAACGGATCGGGTGATTCCTGCACGAAGACCAGACATTGTAGTTCTCAATAAATCCAACAGAACAGCAACAATCATTGATGTCGCTGTTCCAAGTGATAGAAACATAAAAACAAAAGAAAGAGAAAAAGTAGAAAAATACCAAGACCTCAGATTAGAAATTCAGAGACTATGGAATGTAAAAGCAGAAGTGATACCTATAGTGATAGAAGTCTTTGGGAACATAACATCTGAATTGGAAGGCTACCTGAATAAACTCCCTGGAAACAACAGAATCGCTCCACTACTCAAAGCAGCGCTCCTCGGAAGTGCCCACATCCTCCGTAAAACCTTGGATCTCCCAGAATCTTGGTAAGATTCCGAGACATTGGATCACAACCGACAGTCGAACAGAAAAGTCGTGGAAAAAGGCTGAATAATAATAATAATAATCATAATAATAATAATAATAATAATAATAATAATAATAATAATAATAAAATAGAAGACAATGAAACTTCCACAACCTCACAACAGGCAAACCCAGTTGGCGTCCAACAATTTAACTGAAGAACAACAATGCTTGTTAGAAGACATAAAATATTTACCTAAGTTACATGTAGGCAGAATTCCAACATGAAGGCTGCAAAACAACAAGGTTATAAGAACAGCAATTAAAAATGCAAATAAAGTACTAAGACATATTGTATATAGGCCAATGAAATGTGGAATCTTTCAGGGTGATTCCCTCTCACCAATGTTGTTCTGCATTGCCCTAAATCCTCTCAATCAAGCCATCCTTACTGGAAAATGTTACGCAGAGGTCTCAAGAAAACCAAAGATGTTATTGGAGGAGAAGTTATAGGACTGGTGGACTAGATATGGAGTAACAACAAAGATGAGCCACCGATAGAGGCAGTAAAGATGAGTGGATTATTCCAACCCCAACAAATAAACAAAGAAACATGGAAGAAAACAACAAAACAGGCATTATCAAACAGATGGCGCCAAATACCTCTCCATGGGTGTTGGTATAATCCACTCATCATGGACGCACCAGCCAGTGCAGTCACTGAAAGCAGTCACCGAAACAGAGGAAGTCAAAATACTGTGGGACTTTGAGATAAGAACAGATCGACTGATTCCTGCGCGAGGACCATACATTCTAGTTCTCAATAAGTCTAAGGGAAGCAATCATTGATATCACTGTTCCAAATGACAGAAACATAAAAACAAAAGAAAGAGAGAAAAACAGAAAGAAATATCATTTGAAATCCAGAGACTGTGGAATGAAAAAGCAGAATTAATACTTTAGTGATAGGATCTTTGGGGAACATAACATATGCGTTGGAAGGCTATCTGAATAAATTACCTAGATATAAAAATTGCCCCACTACTAAAAGCACTCAACGGGAGTGCAACATATCCGCCATAAAACCTTGGATCTCCAAGAATCTTGGTAAAATTATGAGACCTTTGTTTATAACTGACAGTCAACAGAAGTCGTGGAAAAGAGCTGAGGAACACCACCAATAATAATAATAATAATAATAATAATAATTTTAAAAAACATACTCTTGGAGCAAGACAGATGAGACACGCAGAGACAATTGAAACAAGACAGCCGGGACACGCAGACAATTGGAGCAAGATAGATGAGATACGCAGAGACAATTGAAAGACAGCCGGAACACGCAGACAATTGGAGCAAGACAGATGAGACACGCAGAGACAATTGAAACAAGACAGCCGGGACACGCAGACAATTGGAGCAAGACAGATGAGACACGCAAAGACAATTCAAACAAGACAGCCGATATACGAAGACAATTAAAGCAAGACAGTCGAGACACGCAGAGGAGCTATAAATGACGAACAGTTTTAGCTCTTTGTTTGCTGATCAAACAAAGTAATGTGTAACCTTTCTGCTTCAAAACAGGAAACATTAATTGGTCTTTTAAGTTCCTCCTTCAAAGAAAAAAGACATTATTTTTTCATAATGTCGGCTTTGCTGGAGACATATTTAAATCGTTGTCAAGACTTGTGGCGTCATAGCAATTTGTTTAAAATTTTAAAAGACATGTTATATCCTGCTCTAAAATAAAACATTCTCACAGGATGAAGCTCCGTAATAAAATGTAATAATTTATTAAAAACAACTAATAATAATAATAATAAGTTTAATGATGATGATGGTGATTACTAAGATGGCGACGAGGATAATGTGTTGTTTAAAAATCTCAACCCTCTAGATTCTAGATTTATGTCTGTGGCAAGCAGATGAGGCAAAATATTCGTGTGAACTTTGCGAAAACGCTCACACTCGCTATTGTGAATATATCATTTAATCGCGTGGCTTAAATTCACCCACAGCAAGCCCACGTGACTGAGGTAACAGATGGTGCTCTTTCTGGCTTGTTTATTGCGACTTCTATTTTTGCCTTTCTTTCTCTCTTTAATTCTTTTGTCTGCTTCTTGTGTCTACGAACTGATTTGAGGTTAGGCAGTTATTGGTTTGTGACTGAAAGATGATATTAAGGTAGTCATGCACTCTGAAGCTCGACGTCATTGTTTTAAAATAGCCGTTGTCTCATCATTACACTCCGCCGTAGTTAATTGTTTCCATTTTTTTTAATTTTTTTTTGCGCAGCGCTTTCTCTCCTGCTGTGAGTAGCTTCCCTTACGTATGACGTCATTCAGCTTTCTGTCCCTTAGCTGAGAATCCATTATATAAAAAGCGCTATATTGCACTGCAGAGAAGAAATTAATAATTATATTTTATAAGTAGTGCGAATTTTGCTTATGTTTTAGCACCGAGAATTTCTGCACTTTAACTGAACGAGAGTGTGTTAGCGCATTACCATATCTGTAATAAAGATTTAAACGTTAATCTTTCTAAACGTGGTGTCATCAGTGAAGTTGATGTTCACTTTCGGTTTCTCACCTATTATTTCCAGTGGAGTGGGTTTGAGTTCATCACGAAAATGTAATTAATCTAGGCATGAATGTGTTTCTTTGTTTAGCCAAAAAAATAAAGGAAGACAACTTCGAATTAAATCATCGATTAGTGACGGCTGTCAGAGACCGCCATTAATTATGAAAGAAAGCATTTTAATCTTGGCCTTGTTTTGGAAACAAGCCAAAAATTTCAGGTGAAGTATTAGATGAACTAATATACACACACGCGCACGCACGCACCCAAACACACACACACACACACACACACACACACACGCGCACAAACACTCCTCAACTATTCATTCATCTAACAACAACCACATTACATAATCCTAGCTAGTCTCTTGTTTACATTGTAGTTAAGATATATTTTTCTTTGGTTTAGTAATTAGTGTACAGGTTGAAACGCTATTTTCATTTTGTTTTTGTGTTTGCTTGCTTGTTTACCTTGAGGATGGATTACATAGATTTGAATTGATTTGGGCTCTAGTTCTAGTAGACTCAAAGAAGAAATGACATAGACAGTGTTTAGCTAGCCAACAATCAATTGAGCGCTCAGTGCAAGGGATGAATTTACACACACGTACAAACCAACAGAAGTAACATTTCTTATATTTTTACAGACTTTTTCTTCTCTCACTCTCTTCTACGCAACGTGTGCGTGTGTGTGAGTGTGTGTGTGTGTGTGTGTGTGTGTGTGTGTGTGTGTGTGTGTGTGTGTGTGTGTGTGTGTGTGCGTGCGTGTTTATGTGGAGAGAGAGAGAAATCAATTTGCATATTAGTCTGTCTATATGACTGTTTATATTTCTGTCTGTTTTTGCAAACATTATGTCTAGCTCTCTCAGCATATATTTATCTAAGTTCCTCGCTATCTGTCAAATTTACGACTTGGCGTGTTAAACAAAAGTATCCCTAAGAGATTTTATCAAACGCGCCATTTTGGGGAAAATACACCCTTAATTCATGTCTCATGGTCATAGTAATACCCACGGTGTCAGTAAATCCGTGGTTCTAAATAAACATGAAAAGTCAGCGAGCTTCTTTCGTCTTGTAGAGCATTATCCTTAAACCAGTCAAGATTCGACAACCGGGCATCTTAAATTAAACTTTGCTTATTTGTTGTGCACTTATCCTTCCTTGGTGACTTGCATATTTGTATTGGCCAGCAAAGCGATATTGGCGATCCAGCCTGTCAAATTATAATATGTCGTTAAGTTGCACCCACCAAAGCAAGTCACACGTATTTGTAGTGTTGTGTACTCGTGCACACACGCTCACGCATAAACAAATAACAGACAGCGCCTCGTTTACAAGTCACTAAATTGATCAAGCTTTAAATGTGTATGTTTACAAGTCACTAAATTGATCAAGCTTTAAATGTGTATGTTTTCTTTTAAAATGACTATTTGGTAAATTTCAGTATCAATTTAAGTCGGCACTGGCTGCTTTAATGTTTTTTCATTGAAGATTTAATAGATGTGAGTCAACTTATTAGAAATGAATCAGTTTATTGTCGATTTCCTAAATCGCTTTTTGTTTTGCAGTATACATCCGGGGCTCGGCTATATAACTGAACCCCTACTTTATTTCTGAATTGCTTCGTGCAGTCCGCCAAACCGTTAGAGAATTCTTTACTAATTGGAATATAGTCAGTTCAGTGAACGTGAGTTTAAATAAATAAATCACTGCCCCAAGCTCAGAGTTTCAATTAATAGGTAATTTTAATTTAAGATTTTTTTAGATGTTGCTGCTCCGGGGCTATTGTCGTGGTTGCATCAATGTCGTTGTCGCTGACTGCGTGTGCATATAGAAATGGGTGGTGTGCGTTCACGCTTGTGCGCGTGGTACACGGACGCCATCTTCTTTTGTTAAAACATAAAAGTTATCAAAGGGGAACTAATTCTCATGATAAGATGTAATCAATTGAGAAGCTGTGCATAGCGGTTTTCATTTGATATTGATTAGAAAACGCAGTCAAAATGAACGGTAACATCTCTACATAATCAGTAATAAATGTGCGTCCGCACGCTTAGGCGTACGCACGTACATACATGCACACACATATATTTCAAAATTCTTGTCTCTGCGCGACCATATTGATTGACGTATCTATTTATAGATTTGAAGTTCAACGCTCTCAGCCAAAGATTTCATGATGTCTTGTTGGGTGTCAATGTGAACAAACGATTTCTTTGGAGCTTTTTATAAACCAATCGCGGATGTTTACACATTCATTTTGTATGTACGTATGTTTTTGTATGCACGTATTTGTGTGCATGTATATGAAGAGTGCTTTTGTGTTCTAGACATAAATGCCGGTTGTTTACCAAGATGAATGTTATTTTGTAAACAACCCCTACTAATGCCTTTGATAACCTTAGAATTCTTTTTTCCAGAAACTCCATAAAATGGCAGAATTGTGACACAGTTCGTTGCGTACATTCACAATCCGGACGACGACCATCCCCTTAGAAGAAATTTATATTTTCTCCGAGTCATCACACCAGTTCAACTAGGAATAATTACATAACTAAATCGAAAACTAAATTTACACTAAAGAAATCCCATTTGTACTGCTGGGCAAAATAATTAAAAAATAATGATAGTAAAAGCTTTAATCAAACAAAAATGCAAGTGGATGTTAAATGCATAATGAAAAATTAACGATTATAAAAGCTTTAACCAAACAAAAATGCAAGTGGACGTTAAATGCATAATAGCAACGCGTTTGGTACATTTTACTTGTACCACCATTATTGCCACCACCTCCAACAACCACTCTCCATCCTCCTATCAATTTGAAATTAGAGAAATACAGATTGAGGATTTCAGTGGAGAGGATAATCCTCGAATCAGGTTGCTAAATACTTTCTTTTTCATCACTTAAATATTTGGCAAGCAAATCGTTTGAAAATACCACATACGTGTATAGCATTAAAAATTCGCCAAATGGAAACATGAAATGAGCGAACTTTTTAAATGACGCAGGTAGTGCTGTTTGACTCTTGAACTTACCAAAACAAAGTTTTAGTCAGAACATTAGAAGCGGAATATATTTGGGATTGGAATGTATCTGTAATGTTTCGTTCAACGCACTGTAATCTGCCATTGCTGTTTTAGTCAAGACAACGGAAAATTCCTAATAATATTTTACTCAATACAGTCTAAAACATATGTAGCAATTTAGTCAGTGGAATCTAATACATATGTAGCAATTTAGTCAGTGGAATCTAATACATATGTAGCAATTTAGTCAGTGGAATCTAATACATATGTAGCAATTTAGTCAGTAGAATCCAATACATATGTAGCAATTTATTCAGTAGAATCCACTGCGTTGTAGTCAAGACACTGAAATCTAACTTTAGTCAACACATAATGGTGATTCGCTGGAAAAATTAAGCGGGTATTTCTGGTTTGAACCTGACTGAGTAATAGTGATAAATGAAGGGTAGCCTTTATCCAAACAAGTAAGGCGGGTAACTAGTTGTTAATGTCTTGGTCCATTTGCCTTTCTAAAGCTCACATCGGTGACGACGTAAGGTGTCCATTTAGTTCTGTGTATTTGTGCATGCCTGGGTGCTATTTTTGGCCTGAGAATAAGTCTTGGATTCGTTCCTATATATTAAATCTATTCAAAATGTAATCGATTGTTAACACTGATACAGCGTTAGAAAAGGTTGTAATATTACTATTTGCAGCGGGTAGCAGTACTTTTTATTTGCATTTGGGGCAAATGAATTATTTACTTTTTACTCTGGTGTTGTTGATGTGGAATTGCGTTATGCCAGTTATTCTGAAACGCCATTGTTTCGGTGGATTATTGTATTTTTTCCAGAAAAAAAACAAAAAAAAACGTTCTCTTGGGAATCTGAGTGTCATGTTGAACTCCGAGTGCGGTTACCTGAGCCGAGTGTTGTGATCACGAGTGAACCGATCATCCTGTTGTTTACGTCAAGGTAGCTGCTGTTCCCTGTCCAGAAGTTAGGCAGTGAGAATTACCTCAGTCATCATACATAAGAAGCACGACATACCGGGCGTTCTGTTTCGTGGAGAGTCAGTATGGCATAACTCCAACTAGATCTAAGGTGAGCCAGTTTGTCATAACTACAAGTGGGCCTAAATGTGGGCCAATTTGTCATAAGTCCAACAAAGGATTATAGGCGTACCAATTTGTTATAATTCCAAACTAGGCCTACTGACATTTCGCAATTCCCACAAGATATGTAGATAGGCCAACTTGTTATTTCAAATAGGCCTATAAGTGGGCCCAGCATTTTTTTGGCGTCATGGTGAGAAGTAATTCACGTGTTAGTCTACACTGGGAGGCGAAGTGATTGCTGTGTTGTTATCTACACTGGGAGGTGAAGTGATTGCTGTGTTGTAGTCTACACTGGGAGGTGAAGTGATTGCTGTGTTGTAGTCTACACTGGGAGGCGAAGTGATTGCTGTGCTGTAGTCTATAACGGCAAATGACTGCTGCACTGAATTTTCTCTTAACTAAACTTTCAATTTTGTATATCGACCGTGTCAAAAATAATTCACTGGTGCGAGGGAAAAACCAGATGCAGTATTCATTACATCAAGATGAAAGTAATTCATTTAATTTGTCTATCTTAATGGAATAACGGGTAAGGATGCTGTGCAGAGCAGGCAAGACATTTTCAGGAAGAGAACTTGATCAGAGAAAGAATGCTTAGAATAGCAAACACTGTTTATTCACGCACGATAGATAGATAGATAGATAGATAGATAGATAGATAGATAGATAGATAGATAGATAGATAGATAGATAGATGTTCCATTTGATATTTTAACAATATATTTATTTAAATATTATTTAACAGATGTGCGAAGTAAAATAGTTTGAAGCTTAAAATTATATTTCTAATTATCATGTTTGATAGTCGAAAATTTGATGCCTCAATGAATGATGTTTCTGGAGTTGAATTGTAGAGTGAGATGATTTGCTAGAACATCGAAACATTTGATGTTATTAAATTGTTTTATTGTTTAGTGCCCGGACACATTCATTAGTTTGTTAAACGTCCGGACAAATAATCTCGAAAGTGTGGCACTATAAATATATATGACCTCATTCGGACTGTACCTTGGTACACACTCCTCGGTGTTAGTCAGACATTAGCGTGACGGATGACAGTCTAAGAAGAAGAAGTCTCTGTGGTAAGACAGCTATATTAAGGGTAATTTAACAGACCTGGAAGATAAAATTTTCCACCTGCAGGGTTTAAAATCTTAATATATATATTATATATATTAGGTAGATCATAATAGACTGAAATGACTGTTACACAATCTGCAATGCTGTATTAAGACATTGGAAATATTATTTTAATCTTCAACACTTTTTATCTAACCCACGTCATTGGTGCTAACATGTTACAAGCATTTCATCATAGTTAACAGAAATATTTCATTATAATCAACAAACAATACAAGCATTTCATCATAGTTAACAGAAATATTTCATTATAATCAACAAACAATACAAGCATTTCATCATAGTTAACAGAAATATTTCATTATAATCAACAAACAATACAAGCATTTCATCATAGTTAACAGAAATCTTTCATTATAATCAACAAAATAAATAAATACAATCATTTCATCATAGTTAACAGAAATATTTCATTATAATCAACAAAAAATACATTATACTGAAAAGAAACTTTTCATTATAATTAATAGAAGCGTTCCAATAAAATTAACAGAAACATTAACCAAAAAAAATCATTAATCAACACAATCTTTTCATTATAATTGACAGAAATATTTCATTATAATTAACAGACAGGTTCACACATTCCGCACAAGTTTAGCGAACTAGAAAAATAAATATTTGAGCATCTGACTATGATTTACATTAGTTTTCAACTGAGATATGTGTTATGAAAATAGTCAAGAAAAATACTGATCATGGAATTACAGGTTGTCAAAGTTCACACAGGTAGTTATATTGTTTTTAAGTAGGCAGGCACAGAGCAACATAAACATCACAGAACAGATGGGCCTTATGTTTTTAAGTAAGCAGGCACAGCGCAGTGTCAAAGGCCACGTGACCCACAAGCAGACAGACACATTGCACTTAGGCATAACTCAGCATCATGGTCAAGTGTCCCTTGGACACAACTCAGCGTCATAGTCAAGTGTCCATTAGGTAAGATACAGTTCAGTGTCCATTAGGTAAGATGCAGTTCAGTGTTTCCTTTGTCTGTATGAAATCAACGAACTTTATCAATCAAGTACGCCATTGGCAGCTAGCTGGCTAAAACCAGAAGATAAACAAAAAAAACCAAACTGTACATTAGCAGGAACGGCTAAGGGGGGGAGGGAATGAGGAGGATAAAAATAAGCATTTGAGCCAGATTACGTAAATACAGATAACTCAGTTTTGTAATGTTAAAGGAGTTGCGCTTCATGGGCGCGTTCGAACTAGTTTATAAGTTAATGAATTGATAACAAGAATTCGTTTTTAAAAGTAATACTATACGTGTTTGTATGTGCGCGCGCGCGCGCGTGTAAAATTAGTTATAATGCTTTTTAGAAAATTGTATGAGATGTGTGGTTTTGTGTGTGTGTGTGTGTGTGTGTGTGTGTGTGTGTGTGATGACGAAGACGCATTGTCACGTTAGGACGCGTACATTCTATACTGATAAGTAAAAATTATTAATTAAATCGTGGTGAATGGCGTGTGTGTGTCTTGTTATGTTTGTGATTATAGAATAGTGTGTTTGTGTTGTAATTGTAGAAGATAGAGTGTGTGTATGTGAATGGGTAGATTATGATTGTGATTGTAGAAGAGAATATGTGTGTATATGTGTGTGTATGTGTATGTGTGTATGTGTGTGTATGTGTGTGTGTGGTATATGATTGTGAGCGTAGTACGGAGTATGTATACAAGCGATTATGTATGCACGTGTATGTATGAATGTTTGAGCAGGTGAATGTGTTTGCATTTGAATGAAATTGCTAGTGAATATGTGTGCAGATGTGTAGTCAAGTGAGTGTGAATGATAATGAGTGTGTATGCGAATGGGTGGATGTGTATATAGTGTGTGTGTGTGAGTTTATCCACTGACAACTTTTGTATGTCACGATAGGGTCTTAACAGATATGCAATTATTTCCAGGTGATAGTCACAAGCTCACGGCAAGAATATTTAGTAAGCGAGTGCAGTGAATACAGTCCCCTTGAAAGGCAAGCATATTTCCTTGAAGGGTGTCCTAAAAGTGAAAGGCATTTAACATATGACCAAAGTCTCCATTTCAATTAGAACTGAGAATTTATACTTGCCAGACACGAATTTCAGTTTGTTCCTTGGGTGTGGTCGTCCTACTTCTATGGGCGTGGATATTTGCAGTGACGAAAGGTAATTTCAGTACACTCTCTTGGAGACAAAGAAACTTTTAAAAAGGGCATTAACCATGGAAAGATATTTAAAACTCCAAGTCAGCAAAAACTTTCTTCTTTAAACCCGCTTATTTATATGCTACCTAATAGTTGAAGTGAAACATATGGTTCAAATTCAGTACTAATTTGTTTCATAACAAAATCGTGGTTTCAAGTGTTTCATTCGGTAAAATAAAACAAAAATAACTTTTAGAACGCGTATATTATTACATTTTACAGAAGTAGAAAAAGAGATAAAAGCCCATTACATCTTTTGAGATAAAAGCTTATTAGATATGATGGGGTAGGGGATGAGGTGATAACTGTATTGCAATCCAGATGTCATTCAGTGAACTCCTAGCACACGTCAATGTTATGAGTTAAAGACCCACTCAGTTTTATTTAAACGTTCAGTGGCACTTTAAATGTGTTGGATATGCACGATCTATATCCGACTGGTAGTGCTTTAAGTTGGTGACTATACACGCTCTATATCCGTTGAGTGGCACTTTAAATGTGGTGAATATACATGCTCTATATTCGTTTATAGGCAATAGTGGCACTTTAAATGTAGTGAATATTTTCTTTCAAACTTGTATAAGGAGGAGATTATCGTCCAAAGGTTTGCATGCAAATTATCCAAATCACAATACTATGGATGTGTGTGCTTAAATGACATTATAAAACAAAATCTTTTCACATACACACACATACACACACACACACACACACACACACACACACACACACACACACACACACACACCATAAAATTTGAAATATATGAAAAAGATTGATAACACAATAAACATGACCCTTTCGAGGGTCACCTGTGTTGTTTTATAGTAATGTTATTTTAAGTCGTCGTCTAGTGGCTAGTTACTTTAAATCGTATAGTGACTAGTTATTTTAAATTAACCAAACTTATAATTAGTTCACAAGCATAAAGCGTTTTTATATATACGTGCTCATTCCGGAATTAAAATTAACAACAAAATATTTATCTCTTAAGAAAATAAATAAACATAGAATGAACAATAAACGAACGACTGTACGTTTCTTCATAAAACAGCACTGCTATGCCAGGCCCTGTGAACACTTTTTGACTAATGAAAGTCACAAATTTAAAGCAAGTGTGGCTATGAAAAGAATGTGTTATTGCTTGGCATTGACACGAACGTTTAGAACATTAATGCCTGGCGTCTCGTGCATTTCCGGACCTCCGGATTAAAAATTAGAGCTGCATACAAGCAATGCTAATGAGGAGTATAAAAAGCACTGGCACACGCACACACAACAACACAGGAATACACGTACACTTTCACACTCATAAACACACATATATTAAATATTCACAAAGAAGCACACAAAATACACACACGCACACAAACATACGCCGTAACTTGCACAACAGAACACACAATTAAAAAAGGACTTTTTAAAGGTACAATGTATTTATTCTGTCTGTGTATTTTATAGAAACGCAAAATATAAAATGAAAATATGTGCATTATCCAACTTTCTTATTTACGTAACTTCTGGAAGCCATGCTGTGCACGTAGCTCCGACCAATCTCCATAATTCTTACTCTGCGCTAGTGTCTTTCGTGACTCCAGACCATTCCCCTTAACTCTTTCATCGTGCCACGTCAGCTTGGACTGACCTACATTTCTAAGTACAGTGTCTATGTAATTACTGTCAGGTAACGTTAATAATTCGAATACAGGATTAATTTTGAAGTTGAATGCAGCTGTGGAGGTAAGGGTTGGAGGTTTGTGTTTTTATTTGGTTTGTTGTCTTGGTTTAGTTTTATTATGGTAGCAGTCACCTCCTTTCATTTGAAGCCATATACAAGTTTTGGCCATTTTGCGCATGTCAGATGTTTTCCTAAGAGCAAAAACTTAAATAATCTTTCTGAATGAATAGTTTAATACTGAGGCCATGATTAAAGACAGAGTCATAGGACAGTATGGGGCCAATAAAGAGAAGATTGTATAAAAGAATAGGTAAACTGCATATAAATAAATAAATAGATAAATAGCGTAGAACTATATGAGATCACAGAAGAGGGATGTGCAAGGACAGAATAAAGCAATAGCCGATAGATAGACAGACAGACAGACAGATAGATAGATAGATAGATAGATAGATAGATAGATAGATAGATAGATAGATAGATAGACAGACAGACAGACAGACATAGATAGATAGACAGAGAGAGAGAGAGAGAGAGAGAGAGAGAGAGAGAGAGAGAGAGAGAGAGAGAAAGAAAGAAAGAGAGAGAGATTTAAAAGAAAAGATAGTGAGAATAAGTGAAGAGAACAGAGAAAGTGAAAGAGATGTAGAGAATGAATATAAAATAAATAAAAGAAGGAAATTAATCTGGATGGGGGAGGGGACTGAGAATGAATACAACAGGAATGATATCAAGAAGAAAAGCAAGGAAGCCAAGCAAACAAAGAAATAAAAAGAATAAATCACGTAGCTTAGGAAAGTAGAAAGAATAGCACATTTAGCATAGTAAAGTAAAAGAGAAAAGAAATATAGAATAGAGGAAGCAGTAAGAGAAGAGAACATACAGTATACAGAGAAATAAAAAGGATTAGATTAGTGGGGAGAGAAATAATACAAAAGTAGAATATACCTAAGATAAAGAAATTGAATGGTGATCAAAGGAGAGTGAAATGCGGAATAGAAATGGAAGAAAAAGTAAAGAAGATAAAGAAATAGAAAGGAATACAATTTACTTCAAGGAACAAAAATATCAGTAGCTAGAGATATAGAAAGGAAAAGAATATATGGCTTAGAGAGGAACAGAATATATGGCTTAGAGAGGAACAGAATATATGGCTTAGAGAGGAACAGAATATATGACTTAGAGAGGAACAAAATATATGGCATAGAGAGGAACAGAATATATGGCTTAGAGAGGAACAAAATATATGGCATGGAGAGGAACAGAATATATGGCTTAGAAAGGATCACAACATGAAGAGAGCATGCAATAGGATGAGAATGGCAATCAGACAGAGAACATAAAGAACAGAGTAACAACAGAACAAGGAGTTGATGTTGCAGTAACGGTAGCAGCAAGTAGACCAATAACATATATATCCGTGAATGACACCAGACCCAGGAGACAATGTTACAGCAATGGTAACAGAGGACCCAGGAGACAATATTACAGTACTGGTAACTGTAGAGATGTCAAGAAGACAACATAAATTTTATAGTTACTGCAATCCTGAGAGAATGTCACAGTAACAGTAGCTGTACAGATTACATACAATCGCAAGGCCTGAGTTGAATGAATTCCCAGCCATACTTCTTTAGAGCTAATGATAACAATGTGCGGATGTGTGCCTGCATCCTAACACACACACGCTGTAGCAAGTATGCATATGCATGACACTACACATGTGGTTGCATGCACTCACACAAAAGCATTCACATGCATACACACCCAAACATACACGTGCATGCGCACACACACACACACACACACACACACACACACACACACACACTCACACACACACACACACACACACACACACACACACACACACACACACACACACACACACACAAGTCTTCACCTCATATTAGCAATGAAAGATACAAAACAAAAGCCTATTTGTTATAGTATTGCGTAATCCATCCAATGGCGCAGTAATTCACCAACACGTAATAAGATGAAACAAGTTGTTCAATTCACCAACACGTAATAAGATGAAACAAGTTGTTCAATTCACCAACACGTAATAAGATGAAACAAGTTGTTCAATTCACCAACACGTAATAAGATGAAACAAGTTGTTCAATTCACCAACACGTAATAAGATGAAACAAGTTGTTCAATTTACATTTTAAAATAAAGAAATGACATTTGCATAGAGATGGATGCAAGAATTAAGGAAAAGATTTATATCTTTATATCACAAAATTATGAAATAGATAGTTAATGAATTTAACAAATTTAGACTAAATCTGCAATCACCCATTCTCGCCAGCATGATATAAGACTACAGCAGATATACACTGCCATTTTTATTTAGAGAGAGTGTGGATTTATCAACTTTCATCATCTTTTACTCACTTATTATTATACTGCAACTTTTATGATGTCTGTTGGAGTGGGTGGTCACGATAACTGATATTTAATGTGAATGCACTCTTCACCTTCCTGCATTAAATAAAATTACAGGCAGAGTCCGTATTCCAGGTTTGGGCCGCAGACTAACTATGAATGGTGTGATGTATTTAAGATAGATTCTAGCCACCAACCGCCCAACAATCCTGGTTATTTAGAAGATACGAATAAAATATGCTATTATGTGGTACTAGTGGCAAACTATGTAGTCATGAATAAACATTAGCTAAAAGTGTGATAATGATTGGTACTAGTGGCAAACTATGTAGTCATGAATAAACATTAGCTAAAAGTGTGATATATCTCTAACATACTAGAATGTCACTTTTGTATTAGTCATCAGGCTGACCTGCCATGTAATCAAAAAAATGTCCATACTAAAATAGTCAATGACACCAATGAGGTTGCTGGCATCTCAGTTGTAGTAGAGGTCAGACCTCCTCTCCAGTCCGCATTTGATGGGCTAGATATGGCATAGTGCACATAATGGCCGCGGGTACATTTTAGCACAGGGATTGATTCCTTGGTGTATAAGCTGGAGTGCATAGCTGTATCAGTTGTTACAATTGTTGAATGCTGCCATCTGAGGAAAAGGGTCACTTTTACCAGAAATTCTCTCTTGCCATAATTGCCATAAATGACTACAGCTCTCTCTCTCTCTCTCTCTCTCTCTCTCTCTCTCTCTCTCTCAGACACAATAATATACATGACAACTACTGTTTAACACACAGGGTTATTCATCAGGGGTGGTATGGAAGAATCTGATGAAACATTAGTTGACAGAACATGACACTCCTCTCATTCATTGTACTAGTTAATTAAATGCACACTACTTAAACACAATTCAACAATGTTATTAATTTGTGTACATGCTATAACGTGCGAAAGGAAAGAATATGGCGCACAAAATCAACATTTATAGTTTCAGCCACCCATCTGTATGTCATAAATACACATGCACAAACACAGCTGCAAAACAACTGAATGCACATTTTCTTCTACATTTATCCTGTATGAAGGTTTTGATTGCTTAATTATTTTTGATTTACTAAATTTATTTTTAGTGTTATTATTTTCAATTAATTAATTATATCTTAAATAATTAATTTTTTCTCCCCTTAACATGTGGGGGCAGAATGATTGTCTAGGTGATGTCACAGTTTAGTATAAATTATGTATGCCGTAATGCTGAGGAAAATTGTTGTATATATTATTTTTCTTGTTTCATTTACTTTATTAAACTACTGTCAGCTTGCTGTGTTGAGATTATATAAACATTGTTATATTTGGTCTTGATTTTGTTATTTATTGTGCTTATGGTATTTTTTTTTATAGTTTATAATAGTCTCCTGGAGTTGTGTAAATCAGATTTTTTTATTTTATTTTATGGTAAAGTCTCTTTGCAACACTATCCTTAATACAGAAAAAATCTCATCTAAAATCCAAATAGCATAACAAAATAGCATAAATCTTTCTATAAAATAACAACAAATATACATGTAGACATATGTCGTTATTCTAGAAATTGCAAACAAATTGAAAACAGCAGCCGTGAAATGTAACCCATTGAAAATAGGTGGAACACAATACTATTTTCCTCAACAGAAATTGTTCACTTCTTTTGCTGTTTTTTTGTTTGTTTTTGTTGTTGTTTTTTTTTTGTTTTTTTTTTTGGGGGGGTTCACCAGGAAATAAATTGTCACGTTTATTTCTATTTTTATTTTGGCTTAAGATTCTTTCATTCGATACTTTATCCATCTCCCACGATCAAAATTCAAGTTTTTTCTTGAAGATTGGACATGACTTAAAGTGAACTTTAAGTGAACTCTTTTTTTTTATTGTTGCTGGTGCAAAAGAGGCAAGAGCTACCACGTGACTTATTGTCATACTCGTTCTAATCTCTTTCGATCAGCAAAGAGTGCACAAACTAATTTGTATTTCTCTCCACATCAAACGGCATTTCGTTACAAGAGATCTGGTGACTGCAAGAGCTATAAAGGAAACATTGTGGAAATAATTCATGAAAGTAATTCTGCACTCTTGTATTTAAGTGAGCAAATTATCTGTATCGTATTCTGAAATCTCACTTCTGGCCAAACGCACGTGTGATGAAAACGAGACCGATATTTGATGATAAATAATTTATTTTTTTTAGCTTCCATTGTTCAAAAAATATTCTGTAATGTAATCGATCTCTTAAAAAATTCAGACCAGTGACAATGACGGTGATGCTGGTGGTAATGATAGTGGTAGCAATGGCAGTTGTGGGGCAGTGATGATGATGATGGTAGTAGTGATGGTGGTGGTGGTGATGATGATGATGATGATGTTGATGATGATAATGAAGAAGATTATAATGATGATGATATACTTGTAGACGAGGAGAACAAGGATAATGATGATAATGTTAGTGATAATGAAAATGTTTATGAAATTACGCTGAAGTTGTTGGTTGTTATTTTTGAGGATGATGCTTGTGACGCAGATGGTCACAAAGGCAATGCCTACATCAGTAATGATGCTGATGCCTGATGCAGAGATGCTGAAAAGTTTGAAGATGCAATTTGTTGTGGGTGATACCTGTGCTGAAAATGATGACGACGACGACGATGTTCACTTTGATACCGATGATGAGAGTGACCATGATGCTAACGAGGTGCCAGAGAGAGAACCAAAAAAAGAATGGTGAAAGAACATGTTGAAGATCAGACGACTGGAGAAGAAAGTTAATGATGAATGGAGATGAAATGATCGGATGCAGGCAATTATCGTGTACGACAACGTCATATGCTATTTTGAGATGGACAACATCCGTGACAAAGAGCACCATTCCGTTGAAGCTTTCGTAAAGTATTGCATTGTGACAATGAATTGGAAAGTTGTTATATCTTTATTTTTTTCTTTTCCTTTCTTTTGTAGTTTGATGATTACTATTTATTTACATACCTTATTCTGTTTGTTCAATGGATTGGACCACTGTACGTATCGTATGAAAATTTCCTTGATGGAGACTAAACTGGAACGAGATCCTGAGTGTGGTGGATCAAGGTATGATCCACACACACACACACACACACACATACTTACAAACACTCGCACACCTGTATACACACACTCGCATACATACACTCAGTAAGCATATACATTAACACATATGCTTGCAGACACGCAAATGCAAACACTTCAAACACACACACACACACACACACACACACACACACACACACACACAGATATATACCCATACCAACACTTCGAATACAGAGGCACGCATAAAATATATACATATTATATATAGCTATGCACTCACAAATATATTACACATACAAACACTTCAGATACACTACAAACATATATATATATACACTTGCACACGCACATACAAACACTTAAAATATACACGTACATACACAAACGCGCGCGCACATATACACATTCAAACTCTTCAAATTCACATACCATACATACACAAGCACCTTTACTTACAAAATAAGTATTTTCCTCAAACACAGTTTTATATGTGGCCTCTATCATCCATGGTTGAAGAGGTTTTCGTTCATTTTTGATTTATACGCTATTTTGCAAAATCAGTGAACATTATAGCAGAGTTATGCCCCTTTCAATTAAAATAAATAAATAAGTAATTATTACTGTGCTTTCAATGCGAGCATTAATGTCTTATGGCAATCTGACGTAAAATTATGCTACGATGAATTTTATACAGGAGTGATTTAACTTCAGGAGAAATAAATAAATATGTAAAGTACGTAAAGGAATATCTGATGGATTTGAACACCCGTTGCTTCCTTTATCGTCTATTGAAGTATGTTACAGCAACACCAGATATCGATTAAAGATTTCACCCTCTCAGCTTCAGTTTTTAACAGCTGGAAGATATTATACATTCGTTTCAACTCTAGCATAAGATCTGCACTTGAAGTTGTCCACATCGCATTGATTTACCTCCTTTGACTAGTTGACATCTACCCAGTGATGTAGTGCATCATCTTGAAGCCGAAAAAAGAAAAGTTAGAACCGGAGGAAAACCATCCTTCTCTGATTTGTTTGGGAAATCTGCCACGGCAGAACAAAATTCTCTATGTAGAGGAGGGAATCACGTGACCAAGTCAGTTTTTAAATAGCAAACTTTTCTGCTTCTCTCTATCTTTATTCCTGCCTGTCCTTCTTTTCTAGTTAGTAAGCTTTCTGTCTCTCTACTTTAAAATATCTTCATAGATGTCTTTCTATCTGTCTAGATTTTGTAAGCTCACTCTCTTTCTTCCTGCATGACTGTTTATCTGCCTGTCTTTATTCTTCTCTCTCTCTCTATCGGATACAGTGAGAGGATATTAAAAATTATGGCGTAAACAGTTTCATGATAGTTTAGATTTTTTTTCATTTTGAAAAAGCCAATAAAAATCAAACAAACAATATACAGACTAACTCTAATGGAAAATACAGTACAATTTCCATTCAAATCATTTAAAGGCTTTTAAAACAGGTCCAGGGGTCATATATAAGCAATGAATTTTCATACAACTATAAAAAAGGACAAAAAAAAACAAACAAACCACCAAGCATGCAAACTAACTTTGGTAATTATATCCCTTAGTGCTCTTGTACAGGTCAAACCATGACAAGTGACTTGCAAATTTTAAAACAAGCAAAGCAAACTAAAGCAAACGTAATATAAATACTGGGTTGCTATTTTCCTCTTTTAATTTTTGTTCAAAACTGCGACGTCACGACTTGACAGTTGAGCTCTAAAGTTCAGAAATGTATCGACTACTGCGCATCTTTCTTTTAAATATTTATTATTTACTTATCATTAAACCGACAAAACACTTTTAGAGCTCCCTTCACCACCATCAGCAAAATAGATGGAGTTTGTTATTTTAAAATAAAAATAAGAGCAGAATGCGTCACTTCCAATGTTATTTTAAAATAAAAATAAGAGCAGAATGCGTCATTTTCCAATTTTTTCTTTTTCCGATACTTCTAACGAAATGTAACTGGGATTTTTTTTAAAAATAAAAGAACAAAAAGAAAACTAAGAGACATCCAATCTCCAAATTTAGAAACAGGTCATTTGCACATGACTGCCCGTCGTATTATTCTGGAGAGCTTGACCTCAAGGGCTCGACCTTTATCCTGTCTAGGGTTCGAGGCCTTTCCAGAAATGCCGAACAAACTATCCAATCAGCATACAGATAGACAGACGACTGTGGACTTCGATAAGCGTCCAGCGAACCGACCAAGAACTCCCACCAACGGAGGCTGCAACATAAATGTCAAGGCCAAAATTGAAGTTGAAGCCTACTAGCATTACTACGGCTAACTTTGTCACTTTGGCGCCTGATTTGCTCTGAGAAAAGTCACTTTCGTTGTTTGATGTTTCATTTCAATTTCACGTCCGCTTCCAAATAATTTCGCTGATTTTGAACACAGGTGAAAGCACCCAGGGGGAGATTAATCTTCTTAAATGAAGAGATACTAGTAACGAGAGTAAAGATTTGAGGAGTTTGGGTGAATTACTTTCAATGTGCAATTTTGCCTGTCTTTCCGATTTGTACCTGCAAAAAGATATCTTAAGCGCAGGGCCGTCTTAACAGCATTAAAGGCCCGCTGGCAAAGCAGTGCACTAGGGCCCCTACCTACACAACCACTCGCAGGAATAAAAATTGAAAGCAAGTCACATCATACATAGATTAGCACCATGGGGCCCCAGGACAACTGCCCAGCGTGTCCATGCGTTGAGAGGGCACTGCTTAAGCGTGTGAGGCCAATAGCACACGATACCCAAAATTATTTTCCCTTCCGTCAGACTAGACACTGTGTCTAGCACCTTGAGCAAGTCAGCAGTTTTGAATCATTTCTTTTTAGTCTGTTGTATTTTTGTCGAGAGGTGGGGGGTGCTGCTATTTACCGCGAGCGACAATCGAACAAATTCATTCGAGAGATGCTCGTGTTGTGCCTTCTGCGCATGCGCCTGTTGCTAAGTCGTCTAGTATTATCAGCAACTAAACTCATATCGAACCACGTTCAGTGCGGCCAGTGCCCGCCATATTCTTCTTCGAGGGCTCGGCCTCTACCTTCTGTCTGGCCTCGAAGTAATAAGATCTGTCAGATATGTTAAACAAACTTGCCTACTCTCAGTGCGTTTGATATGGCTGTAGTTTTCGATTAGCTCCCTTCGAGATGTTCTCTTACAAAGCCAACAAATACCCTATTTCTACGTTTTGATTCTTAGCCCTCACTGTCTCAAGGTGGTAGACTCCTTGTCCAGTCCGCCGGACGGGTCAATAAATCGCATTCCCTGTGAGCGCTGTCACTGAAGATCCCTTGGCAAAGGAAAATCGGGAAAAATGTCGTACGACTGAACTCAGACAATCCACTGAAAATTACCCACTCAGACCAGCACTGTCTAACGGTCTAACCTTTGACATTGCAATCTCTCCCTCTACAAGTCTGTGAAACGAGCGAGTGTTGGAAGCAAACTTGAAGCCCACATCAAACACAGCAATTTTCTCTCATTCTTGATGTATTCTGGGTATTTGAAATGGACACGCAAGGATGGTCAAAGCCGCGTAGCTTGAAAGAGTAACTCTCTGAGATAAGAATTAATTGCGCAGTATGTATTCATCATTAAAATTCCTTGTCATCGTTCACGTGCAGGAATCTAGTTAAGTAGTGGTTCTTTCAGGGCAGGCCCGTCCATGAGACGAATGTAGGCGGTTGCCTAGGATGCAAAGGTCCTAGGGGAGCATCATATCATTACATAAAATCATAATAATATACAGCAAGAAGATATATATTACGGATGAATGGGTGGAAATATGTACGCTGATTGGAAGGCAGGGTGAAGGATAGAACGCGAAGACGGATGGCAAGGAATACGTTTGGGGTGCATGAATCCCTTCAGCGCCGGCCATTAATAAACCGGATTACAATTATTAAACACTATCGGTGTAAAGAACGATTTTCGTTACCTTCTAACCCTAACTGCCTCTTCCTTGGGATAAAAAATATCGCAACAAAAGAGGGTGGAGTATGGATGGAGAAAGTGTATTCAGATTGTGCGAGAGAGGAGATTACTTGTATACATTGTGTACAGAATGTTTCAGCGATCAGCGCAAAACACGGAGATACTGATATTGAAAAGTTTCCGTGAGAACATTAAGAGACCCTTTACCACCACCACTACAACTTATTCACATGAACCCGTGGATGCGAACTCCCAACCCCACCCACCCCCACACACAGTTCCCCCAACTTCTTCATACACCATCATCACCTTCACTTTCCTTCCGTCCAAGTTTTAAACTTAGCGAAGATTTGTCTCCCCTTCTAATTCAAATCACGTCATACGCCTTTACCAGGGGAGAGAAAGAGGGGATCTCAGGGATGGAGACGGTAACAGGAGGAAGAGACAAGATGATCACAGAGACGGAAACTTCACATAGAAAACGGTCACAGAAGCAGAAAGAGCCTGAGAGAAAAGGACAGTCGGTCACGGAGGCAGCCACAGAGACAGAAAGAGGCAGACGGTCACAGATATAAAAAGAAAAAAATAGAGAGAAAGAAACAGATGGTCAGAAACAGAACGAAGAAGAGAAAACGACAGAAGGCCACAGAGACAGATGATCACAGAGATAAAAACAAAAAGGCAAAGAGGAAGAAACACACGGTCAAAGATACATTAAGACACAGAGAGGAGGAGAAAGACGGTCACAAAGACAGAGGAGAAGAGATAGACAGTTACAGGGATGGAAAGAAAGAGACGGGTCACAGCGATAGAAAAACAAAACAGATAAGAGACAGTCTATCAAGTCAACAGGAAGAGGACAAAGAAACAGAAATAAAGACAAGAAAAGACAAAGAAAACAGAGGATAAGATAAAATGGTAGAGCAACAGAGAAAATAAAAGAATATTTTAAAATAAATGTGTTGACCTAGAAGTGACGAGAATAATACGAGCAATTATTAAAAGAATTATATTGTTATGACGCACAATCGTTTTTATTGCTTATTATTTTTAAAATGTAGGCGTAGAACTTTGCTTTTTTTATGTTGGTGTGTTGTGATTCTGAGATGTTGGTGTGTTGTGATTCTTTGATGCTGGTGTGGTGTGATGCTGCCTACTGTACGAAATACATCCATCTTGGCAATGTCGAAGATTGTGCAGAGCTAGAGGCATGCTGATTATAACTTACTACAAATGGAATAGTCTGCTTTTGACTTACTACAAGTGGAATACACTGATTCTGACTTGATACAAGTGAAATAGATTGATTTTGAGTTACTACCAGTGGGACAGACCTATTATGATTTACTACAAGTGGAAAAGACTTATTATGGATAACTAAGAGTGAATTAGACTGATTATGGCTTACTACAAGCGGAATAGGGTGACTATGACTAACTACAAATGGGATAGTTTGATTATAACTAACTAAAAATGAAACAGACTGCTTATAACTAACGAAAAGTGGAACACACTGATTAAATTATAACTGACTAACGATGAAAAAGACTGTTGTTGACTTACTAAAATTGAAAGAGACTGGTTATGATGTGTAACGATTTGGGTGAGAAAGCATATGTCAGTGATATGCTAATTGTGTGGTGGATGCTGCATGATAAATGTTGGCGTCGTGGAGCTGAAGAGCCTACGTATGTCCATAATATGCTAATTAATTGTTGATTTAAAGAAAATAGGAATTGTGGTGCGGTGTATCGAAGGAATTTGATTATGTTGATTATGACAACTAATTATTATTGACTAATGACCTATTTGCAGTTGGTATAGATCGCTATTGTATGCACAAAAAAAGTGTTCTTTTTTAAGTGCTAAACTACTGTCATTTTCGTGAAATGAAAGGTTTACTAAAATATTCGGAGTGTGTGGGGGTGGGGTGGTAGATGAACAAGTCGTGAAAGGACTGGATAAACGAAGGCCTGTATGACAAATAAATTTTATGGGATGGTGGGGTGTGTAGGCAGCACAAAATAATTACTAACTGCTAAATGGCGTTCTGCCGCCTGTGACTACTAATTAGCGTTACACCCCTTTACAGATGTATATTTGTGTATTCGATCTCTGAGAGGCAAACGTGACAGTCACTAATATCATATTTTTTATTTCGAAACATTAGAGAGAGCCGAGATCAGAAACAGACATTTATTTATTCTGGCAGTCTGAAATTAGAAATGAGAAACTGATCAAGAAACAGATAAATAATTGTATTCAGGCCATGGAAGAGATGGACCCGTCGCCTGAAATTGTCGACGGACACCCATAAATCATTTAAATCCACTATGAAGGCACAAACCACAGGGAAAGAATAATAGCATTTGCGACATTTTTTTTTTACAGCGTATGTACTCACCCATCATTGTGAGGAACATCGTCTAATTTTATTGCTACATCCCAGTGTCCGCCCCCATCACTACCACCGACACCCCATCGAAAGAAAAAGTAAACGCTTAGTTTCAATAGACATGCATGTCTTACAACCCAATATAGCTGAAAACATGCTTACATGTGTGTGCATGTGTGTGTGTGTGTGTGTGTGTGTGTGTGTGTGTGTGTGTGTGTGTATGTGTGCGTGTGTGTGTATGTGTGTATGTGTATGTGTGTTTGTGTATGTGTATGTGTGCGAGTGTGTGTATGTGTGTGTGTGTGTGTGTGTGTGTGTGTGTGTGTGTGTGTGTGTTTGTGTTTATGTGTGCGCACGCGCTTACTCACTTCATAATACTGATTATCTGAGTTAATTTCAGTGTCTGCCGCTCGACAAAGATACAATTTACCACAATACAAACAATAAGATATAATGTTTTGTTTTGTTTTGTCTTTGTTGCTAATGACTCCTGAGCCCTGAGCAAAGAAAGGTGTCTCTCATGAGAGTCTTGGTTGCTTGCTCGCGCATCAATATTGCGATTAAAATTGTTAAAAATCGAGGAGGGGGGGAGGAACAGCAACAGACAAATCTTTCAAATGTTTTCTACCTCTAGTGTAAGCAATGTATGCTACTTATTGAGGATCGAAACTTGCTGTAATCCTTTCCTTAACTCCCTTTGAAAAAGTAAAACAGTATTAATTTTTTTTTAAGCCCAGCAATTTTATATAATATATAAATATATATATATATAGAGAGAGCTTCTTACCTATGTTTGAGTATCGTATGTTACTGACGATGGATAAATCTCTTTAAATATACGTATGTAAATAATAATTAAAACATTTTTTAAATGACTATTTTTTTAAAAATTCTAATCTCTCTAACATTGTGCAAGTTCAACACTCAAGTTTGTAATCACGCGCAGGAATTGTAAAGAAGGCTTCGGCTCACCGAGATTTGCACACGCTACTTATCGGCAGACGGTTTCACTTAACAAGTGACATGTAAGTCCAGCATAATATCACTTTAGAAGGACGGGATTTCTTTCCCCACAGTCCAAATAAACTAGTCCCAATCGGGCTATCCATCATTAGAGCCAAGTAAATTTACTTCGAAACTTTGAAATGTGTGCGTCACAGATTATGTACGCAGATTCAAGCATGTTACTTGAAATGTGTGAATAAATGATAGATCTGTGTGACATAAATCACATTTCAGATGTCAACACAATTGCTGGTCCATTTTTGTCTTCCATTTCATCTCATGAGTGAATTAAAGAACTTTCCAACACACATAAGCACGCACACACGGGAAATTGAATTAATATTGCTTATAATAGAACCTAACATATTCTGGTATTCTATTAGACAAATGCTCAAAAGAAGCAAATGAATAAAATAGACAAACAAACGCTGAAAGCAAAAATAGTAATTGAACAAAGTACACAAACGCCTTGCCTCGGTTTGCTTGAGGGGTGCTAAAGAATATTAAATTAGAGCAAGCTTATAATATTTATAAAACTTCTATTTCAATTACGCGCCAGGCTGTATCGCTCGATATCCATAAATATGCCTGAAACGGGAGTCAACGCATGCAATTGCTGTTTGACGCTCGGTTTTCCTTGATAGGTTCACATTTCTAAAAGAATGCAGAATTGGTGTGCATGTATGAGGGGGTGGGGTGGGGATGGGAGCTTTTTGCATTACTGCTCATGTGCTTCTGCAGTCTGATTTTCAAAAGCACAGGTCCAAGCACCGTTCAAATTTAATATGTCTCTTCTTTTTGTTTATTTTTGTTTGTCTACACATTTATGCCGCAGATGACTATGTTCAATTTATGGCGCCAGCTGAATCCAATTTTCACTGATAATTTGGTGACGTCCTCGGAACTCCAAATGTCGGTAAAACGCATTAAAGGACTAGAGGTGAAAGAAAGAGAGTCAGCGCATATTCATGAAAATGCGATTTACTTATTTTTCTCATGAATGCTGTCTTCAAACACCAAAACTCCTAAAGAGGTAACTGACGTGTCCTACAGACTACCGGATTTAGTCTGGAAGTCGTCCTGGAGAGTATAAAGGGAAGTAACACGGACGTGAAGCTAACAAACCAGACGACTGGATGGTTAATCTGAGTTTGGAGTTTCACGTCCGTGCAAATGTTTGAGTGACTTCGGGTATAATTGTTTTATCCCGTCATAGCGGATTCAAATTGAATGTGAAATCTTTCGTTGCGCGTTCATTTGATTACTAAATCCTGCCATGGTCGTTCGAATTTGAACGCCCGCCATGTTGCGCTTAGATGACTGTGAGATCTCATGTCAAAGTGCATTTCGCTGTGTATAGACTCATAAGACGTTCTATTTAGCAGGTCATGAGGTTATGTTTTGTTCCAATGAATATGGCGTCGTGCCATAAAACGCTCAGTACCAGCATATCATAGTGCGTTCAGTTGTAATGTATCAATATGTCATAGCCACACTTAGTTCAACATTAAGATCCTTTATATTGCATGAACTGAAAAAGTATATTACCGTGCTTTTAGTTGGATATAAAATCTTTCACTGAACATTCATTCGTAATGGTTACAAACAATCAGCCAAAGTGCGGTTAGCTGCATATAAATTCGTTCAATACACATTTACTAGTAATGTAACAGTCAGCCATAGTGATGTTAGTGGGGTGATATACAATCCTTGTCTGTACAATCAGTCCTAATGTAACAGTATGTTACAGTGCGTTTAGCTGGACATAAAATCCTTCTTTTTACACTCAGTAGTAATGTAACAGTGTATCAATGTTTTTTAGCTGAGCGAAATATCTTTCTTTATACACATATTTGTACTGTAACAGTATGTTATAGTACACTTCACTGAACATTAAAATCCTTCATTACATATTCTATGAAAAAAAGTATGTCATAGAACAAAATATCCTTTATACACTCAGTAGTAATGTAACAGTATGTCATAGTGATTGTTGCTGAATAAAATATTCTTTATACACTCAGTTGTAAGGTAACAGTATGTCACATGATTATTGCTGAACAAAATATCCTTTATACACTCAGTTGTAATGTAACAGTTGTCGCATGATTATTGCTGAACAAAATATCCTTTATACACTCACTTGTAATGTAACAGTTGTCACATGATTATTGCTGAACAAAATATTCTTTATACACTCAGTTGTAATGTAACAGTATGTCATAGTGATTATTGCTGAATAAAATATCCTTTATACACTCAGTTGTAATGTAACAGTATGTCACATGATTATTGCTGAACAAAATATCCGTTATACACTCAGTTGTAATGTAACAGTATGTCACATGATTATTGCTGAACAAATTATCCGTTATACACTCAGTTGTAATGTAACAGTATCATCACATTACGTCCAGATAATATATAATGTTCAGTTATACGTGCCAGTCACTGAGTGTGCATTGAACGATTTTATATCCAACTAACCGCACTTTGGCTAACTGTAGCATTACAACTGTTGTGTGTATGGGCATACCAGAGTACGTTCAGTTTCATAATGCTGAATGCCATAATACATTCAGTGGAATGTAAAATCCTTTGTACTACATTTAGTTCAGTGGAGCAGGGTATCATTGTGCGTCCAATTACATTTAAAAATACAGCACTGGTGCGTTCAGTTGAATGGCATTACAGAGTTCAGCAGGTACGTTTTCACAGCAGCAGCAGTCAATGTACGTTCTAGTCAAGGATGGATTTTTTTTTAAAAGAAAACGTGAAATAACACGTGCTCCGTTGATTGTTAATACAACATCTCTGTGACAACTAGAACGAAGCCAAATTAGGTCTACTGTGCTCTGTCAATCGGACACATGTCTTAGTACTTATTTTTTAAGTAATAAACCTCTCAAACAAGTTAATTTTAGTTTCAGTATCAGTTTTATTCGCCGTATAAACTGATATAAATGTAGAATATTCTCTAACCTCGTATTTAGCGACGTGTCTCCCCTCTCCCCACCATCCCCCATCTCTGACTGCACGTGCTGTTTACCATGCCTGCCTCGTAAACTCGTTAGCTCCAGTTCTATAATTAACTCCATAAACGTCCACTCTGTGTATGCGTGTGCGGTGTGTGTGTGTGTGTGTGTGTGTGTGTGTGTGTGTGTGTGTGTGTATGTGTGTACGTGCGCTCGTAATGACGTCAGTCTTTCACATGGCGCAATACTTAATAGTCAGCCCCTATGCCTGGCAGAGGCCGTGAGAAATATATACGACAGGTGCTCGGAAATTTTAATTTGTCCACGTAGATTTTTTTCGTACGCGTGACTGTCAACAATAACAGGTAATATAAATGTTAGGTGTGAAGAATATTGATCCAGGCACTGGATAATTATTTCACCGTTGTTTTGTATTTTCACCTGACGATGATTCATAGGTTATGGTTGCCCATATTGGCCACATGGCTCTGTTATGATTGCCAGTAGTGGTCATACTTTGTTTTAATTAGTTTGTGTGTGTATGTGCATGCGTGCGTGTGCACTTTTATAACAATGCTCATTCCACTGACGGATAACGAGTGCACATTTATCATCTCGCACGCCACTGTCACCGCACCCTCAGCTGGAAACATTTATATTAACCCCTTCAAAACAAATTATTTTTCCCGTCCAGTGGTGGCAGTGCTCTCTCCTTAAATTGGATTCATTCACGCACAGCTGCTTCTCTGCTTTGTCTTCCGTTTAATGGCGGTCGGGATACTCTTAGCTTTCATCTGAGATAAAATTGCATGTCCAATTGGTGATTCTAGGTCTTCGATCACCATACTTGTATCTAAGAATTAAGCGGACCAACGGCTTTAATTCTGAGAAAGAATGAAATACTCATCTTTTTTTTAGCCTTGGGGAGTGAATTAATATTTTTAAAATCTCTTCTATTATTAATTTACGTGAACTCTGAGATGAAAGCATACTATTTTAATTTAGCAGTATTTCTTCTAAAATCACGCTATTTGTTTGTTTATTTGTTTGCAAGTTAAATAGGCATACAGTGAAAATAATCTTTACTCAGTCGATAAAGAAAACACTCAACGAATACAATATACGGTCACAGCATAAAGCACCAGTGGACTTTGCGTAATTTGTTAGAGTTATCCTTCCATGGTAGTTCTATTGCTGCCCGAGAAAGTTGCACACCCTATTGCTGTAGAACTGTTCTGCTTGATCTGAAACTGCAAGCGTACCACGAACCTGTGAACTGTGTCGGCTAAGTTTTGTAGAACTGAACTCGCTCTACATCAACACTGACAGACTTCCCGCCGGTGTTGTTTTCTCTTTTTGACTGAACTACCTCCAGGTGTTGAGGTAAGCATACTTCTTTACCAGCACACGCACCTATTTCAAGCACACTGTGCAACTGATAGGTCTTAGATTTCAGCTACACATCTGTTGACAAATAATAACAATTGTTATCTCACCCAGCTGCTTTGAAACGATTCAACAGGACTAATGTACGCTGTTTTCCATGAGAAGGGCTAAAGTTACCTACAACGATTGCTGAAATTAATATTTATCTGGGAATGACCTCAAGACCAGGAAACATCAATAAGTACGGTCGCGACTGAGGAGTTCATTCGTTATCATTTTTTAGTTCCTGTGAATGCTCAGTTTATGAAATATTTTGCACATCTGTGTGGTAGCATACATTCTTTTGTTTGCATACATCTCTTTATTCCAAAGCACTTAAATGGCGTTTTGATTGGTTACGCAATGTTGTTTATTCTTTTGTTTTCTTCCACTAACTTATCATGGGTTGTGAAGGCCTAAATCTGTAATGTCCAGTACACAGTACGTGAAAAGACCAAATAAAATATACACATTTTTATCTCGGACTTATTTTATTATTGCACAAACTGTTCTTTGTACGGTACTAAGTTAGTTTCTCTTATTCCTTGACTTGTTCGTTCTTAAAACGTTCTTAAGGGTAATGTATTAAATCAAACGCAGGTAATCGTTTATGTACGAGGAAGCACCTGTATTAAATCTGAGACCGGAAACCGTCGATGTACCACAAAGTACTTGCATTAAATCTTTGACCGAAAACAATCTTAGCATGTGGAAGCATTTGTCTTAAATTTATGACCGGAAACAATCTATGCATCTGGAAGCACTTGCATTAAATCTATGATCGGAAACAATCTGTGTAAGTGGAAACACTTGTATTAAATCTATGACCGGAAACAGTCTATGCACGATGAAGCACTTGTATTAAATCTATGACCGGAAACATTCTATGCACGATGAAGCACTTGTATTAAATCTATGACCGGAAACAGTCTATGCACGATGAAGCACTTGCACTAGTCCATGGTCAGAAAGAAACAATACTCAAAGTAATCTCTTTCGCTTTCACAGGGTCAACTACTTTCCTCTTTAGTATTAAATTCGTGAATGAAGCTAAGTTCACCGTCACGTGACGTGCTTTGTATTTGGACGACTAAGCATTTCATTCTCTCCACCCCAGTGACCCGCTGTAGTGACCAGTAAAGTTTGAAACACGATAAACATAACAAGATGCAGAATGTCTGCAAGTGACGTCTGTATCCGAAGGTCTGTCGACCTGCATCACAGTAGATAATGTTTATGTTTAAATCACTTATTTATTTAGAGACATAAAAAGATGTTTGAAGATGAGCGGACCTTAGTGATGCCTAAATAAGACATGCAATAACCGCCCCTGGCAACTATATGAAAAGGATTTTTTTCTCGCACAGAAAACAATATTCTTCGTTTAATGATTTTATTGCTCAGAGTTGACGTTTGTTGGCTTTAATTTTGTGAAGCGTTTGTTGAATGGTTGATTAAGTAGAAGACAGGATAGTAGCTTGATTCTTTTGATTATTTCAAACTAAACATGTCTGGGCTCAACGTCCACTCCTTCCATGGAATGTACTCCAAGAGAGTAGGGACCCCCCACGGACTGGAGTTTTGTTCACACAAGAGTTATCAGTAAGAAATAAGCCTTTGTGTGTTTGTATAAAATTTGTTTTGTTTATACCACCTTGAAATTAAAAAATAAAGGCACCCCAGAGCTTTGTTGCTACCAAACACGGAAAATGCCAGGAGATATATGAATACGGTCATACACTGTTCCCAGTTTCCTGTTGGCACGATCTGACCTATTTAAGTTTCAGTTGCGTGTTTTTACACTGCGTGGTAGCGTTAAGTGCAAATGATTTTTTTTTTAAACTGCAGAGGCGTTAACCTATGTAGATGTCAAGAAGGCTTGCTGCTTTCTTGGTCCTGTTTATTTTTGGTAAATTTTATGTTGCTTTTTATTATTGTATTTTTTTAAAGCGAAATTTAATTGTTGTACTACCATTTTAGCTTGTTGTTCCTGAAGATTAATTTGCAGCATGTGTCAATTTCTTATCAATGGTCGACATTAAAGTATATTTTATTTTCTATGGCATTTTAGGTAAGATTTTCTACTGTTGCCGTTCTTAGCCGCCATGATTGTTAAATAGTTCATTCAGGACAGAACGATAAAATGGTAGGTTTGTGTGCAACATCAATGCAAAACAATGCCAGAATATTCTTAATTATAAATTTTTAAAAAAACAAAATAAAATTTAAATAATTATGTTGTAACTATTTGTCTTGAATCAGTGACAGGGAAGATAACCTATTAAATCAAAGCAAAGATTAGTTTTGTTGTTAGTTTTTCTGCTGCATCAAAAGACGTTTTGAAATTGTTACCTTGTCCGAGAAAACAGACCGGATACAATTATACACTACTGGTGTGAGGTGTGCTCTGTGTTTAACTCTCGACCGTCTTTCTGTCACTGACTCTGATCCTGTCTCTGTCTGGCTCTCAGTCTATTGTTCACTCTATGTCACTTATTCATTTTCTTTGTGAGTTACTTTACTCACTCTTATCTATTAGTCATTTAATCAATCATATTATTTTCAGTCAATACTCACTCTCTCTGTCAGTCAACTGCTCTTTGCTTGTGTGACTCCAACGCCACCTAGTTAATGGTTATGGTTGTTATTAATTAATTAATCATACATAATTAGTGATGGGAATCTTAACTTATGTTATTAATAATTCTCCGGCAGACACCACTTGTCTCTCTCACTTGGCGGATTTACGGCGCTGTAAACGTTCTCTCTTCTACAGCATTTACCATCACACAATATTTCCGTAGTTGGAAAACGTTTTACTAAAAGTCAAGATAAATCCATCTTTTAATCTGTCTATACTGAGCTCCCATCCACTCACTTTCTTCTCCAACATAAAGTTATCAATATGTGTAAGAAGGTCAATAAATTTAACAATACATTTATTAAATTAGCAATCAAATATGCAAATAACAAATAAAATGCATCAGCAATTTCTACCATATTCTCACTTCGAGTTGTTTACTCCAACTCTGACATTTACAAAAATAGTATCATAAGAAATACCCAAGGTCGGGTCACATCAACAATTTAACAGTTTATATAACAATTTAGAAATAGGGATAGGCAAATTTACTCCACCACAGTTTGTAAACGTTTCCTTCTGTCAATCAGCCTGTAAACTTTCTTAGTTAGTCAATTATTCACTTATTCTATTAGTAAATTACACTCTGTCCGTCAACTTCTCTTTAAATTACTCACTCTCTCTGTCAGTCAATCTTTTCACTGTGCGATTTAGTCAGTTAATTACTCACACTCTTTCAGTAATTTATACACACTCTGTAAGTTACAGATTTCACTGACAGTCAAGCAGTTGCAATCCTTCATTTCATTTATTCATCATCTCTATCAGTCAGTCCTTCACTTTGTTAATCAACTTAATTACTAAGTCTGTGCATTATTTACTTTTCCTCTCTTTGTGGCAGTAAATCATTCACTGTTGGTCATTGCAAACTCTTTGTTTATTCATTCTTTCATTTAGTTACTCTATCTGCTCATTAATGGCTGATTAGTAAACAACAATTACTCACTCTGTACGTCACCTATTTACTTATTTGTGCTGTTTATATGCTTTTAATAGCGCCATACCAATTAACAGGAAATTTTTCCTTATGGAATATGTCTTTCCCCCCCCCTCCCAACCCTTTTTATCCGCTACCTCCCTTTATCTCTTGATCCCCGTCTTCTTAATTCTGTTCTTCTTTCAATACTTTGTTCTTTACTGAGGCGTATTAGCCTAACGGATTATTAAATCATTCAAGATTATATGTAATCTTGATGGTAACTCCCTCTCTCCGGGAAACTAAGATCATTTCTTTCCCTTAACCGTGCGGCACAGGTGTCACTGTTTGTGGTTCTAGTTGATCAACAGGTGTTGCAGGGGGGGGGGTATACAAGGACGTATTAATCTCCGTTACACCAGGTGTTGCCGAGTCAAAAGGTAGCGTTGGCGTGATATAGAATTAATGAATTGGATAAACTTGATATGGACAAATCGAATGTGATGATGACGACGATGATGATGATGATGATGATGATAATCTCTTCTAATCAGAGTTAGATGAAAATGTACTTTTTAAAGTGTGACAAATATTTTCACCATTTTCCCTATTTTTCTCTTTATTCTCTGTAACACTAATCAGTCAAGACTGAGAGTCAAATAATTGAATCCAATATCTATTATGATAAATCTGATAAGTTGTTAAGAGGAGGGATAGATAATTAGAAATCAGTCAGGACTCTTATCCATGACACTTTTTTTCAAGAAATTGGCAGTGCTTTCTTGGCATTCTTTGTTCTCATTGGTTCTTCCTTGCTGTTCTACACTTGTTTCGACTGCAAGTAAGCTACAACTGACCTTCGACCTTCAATGACCAGCTGAGGTGAATGTGTGAATGCCTCATTCTCTGACCTCACTCATATTATCCCACCATGGGCGGAATGGCAAGAGGGTGGAATTTCCACTATTCAAGTCGTTAGCTTTACAAAATTATCTATTTTCTGTCTTCTCTCATGATTTATGAATATTGATGTGTATGTTATAATGTAAATTGACAGTGAAAAATATTTCATGAACATTCTCTTAGGAGTGAGGCGAATACTGAGGTACTATAATACAGTGTAAACATTGGGCTGTGAAATGTACCAAGCTCTGATTCATAACCAGAACAGCTAGTAAGGTTATCACTAAACTTGAACTATATAGATTTATATATACAGGTGTGTGTGTGTGTGTGTGTGTGTGTGTGTGTGTGTGTGTGTGTGTGTGTGTGTGTACGTCCATATTTTACATTTGATTAAATGCTAAATTCTGTTGTAGTGTGTAGACAATTTATCTTGTTAATACATTTCAATTTCTTTATAACGTCCATTATTTCTGAGTAATATTTTGGAAAGAAATTACTTTTTCCTTATGGTGGTCGACATTTTGGCTGTAGGCTTTTATCAACATTATAATAATATAGCTATGTGCAGCAAAAACCCATACGACAATATTTTTAATTATTAATCTGATTTGGAAATAATATATTCTATTTTTGAAACAACATTTAACAAATTTATATTTACTTTTAATATTATTATTTCATAACATGCATAGCAATTTAAAGAGGCCTAGTTATATACAAAGTGTGAAACAGGTAAAGAATAAGATATTTTAAAACAGATGAACTTTTAAAAAACTGCATTAACAGTAGGTATCTGCTGCATTTCAACTATGTCCTCGTCTTCCCCAACACACACCTACTATTGAACAAATAATTTTTAAAAATTAAATAACAAAAATATCATTTTGTTGCCATTGACAGTCTGTCCGCTTCCAATTTATTTTCGGTATTTTGTTTTATCTCGGCAGTGATCGATTACTATCGTGTGGATTAAATAGGTCACGTGGTGAGTTATATTTTTAACACTTAGAAATCAATAAGTTTCGAAAGTACTTTTACTAATTTTGAAAAATAATTATATCTCTCTCGGTTCATAGCGTTATTGCTTCGCTTCGTGTTTTAAGATGTCCAATGGGTACAGACAATACATCCGTGCAAGTTTAGAGAAAAGCTAGTTGTTTGTCATGTATCGTTGACTAGCGCGCTATTTAGAACTGAATTCTCTCTTGTTAAAAACCAAGCAGCAGATATACTCACTCACCTCTCACTTGTCTTTCGCAAGCACAAGGATAAAATGTGTTTCGGGATGAAACTAACCTTATGTTCGAATGAATGAAGACATTTTAACTCTGCCTAAGAAAATCTTTAACACGGTCCCGTGAATTTGTAATAAAACAATTTGGGGTAAAGTCTGTAACTGGCTCACTGAAGGGAATAAATTTAATTTCAGGAAAATTAGAAACAGAGTCACACATTCATTAATTATGCACACTTACACAGAAGTGGTTGCGAAGAGAAAGAAAGGAGTCAAGGGGTGCTTAGACAGAAGGTCGCAGCAAGGTCAAATGTATGACTAATAATTGAGAAATGTTTTTCATCTGTAAAAGAAAGCTGTTGCAAGGGCTTACTGTCAATATTTTAGGCTAGATGTTGATGTCATAAAAACTTTCATTACGTATTTTAGGCTAGATGTTGATGTCATAAAAAAATTCATTACGTATTTTAGGCTAGATGTTGATGTCATAAAAAAACGTCATTACCTATGACCTGGATGGTGATTTCATCACTTTTATTTAGTTATAAATTCCATTAATTTCGTTTGACTATACCAGTTGGTAATGTCATTTTTATATAGGTTTGAATTTCTTTCATTAGAAATGACTGAGATAGATGGCAATGTCATCTTGTTTCTACTTTTTATTGAGGTATGAATTCCTTTCATTATTTATGAGGAAACTAGTTGTTATTTGTTTGATGGGTGAATTCCTTTCATTACGTATGACAAACTACAAGGTGATGAGGTATTACTGAAACAATTGCAGGCACTAGCAGTTACATTTTCCCTACATGATTAAAACTCTTACCAAATGACATGTATCATGTATGATTAAAACTCTTACCAAATGACATTTGTATCTTACATGATTATAGCTATTAAGAAATGACAATTGTATCATGTATGATTAAACTTTTAGGAAATGATGATTGTATCATGTATGATTAAAATATTACGAAATAACAATTGTATCATGTATTATTAAAGCTATTACGAAATGACAATTGTATCATGTATGATTAAACTTTTAGGAAATGATGATTGTATCATGTATGATTAAAATATTACGAAATAACAATTGTATCATGTATTATTAAAGCTATTACGAAATGACAATTGTATCATGTATGATTAAAGCTATTACGAAATGACAATTGTATCATGTATGATTAAAGCTATTATGAAATGACAATTGTATCATGTATGATTAAAATATTACGAAATAACAATTGTATCATGTATGATTAAAGCTATTACGAAATGACAATTGTATCATATATGATTAAAGCTATTACGAAATGACAATTGTATCATGTATGATTAAAGCTATTACGAAATGACAATTGTATCATGTATGATTAAAGCTATTACGAAATGACAATTGTATCATGTATGATTAAAGCTATTACGAAATGACAATTGTATCATGTATGATTAAAGCTATTACGAAATGACAATTGTATCATGTATGATTAAAGCTATTACGAAATGACAATTGTATCATGTATGATTAAAGCTATTACGAAATGATTTTGTAGTGAGGGTATCGAAAACTTGTGGCATCAGCACCTAATATTAATGGAAAGTAATCTTTTAATAACATCAATCAGTTCACTTCTGTAGATGTTCTAAATTCATCGTACCCTACAATGTTAGCAAGATTTCTGCTAAATCAACATACATTGCAAGAGGACATTAAAAATTATACTTAATCATGTTATAAAGGGAATAGAATGATTTCTAATGATGCTTTTATCAGTATGTTCGCAAATGTTGATATGTGTTGACAATTTGGTAATCTAAGTTCGGATAATGTGTTAGAAAGTTAGCGTAATGATATTTAGAACAATACTATCTGCTTTCAAAATAGAATTATGTGCTTCTCTCTCTCTCTCTCTCTCTCTCTCTCTCTCTCTCTCTCTCTCTCTCTCTCTCTCTCTCTCTCTCTCTCCACACACACACACACGTTATGCATGTCAATTGAGAGGGAAAATATTTCAAGAGCATTCTGTGAGAAGTACTGAACTCTATTACATAACCAGAACAGCCAGAATGATTATCACAACTTTGAGCCATATTGGGTGTGTGTGTGTGTGTGTGTGTGTGTGTGTGTGTGTGTGTGTGTGTGTGTGTGTGTGTGTGTTTGTGTGTGTGTGTGTGTGCTTGTGAGAGAGAGAGAGTGTGTGTGTATGTTATGTACAGTCATATTTTATATTTGAGTAACTATTGTAATTATGTAGTGTAGTCACTGTAGTGTGTGTAGATAAATTCATGTTGTTAATAAATTTTATTTCTTTGTTATCATCAACTATTTCCAAGTAATCTATTCTGGGGGAAATGACTTTTTATGATGGTGTGTTGGGGGAATATTTTCATATAATAATTAATAAGTTGTACATAAAGGGGCCTCTGAATGTGGTTGTCCATCACGAATTTACCCATAGTATTTGCCTGGGTAACACTGGGAAGAGTGGGTGTACATGGAGACTGCTTTTCTCATCCTTGTCCACATTTGACAGAGGCATTATGTTAAAGAAGAAAAATAATACAATCCTCAAAAACAGGCACAACTGCCTGTTTAATACCTGTCAAACGTGTAATACTGTGTCAATGTTCAGGTAACTTTTTTCCCCCTTAATATTGCTCAAGTAATGTTGCTATATTCGTGTTACCTTTACTGCATGCGCAGTTAGAAGGGGAAATTATCACTTCTCGAGTTACCCTGTAAACAGTTATCAGGACAGAGTGAATTCTCAGTGTACATACTCAGGACCCCCGCGTACACGGGGTAACGTTCCGTGAAGTGCCAAATGGTGTGTTGGTGACCTTGACCTTGACGACTAACTTGTACGCAAATCGTAGTGTAAAAAGGCAGTGACAACTTGGAACAAACAGCGTTTCTGTCAGCCCCTGTTGTTTGTGGGTTTTTTGTTTGGATGGTCGACATTAAAGGGGAGGGGGATGCTACTTTAAATATTAAGGATTAAAGTTTCTAATTTTATTTTCTTGTTGACGTCTTAATGCTTTTCATTTTTACTGATTATTATTATTTTTAGCGTTCGTCTTTATATCTTTCTGAAATCTTTGGATGTTGCTGGGAGTTGTCTAGCCTGAGGCAGACTCTAGGTCCTTATCAAAGTTATTCAAGCTCATACTTAGCTTACTGCAACGAGAATTTTGATGATATTATTTGTTTTATATTTTACCGGCTTAGTCAAGAACCAATTGATTGGAAATACTTTATTTTTAAACCAAAACTTTTATTTGAAAAGGTTTTTTCAAAGTATAAAGATCATTCATATATTTTATGAATTTGTTATCCTGCATCTTAGTAGATTACAAATCCACTTATATGGTAATGAATTTTAAGTAATAAATCCGTATAATTAAATTTTACTACAGGAATTGCTTATAAGCGAATAAATTATAGAGGCAATATTTATGTCTTGCTTGCTTTTTCAGAAAATATTTCTATGAAAACTTCATTCCTACTAATATTAAGTCATATTTAACTTCTAGTTCACCAGTCCGAAAATATTTCTATGAAAACAGTATTCTATGTAATATTAAGTCATATTTTATTAACTTCTAGTTCACTACTAAGAAAAGTACATTTCCTGATTAAATAATAGTTCTGAATAAGCAATTTGCGAAGAATTAACAAGAAGAGAGAATCGCTGGGTGGTTATGGTAATGGATTTGGTAGTTACGGTTATGGCAACGTCAAAATTGTTAATAGGACTATTTTTTTTATAAAAGGCAAAATAAGATTCAATTGTACCATTTCAAAACTATATTTGAACCTGCTGTTTGCCATAAATTCTTCATAAAAAACAAATAATCAAACAAATAAACGCTTAATTAAAATAAACAGCAAGCAGCAACCATAAACAAAATATAAACAAAAAGCAATCAAATTATCAAATTAATAAAAGCAGGATGAAAAAAAGAGGGTAAATATCCAGCATTGTAAACTAAATGCACTGCATTATATTCTAAGCTACCCATAAGGTAAAACTGTGCATTAAGACTGCACAACAAACCCCTAGAGTCTAAACGTGAAAAAATCTATACTCTAGAATCTAGAATTTTATTCTGCGACCCAGTCACACATAGTACAGCACCCGCTGCTCTGGGTCTGTTTTACGTCCTTTTTCAACGTTCGCTTATTTTGTGTATGAAACTGACAAGCCTATCCTGATGAGCATAGCAAACAACGCGTTCAGTGATCCTTGAAGCTTCCCGTCTTACCTTTGCTGGATTTGGGTGATTGATTTTTGTTCATTGTCCACTTGCAAGACTTTGGGGATTTAGCAAACAGTTAATCAATGTGAACAGATGAAAGGAAAAGGTTTTGACAGAGCATCGTGAATCGGGATACAATTACAGCATGCACATTGTATTCACAGAAGTGTGTGTATGTGTGTGTGTGTGTGTGTGTGTGTGTGTATGTGTGTGTGTGTGTATGTGTGTGTGTGTATGTGTGTGTGTGTGTGTGTGTGTGTGTGTGTGTGTGTGTGTGTGTGTGTGTGTGTGTGTGTGTGTGTGTTTTGGGAGAAGATGCTACTATTAATCAGTAAAATATGATGTAATAATCCAGATGCTAGTCCACACTTCCTACACCACATTTAAATTCGTGGCTGGTATTCTTCAGAATCTAATAATCAATAATTAACAATTCGTCTCAGCTATCGAATTCTACTCCCACTCTTGACAACAACAAAAACAATAACAAATAAACACAAGAAACAGCCGGGCCGTTGCTTTAAGAATCTAAGAATAACTATAACAATACACAATAGATTGCTAGGAAGGGTATATCATTCAGTCACTATGACGACTGTAGGCACAAACGTGTTCTGAAGTGTACCAGGGAATCATATATTTAAGATGAGGAAAGTTTATATTTTACGACTTTCCCTACGATAAGATTATCAGAATGGAATGTAGGAAAATGGTTGTCAGGTCATCAGTGGCGCCCCAACGGTCGACAAGACTAAGGGATAGAAAGTCAATCCAGAATTTGAGTGTGTGTGTGTGTGTGTGTGTGTGTGTGTGTGTGTGTGTGTGTGTGTGTGTGTGTTGTGTGTGTGTGTGTGTGTGTGTTGTGTGTGTGTGTGTGTGTGTGTGTGTGTGTGTGTGTGTGTGTGTGTGTGTGTGTGTGTGTGTGTGTGTGTGTGTGTGTGTGGAGGAGGGGGAAATGCGGCTTCAGGTAATGAGTTTGCCTCCAGCGAAAGATCTTGTCGACATACTGTCGGGCCATACTTAGTCGGAGTGGACAACGGTCACTCCTGTTCATTCCTCTTGTAAAGTAGAGTTCAGTGAATCGATACTGCTTATGGTGCTTTATAATTTACAGTGCTGTTGAATGGGATGATAAATCTTTGTATACATTTCTTTTTCTTCAGTGCACTTTATTTTCGTCACTAGTATTTATGTAGTGACAGTTTTGAAGTGGACATCGTGCACTTTATTTACGTCACTAGTATTTATGTAGTCAAGTTTTGAAGTGGACATCGTGCACTTTATTTACGTCACTAGTATTTATGTAGTCACAGTTTTAAAGTGGACATCGTGCACTTTATTTACGTCACTAGTATTTATGTAGTCACAGTTTTAAAGTGGACATCGTGCACTGCGCGTTAAGACTAACATGTAGTGAAAAATAATCATTCCTCTAAACGATAACTAGACGACACCCTGAGGTAACATTATAGTGAAAGCCTGAAAGGATCTTCTGACTCACTCTTCCTAATTCCAGCAGTCAATTTTGCATTGAAGTCGCAAGCCAGACCGCTAGGCTTTGTTACGGATAAACACATTACCTGTAACGCTTAACGGTGGTAAGAGGCAGATCATGTGATGCATCATGGCTCACCACTGGCCTCATAATGGCTGACCATAATAGATTGGGTCAGTTAGAAGAATATCGGGGGAGATAAGCCGCATCATAAGAAAAATAACCCAAACCCACCCTAAACTGTGTCAGAAAACTATACACACAGATACTTGCATTTGTCTCCCCTAGCCTCCATTTGGGAGCCACGTGATTAATGCCGTATCGTGTGTAGAACACAGAGTTGTAAATTCTAAACTTGTAATTTTCATGCTTTTCTTTATAGAAATGTAATTTTCACATCTAACTTTGTCTGGTGTCTTAAATTCCAAGATATCTTTTTATGTTGTTTGATTCAATAGAAGACACCACGTGATTTTACTCAATGTTAATGTGCTTGCACAATTAAAATGTGCGTCGCCACTATTTTGCAACTTGTAGTAAGTGTGATGTAAACAAATTTAGATCTCTATAAAAATATCGTTTTATGATTCAGAAACATTTTATATCACAATTTCTATCTGTACAATATTGCCACTCGTCAAATGAAGAGGTTTTGACACAACATAGTGAAGCCCTTCTGTAAAAGTTTGACACTGGAAAAATTGTCTTCGAGGGAAATTTTCTGAGGCAATCTTAGGAAAGAATCAGTAGGATTTGTGGGATACAAGAGTGGAGCCACATTCATCCTGGCTTATAATTGGTGACCTCTGATCCCAATAGGACTCATACCATTGGAGGTCCATTCTCAAAGTCAGGACCATTTTCTTTAGTGTCTAGAAGTTTATTATCAAAAACAGAATGTTTACCATCTTGGGGAGTTACATTGTAGTTTAGCTGTTCTCATGTAATCGTACTTGGGTTGCATCCCTAAACATTAATTATGCTTTTCTTTTATTTATAAATTATGTTTTTATTTCATAAAATTCTTATTTTTGTTTTGTTCATCCTGTTAAATTCTTGTCATTTCATATTTATGTCTTAAAATTATGTAATTTGTGTATTTGTCTATTGTCTTCTCTTACCTGTGGTGGTTTACACATGTGGGGGCTGTCAATCGAGCTGATTATTTTCCCACATGTGGAACCAATGTTGTCTGTCTGTGTGTTCATCCCCATTCAGTTACGTCATCAGGAACTTTCATAAACCGGGATAGAAAGCGACAGACATAGCACGTGATAATCAGTATGGTCTGTTTGTATGCGTGCCATTAATTCTTAGTTTGGCTGTACAGCTTGCTGCTTCATCACTCTTTTCAGCATCTTCTGTTCTGCACCCTGGTATTTTCCAGACTCAATATTAACCCGCAGAACGTATCTTTTTTTTTTTTTTTGTAGTCTCGAGTTAGGGCGGTCTTGACGTATGGCAATCCTCAGATACGACGACCAAGCCCATAAGTCCCAAATTCCGACTTACGGCGTCCATTCCGTACTTATGAGCCGTAGCGAACTAGTTCTAGCGTGGATGAACTGCAATTGTACACCTCAATAAGCCATTCGGTATCACTGAAGCGTAGGACTCTGGCGCCATTTTGTCACCTCATGCTCTCTGTCAGTATTGAGCCTACATACAGACCATTTGCATACAAATTCCAACATACATATAAAATCGGGTTGCAAACGTCCTTATGAACGGAGCTCGCTCATACCCGAGACTCTACTGCATTTGCAGGCGACCATTTTTGTCCGTCAGCTCTTTGCCAGATAAAAGTTTATCTTCGTCCGGAGTTGCATGCTAAAAGGCTTATTTGGGGGAAAATAAAATAAATTAAAAAAGCTCTTTATTTTTAAACGCATCCACTTTTATGGAACACGAATCTTCAGGAGCAGAAAATAATTTTCAAACCCTGCACTTAAAAGTTTTGGGGGGGAGTATTTTTGCAAACTGAATCAAACTTGTGATCAGGACATAAATAGTAAGCCTGCATAGAATTCGCATCCTAAATGCAAAAAAAAAAAAAAAAAAAAACAAAAAAAAACCCAGAAAACAAGTGCCGCTTGAGAGATTTATTCTTTTATCACTGCTGACTGACTTCTCCCAGCCAACGGGTACTTGGGGTGAATTGCCTCTTGAGTTGCACACTCACGTCCCAGGCTCATTCGGAAAGATGAGAGAAAAAAATTCAAAAGGGACGTACTGAAAATAAAACGTTAGAATCCAAAATCCAATTCTGGGCTTTTCCATGCATAATGAATACGGTTAAGTGCTTGTGCTCTTAAATGTTCCTGCTTTTCATGTCACGTGCCTTGTTAAGTCACGAGTGCCGCAGTAGTAATAGGTCATCAACACGCGAGGTGATGCAGCTGATGTTCATGAAAAAGATTACGCCAAACACTTACGAAAGCAGTAGAGAACACTTGTGATTGCAATTTTTACACTATGTCGCAGCTTATGGCAAATAAACACCTACTACTGTTTCTCTCCATTTGATTAAATTATTTTTTTAACTACTTGGCAGCCATGTGCGAAATCACCAGAAGTGGAATCTGCTTCGTTTATGTGCGTTATCGTTCGCTGACATCGTTCGCAGAAAGGTACAGATAACCGAGAATTGAATAGTTATTTCAGACTATGAGACCTGCAGCCATGGTGTGAGGGAGTGCATATCTAAAGGTGAAAGGATTCGGGGGCATTTCTGTACAAATTCTGGTGCCTTGGGGCTGATGGTCTAGCATTTCCAATTAACGGCTATCAAAGAGATCTCAAGCGTGCATAGGATCTGTAAAACGCCAGATCCACTTTATCGTCCTGTCCGACTAACTACATATTTCTTCTTATAGCTATAGGGTGCTCCAGAGCGTCCTGTCCGACTAACTACATATTTCTTCTTATAGCTATAGGGTGCTCCAGAGCGTCCTGTCCGACTAACTACATATTTCTTCTTATAGCTATAGGGTGCTCCAGAGCGTCCTGTCCGACTAACTACATATTTCTTCTTATAGCTATAGGGTGCTCCAGAGCATCCTGTCCGACTAACTACATATTTCTTCTTATAGCTATAGGGTGCTCCAGAGCGTCCTTTCCGACTAACTACATATTTCTTCTTTTTTTTTTTTTTATAGTTATAGAGTCCTCTCTATAGCCCTTGAGCTGGACTTTGATCCCAACCTCATGCCCTGCTTCCTACTTTATACGCGAAATCAGCTTTCTAATTAACAGGTACTACACATTAATAACACATTGCTATTGCTTGTACCTTGGTGTTATGGAAGGGAGAAAACAAAATGAGTCAATAAACCGTTAGTCAGATATTTCTATTTGCGCTCATATATATATATATATTATGTGTACCTCGAATTGTTCACAATCCAAGCGCGCGCGCGAGAGAGAGAGTGCGGTGGGTGGGGGATGGAATGCTCAAGATCTGCAGCGTGAATCGTACTCGAATCGTGACGTCATGACTGAGTTGATTATGCGAACAAGTTTAGTTTTGATTTGCTGATAATGGTGCTGGTAGTAGATGATATTAGTTACTTAACAGCAATGGTGACGAAGATAGTGACAATAGTAGTAGTTGCAATGGTGACGAAGATAGTTACAATAGTAGTAGTTGCAATGGTGACGAAGATAGTGACAATAGTAGTAGTTGCAATGGTGACGAAGATAGTGACAATAGTAGTAGTTGCACTGGTGATAATAGCAAACAATATAGCAGTAATAGTGATAGCAGCAAAAGCGATAATCGTAGTGATGATACTGATAGCACAAACAGTAGTTTTAGAGATAACATGTTCTAATTCATATGTTTCAGTTACCCTTGATTCTGACAATGCATACGATCAATATCAAGCGCATTCAAATAAGCTTAAGTTTAAAACAACTAAGCAAGCACGTCGAATCGATTCCGGATTTTATTTTCGCCAAACGATGGCGAGCAATATCACTAAGCTACTAGCTATTCAACTATACAATAGTCTGTGTCTACCCATAAAGGAACTGATACTCTGTCGGATGGCAGATTTCAATAACATTTTATCGGCAAGATAATAACCAAACAAATGTGCTTTTATCCACAGCCTAAACAAGAATTAATGTCGGCTTTAGCAACTTCAGTATTCGCACGTGTTTTGCGTCCTTTTGTTATGGGCAGCGTTGGCATTGCTAAGAAGTTGTTTTCGTCCTCGAATTCTCTACAAATTAAGGCCCCTTTCCAAACAAGGGTTTATTTTTCTTTAGCAAGGGACGCAATTCGATCCCTTCTGTGCGCCGCAAGAAAGAGAGCCCTATATCTTATAAAACTCTACTCGGCAACTGTCCATTGTGTTGACCCCACCCTACGTGTTCTACGATTTCCAATCAATCTTATTTCTGCTAGTTGCAGAAGCACTTTGTAGTATGTCTTTGGTGTATACATCCAGACACTCGGCAGCAACCACTAGTCTCACGAACTTAAAAATGACGTGCATAAACATAATTACTATAGATATGCTTTAATGTCAAATGTCATCGTAGATGATTTTCCCCACAACGGTTTGACTGGATAAACAAGAGTGTGACTATCAATTGCAGATGACATTTGAAGTGCAGGCAAAGCTACTCGGATGAAATGATAAATGATCCCTAACGTTAATATCATCTTCACACGTCGTGAAGTGCTTGTGACGTCACGTGGCTCTTGTAAGTCCGGATGAAAAGATTACTGTTAATTCTGCTAGAAATGGACGAGTATATATAGGTCACAACAAGAGTATTTGAGGGTAAGATGGGGAGAAGAATAGAGATTGGACATATGTTCATTTTCTTTCGTATGCTTTAATTTAAAAACTACACAACATCTGGGAATTTGATTACTGAAGGATGGTTAATTAGATCAGCACACTGACGGAAGTATCCAATTACAAGCGCCGAGATTTAAAAAAAAATGCAGTTATGTAGAGTTATGTGGAAACCCCCATCATCCTTCTACCAGGACCATTCGTCGGCCTGGTAATGCGTTGTACAGGCTGCAATCATGAAGCTGAGGTCAGAAAGAGCGATCTATATATTTACAGACTGATGGGCAGCACTTCTCCTGTACTTCCCTACTTCAAACAAATCAAATACGGCTTCAAAAGCCCCAGCCATTTCCCCATGTCCGTTTCCCTAAACTGAGAAGTAAGTAGGACTTTTGTCCAACTGTTTATCTCCAGGCGATGCTACTTTTAATAAGTTTTTCTATCCGCCCTCAAAGAGTTCAAGTTAAACAGATCTAAGTACTGAAAAAGTGGCAGAAAAATCGTGGTAATACCAGCAAAAAGCTGCAGGATAAAACGATATTTCGTATGATAAGGCTCCGAATTAAATTTTGAAACGAGTGCTGATTCAACCGGATGTTGATAATCCGTAGTCACGAATCAGAGAAGACTGTGGACTTTTGTCAATAAGGACAGGCATTATCGGGAATACTTTGGGAGATTGGCATAGCTTTGTGTATAGGCTGTTGATTGAAGTCACATATGCTTGACCTGTAGCTTTCAGTGAAAGGTGTTCTTTAGACTGACTGGTGTATGTATGTATGTATGTATGTATGTATACGTGGTGTGTTGCTGAAGCATGCAGAGGTGAAATGGATGCTTACAGACATGGAGAATTGTTGAAGTATACAGATGTAACTTGTGCTAAAATAGAGACTTGACATGTTGCTGAATAAAACAGAATTGATGTGTATTGACGAGACGTGTGTTGAAGCAGGCGAGACGTGTGTTGCAAACATGTTGTAAATGGTGGTGTCTTGTGTCATAGTTACTCTTACAGGCTAGATTTGAGCTTTGCAGTAAGTCACAAATAACCTGATCGGTCGAAAATATAGGCAAATAATAAACACATCTCATCTACACTTACGTCGGTACACTAGAGTGGTGAAGAGCGGTAGAAAAGCTTCCTTTGCATTTGGTGCAAACACTAATGGTTAAAAGAAGAGGAGACATCAGACCAGGTAGGTTGCTTTCTTTACTGATGAGTTGTTTGTAATAGTTTTGCAAATGTCACAAAGTGGCAAAGAAATGCTGCTTGCAATAACGCTGAAAATATCACAAAATGGTAAAGAAATACAGCTTGCAACAAAGCTGCAAATGTCACAAAGTAGCAAAGAGATGCTGCTTGCACTAAAACAGCAAATATCACAAAGTGGCAAAGATATGTTGATTTTAATAACGCGGCAAATGTAACAAAGTAGGAAAGAGTTGCTGCTTGCAATAACGCAGCAAATGCCACAAAGTTGAAAAGAGATGCTGCTTGCAATAGCGCAGTGTGACACAATAAATTTGCATCTCCTTATTTTTTATTTTAATTCTTATATAAACTGCTAAATTGTCAAAATAACCCGACCTTGGGAACTCCTTATGGTGTTATTTTGAAAGTGTCTGAGTTTGAAGTATACAGCCTAAGGCAAGAATATTCAAGAATAGTCGCTGACCTAATAGAAACTGAGTGAGCAGTTTCCTATTATCCAATGATAATAATTTATGAAAATGAGACAAGCCAATGGGCTGAGTTTAAGAAGTTTACTTGCTGTAGAGAATTTTACACCCTAATGGCCTAATCACTTTGAATTCGAGTGACAAAGAGAGAAGTCCGGCATGAAGGCAGTTGTTAGCTTGGTGGTGAGTTTAATTGACTGATTGAGGACAGAATGGACTTAGAAACATTTTGTGCATTTTACTATGACAAGTTTTACTTGTTTTTATGTAGAGATGTACTATGTGAATTAACTTTATTACTACAATTGTTTGAACTAAGCTGCATCCCTGTGGTGTATTAATATATGACATTGCTTGATACACTGACATGTGCATGCATGTTATAATGAATACTATTGCAAGAATTGTAAGTTTAAGAATGGAGTGTCAGATAGAATGGAGTTATATTGTGATAAATGAGAAACTTAGGTTTTCTCCTTAATTATATGTTGCAGTGATCAAGTGCTTTTTTTTAGCTGGTTTAGGTTTCAACTTGAGAGTGTGAATTCAACCTTGAGCTGTGAGTTTCAAGTGGAGCTTCAAGTTCAACTTTCAAGTTCCCAGCTACCCTTCATTTATTAACTGGTTGTGACTTGAGTGACCGGGAGAGCATGGGAAACTTAGTGTGTTGCATTTGTGTAAGCTTAAGGGAGTATGCTGTGCACTATTTATATATCAGAGCAAAATAAGCTGGCTATAGTCAGGAGAATTCTGGTGGGGTGAAGTTACCAGAATTGCTGAAATCATGTCTTACATGGAGTGACACGGGGGGTAGGGATGGAGACATTTGAGAATATAGCACCATGCCAGAGTTTCGAGTGGTGGGAACATGTGCTGAGTGCAGATATTTTGACGTTGTTTCATAAGCCAAAACAAAGACTGTAGAAGCTGACATTGTTGCAAAAGCAAGTGAAAGACTGTCAAGCAGTGCTTAATGCGGGTAAAACAATTTGCACATTTAACTCTATAACTCCATTTCCATTCTCTGATAGGAGTGATTAGTATTGATTGTATTGTATTGTTTAGCTGTAGTTTTATTATTTTATAAATGTAGTGAGAGACAGTGTAAACTATAATTATTTGAACTTGGAATATTGATGTCAAGATATCTATTTCATTGTAATTGCCATATGTATACATTTTCTTTTAATAAATTTATTGTTAAATTTATTGACCTTCTTATACATACTGATATTGATAATCTTATGTTGGAGAAGAAAGTGGATGGATGGAGGCTTGCTACATATAGATTAAAGTCGGGTTTGTATTCTTCTTTAGTAAAATGTTTTCCACTCATGGGAATATTATTTGACTGTAAATGATGATTGATGTTGTGGAATAAAGAAAAGGTTTACAGCCAATAGACATATAGTCTTTTAGTGCTGCGTCATCAAAGCAAGCTATCCTCCCTATAGGCATACGGTCTTCTAGTGCTGCGTCATCAAAGCAAGCTATCCTCCCTATAGACATACGGTCTTCTAGTGCTGCATCATAAAAAAAATCGCTCTATAGACATGTAATCCCTTAGCGCTGCGTCATCAAAAAGAAACTGTCCTCCCTATAGACATAGTCCCTTTGAGTGCAACATCAAAGAAAATGTCGGTACCACTGACATAGAGTGTCCCAATCCTCTGCCTTCTCGTTTCAATTTTTCCGTATTGTGTGTATTTTTATTTTATATATTTTTATGATTACAAAAGTTAATGGAAAGTACAATATGCTACCCGGATGCTATATATGACAATATGTACATGGAGCTACATACGTTGTAAAGAAATAAAATTTAAAGGGGCAGGTAACCCTTAGAAAATGTTCGTCCGCACCCAATCATTAATATTACCATCTTTTTTGCTTCTGTCAGAAATGTTACAACCCTAACAGAAATGCTAGGAACAAGTGTATTATGAGGCTTCTCACATCATTTTCCGCTACAAGACATGCGTTTTTGTGTAAGGTTCCTTCCCAAGTGTGACCAGTGGTGCATTGCTCACATCTAAAAGAACGTTCAGGCTGGTTATTGACCAACTGACTATCGAGTAGGTACAACCGGAAATCAAAGACAAACTAATGTGCTAAAGCCTCATAATGTTTCAGCGCATAATTAAAACTGGAGACAGGAGACTCTATACTCTTCCCTTCCTTAGCCAAGAATCAGGATGGTATAACGATGATAAATGACATTTCCACTGCATTGCTATCACGTGATATGAATCCCAAATAACACTTTAACGGATCGATTTATATTTCAACTGGGATTATGTTTCCTTGGCCGCGTCGATCAAATAGACCTCATTAAAACAACAAAGCTACGAATACCTATATATCGATTTATATTTGGAACGGAATTCAGTTTCTCTAGCAGTGTCGATTTTAAAGAACTCATTAAAATAACATAGCTATTAATTCTTCTACATCGATTTATAAGGCCAGGATCCAAAGTAATCCAAGTTTCATTAGGCGCTGCTGTTGCTTAGAAATAACATCAAGGGATGGTGTGGAGTCAATTTTAATTGAAAGGAAATGAACTGATTGAAATGTTTATTTTCTCCCTCTATCATCAGATCGAATTTTCCTGTACTGTCATCCACACGTTCGAAATGACGCCGTAAGTATAGCTTAAGACTAAAATGGAAGCTAATTTATATTTTAATAATAGAACAGGTAAATCTCAAACAAATAAGTAAAGTACACGAGCGTATTCATGGAAACATTCCAAATATAACTATATTTCTCTCTGTGTCTGTCTGTCTGTCTGTCTGTCTCTCTCTCTCTCTCTGTTTTCTCAATGATTGAAACATACTATATATATCACACTTCTCTTTCTCTCTCTGTTTCTCTCAAATGATTGGAGCATATAAAATATAAACTCTCTGTCTCTTTCTTAATGATTGAAACATAGATATTTGTTTGTGTCTGTCTGATATATTTTATGTTTGCATGTTTGTTGTCTGACTATCTTCACCTCTGACAATACATTTCTTTTTTTTTCTATTTCTGTCACCACTCGTGTCGAGTTGTAAGCCTAACAGAAGATAATATAATGTTCATTTCTCCACTCTCTTTCTTTCTCTCTCTCTATCTCTCAAAATAAGTGTGTTTCCAAGTAATTAAATAATATCGTGAACCGGTCTAATCCTATTTACATTTCTGCGCAATAAAGAACGTGTGTGTGTGTGTGGGAGGGGGGGAACCACCAGAGTCAAACACAAGAAGAAAAAAGGAAACATGTTGCAGAAAGGTGACACATAACGAAGCGACTAAAATAAAACACGCTCAGAATTACACACATGAATAATAAAAATACAATGCTCTACTGGAAATCGGGACTGACATTAAAATCGATTAGTCGATGAGGACGGTGACCGCTAAGCAGGGAAAAGCTCTACATCCATTGCCGACTTGTACAGCCAGAAGAGTCCTCGTGAGCGACATCCGGTTAAAAATGACAACAACACCCGGAGGGTAAGGCCAGTCTACGTAATAGTGGTACCAGGTAACGCATCTTTACCTCTGCCTGACAAATGAGTTGTCCAATCGACCAGTCATTCTATTAATCAGCACAGGAAAGTAAATATACACGTTTCATTGTCTTGACTCATCCTTACTGTTTCTATCCTAAAATGTCAACATGACGCGTTCCTGACTCATCTATATCTGATTAAACTTCCGGTTGCGACATTCACCATACACGCAGTAGACAAATATGAGTAAAAACTTATTTAAGCATCTAGGCAAAATGGTTGAAAATAAAACGTCCTTTGAGCACTTTCAAGTTGTAATGAACCAGACATCGATTTACATCCCTTTAGGGTGGCGCTGCACTGTTTTTTTCTTCGTGGTTTTTTTTTTTTTGAGAGTTACCAGCCCTTGGTGGTGATTGGTGTGCGCAGAACTTATTCATTGGATAGTGTAACACTCAAAATGCAAATAACATAAGTGATAATTATTTCTTTCCTTAAATTTAATTAATTTCTTGACCTAAATAGAATGTTCACTACTCTTGCTTGAAAACTTTCCCTGTGAAGGTGAGCACAAAATAACCGTTAGAGTACTGATAGAAGGATGATCAGTCTAGTGACTCTAGTCTAATGACTTCTAAGTAATTGCGAAATCGTACTGTTTAGCGAACCCACCAGACGCGCGTCTTAGTCATGTATGAGCACACCCAGAGCACCTGTTGTCATGTCACTCAGCTTTTGTAAATAGAAATAAAACTCTTAAAATGACTTATTTTAGAACATGGGCCCGTGCTGAGTGAACTTGTTACAAGAATCCCTAAGATGGTTAATTTGAAAGATTATTCTTTTACAAGAACAGATATCTCCCAACTTACGAATTCAAAACAATAGAAATATATCTCGAGGTTCTTATGTCAGCTAGTCCGGCCAATTAACTTGGTGGGTTTTTTTTGTACGCACGTAAATACACATCCAAAATTGTGAACAAGACACTTGTCTGTATACTTGCCCTGAAATTGTGGTTTGATTCGGTTAAAGCCACATTTTGGGTATGTTTGGACCAGTTAATATTTTTGTACTTAGAATTTTGTAAACCTAAACTTTTTCTTGATGCTCTTAAGATTTTTCTATAATTTAAATTTGTTAACTTAAGTTATATAATTGTATTTTCCATTTTTCAGGAATCTCTAAGAAAGCTGTAAATTTGGAAGGAGGAATTTCTCCTGACAAAATTGTGCATTTAGCTTGTATAGACATTTTCATTTCAGCCATGTGAAAGACTTTAATTGTATTTTTTCTCAATTTTGAGTAATGTAGCGATTATATATTTCTGCCTATTTGTTGTGGCCGAAAATGTATTGGTTTATGAATAGTGTGTGTGCGTGGATGAACATGAAAGGGAGATGAAAGGAGTGGGAAACCGAAATTATTTCCTACACACGAACTGACACCGCATTAAGTATTTCAGGGTTTCAAGCCTTGCATTAATCAGTGGTTTTCTTACCAGTGTTTATCTGCGACTTGTCCAGCCTGGTTCTACAACAACGATATTTCAGTTATCTCAACTTATCAGAACTGTCGTCTATTCTTCTGGTGTACTTGACCAAGTTTTCCCTGACTGCATTTGACGAAGACCCATAGGAGTGGAAATTAGATTAGGGATTAGGATGCATTATATCTCTGAGCATAGAGTTGCTCTAAAAGTATTCCACTCTTGTTATCTCCCATAAACTGGAATAAGGAGGAAGGGGGCAGATTTTGCGTTCCTTGAGTTGTTTCAGTTGGATCATCCTTTCGCAGTATTATAAATTAACAATATTAGTAAAATAGCTGTACAACATTTTTTAAATGTACTTACATTTATTTTGCAAGTACATTTCATAGTCAGAAATTAAATTGTAAATTTATTTAAGAGGGAAATGGCTGATTTACTTGTTTGCATATGTTGCCTTTACTGACAGTCACACAACGCTGAATCTTCTCCACCCCACCCTGCTCTCCAGCTAAACTCATGGCTATGCATAACCCATTTACGTATTAAAGTACCTCACTTTTAAAAATGTTGATTTGTGTGTCACTAAGGCAAACTGTCGAACACGCCAAAAAGCGTGTGAATGTCAAAAGTGAAAGATAATTCATCTCGACACTTCATTGTGTTAATCTCGCTGGAAAGGTGCTATTGTCGTTTCTCGACCTAGAGGTCTAAAACATTCCCTAATCCCTATTTAATTATGACGTATGTGACAGTCAGAAAGGTGGGGAAAAGAAAAGGCTTTCTTTTTATCATCACCCAGTAACCTTCAGGCCCTGAGTGAGAAGTGAATCGATCTACGTAACGAGACGGACGAAGGTAACTTACATACGCAAGGGTTTGACATGATGAATTTTTTTAATTGTAAGGGCCTTTAAATTAGGAACATGTTTATAGGCTTTAGGTTAAAACCCCTTTCACCACTCTTCATCTCTCCCTCCACCTCCCCTCTTTCTGTTTGTATGTAAGATCCCTAGCGTAATATTTGTATGTAAAATCCCTAGGGTAATGTTCGTAAGTAAAATCCTTAGTGTAATGCTCGTATGTAAAATACCTAGTCCTAGTGTAATGTTTGTGTGTAAAATCCGTATTGTAATGTTTGTGTGTAAAATCTTCAGTGTAATAATTGTGTGTAAACTCTCTACTGTAATGTTTGTATGTAAAAATCCCTGTTGTTATGTAGGTATGTAAAATCCCTAGTGTAGTGTTTGTTTGATAAATCCAATGTTTGTATGTAAAATCCGTAGTGTAATGTTTGTATGTAAAATGCCTAGTGTAATGTTTGTATGTAAATGCCTAGTGTGATATTTGTATGTAAAATCCCTAGTGTAATGTTTGTATGTAAAATCCCTAGTGTAGTCTTTGAGTTCAAATCCCTAGTGTAATATTTGTTTGTATAATCCCTAGTGTAGTCTTTGTATACAAAAATCACTAGTGTAATGTTTGTATGTAAAATCCTAGTAAATCTTTGTATATAAAATCACTAGTGTAATGTTTGTATGTAAAATCCTAGTGTAATCTTTGTATATAAAATCACTAGTGTAATCTTTGTATATAAAATCACTAGTGTAATGTGTGTATATAAAATCCTAGTGTAATCTTTGTATATAAAATCACTAGTGTAATGTGTGTACTGTCTTGTTAAGGAACCAACATACCCATCCCAATGTAGAAACTATTAATTTTTTTAAAAATGTATTCACGACAACTCATATGACGTGCTGTTTTATGCACGTAGCTAATGATACTCAGATATACTTGTGAACTGAATATGAAATTAGCTTTACTACACAGTACAATGAGTAATTCTGCATTTTTCTTCACCTTTGAACTGACCTTTGACACCCTTTATTTACTCTTAACTCTTTTTGTCATTTTGTATTCATTGAATAAAACATAACCCACAACATCAAAGAAAACCAAAGAAACAACAACTAAAACCAACAGTGGTGTCGGTGGAGGTGGTGGGGGTTGTGGTTTTTATTAGGAATCCTGTTTGACGCAGTTCTCTATCCCATTCTTACTTTGAAAACGAAGTTTGTACAGCAGGCACATGACAGGATAAAGTAGAATTCGCCCGAAATGGAGGGTCATGGCTATTTTCGGAGGCAAAATCCGATCTAGCAGAGCTGGGTTTCTCAACCGGGATTCCCCGAGAGGTCACTAGGGGTTCCCCGGGAGTTAATGATTTTAAAAGAAATAAACATCGAAGATATAGTAATGTTGTAGTAAATGTTATTTAGAGGTTCCCTGAGACCTAAAACTTATTTCAAGGGTTCCTCCAGCATAAAGGTTGAGAACGTGTAGAGTGACTACTAAACCAATCTCAACTGCGTCATGTCTAGTTTTTTTCCTTTGTTTTTTTTCTTGGGGGGGGGGGCGGGGTTGCTTCCTTGTGTTTTTCAATTTTAGTGCGTACTGTCATCTGAAAGCGTAATTTATTGAACGACGAGTGGCCACCATGTTCACACGATGTACGTGCTACAGACAAGATTTTAAAAGATTGAAACCTCTCCTGGGATGATTCATTTTGGCGTTGTCAGTTTAGGGCCTAAGAGGGGATGAGGCTGAAAAGTGAGTTGAAACACGGTTGCACAATAGCATCTGTCACAAAACGGGCGGGCTCGTTACAAGCCGACCCGAGCTGAAGTTAGAGATGCAAGGGGTGAAGTCTATTTTTGGCCTGCTCCGGTGCACCTCCAAAAAAAGCCCGTGACGTGTGCCAGTACTACGTCGCGTCAGGTTGTTACATAGACGCACATGACATACTCCATTGATGTTTGGGTGGGGCCCACTTTATTAGTGTCATGCCAAGGAACGTTTTATTGGCGGTGTGTGTTGTGAGTGCGTATCATAAATGTGAATAAATGGACGAACAGACGAACGGTGCAAAACAATAGTACAAATTCTTTCGTCCCTCTCAAAAATTATGAATAACAAGAGAGTTGAAAGATGTTTAAATCAGGTTATTTATTTCCCGATTTAAAAGGGGCACTACTCTTTCGCACAGTGATTAATCATTCATTCAACTTTCCAATGTCATACACTCTGTGGGAAATAAGGGGAGATGAAAATGATGAAATTCAAAATATAAAATAAAAATTAATTACACAATTCTTATGCGGCAAATGGGGCCGCTTTAACAATAGTTGACATGTAAAATAAGCATTACCTTTAACATTAGAGTTCTTATTTTGCAAACGATATAATAGTGTTCATTTTCTTAAGAGTCCTAGACTTAAGTATGTGCGCGTTAGCCGTGCTAATGATTACTCACTATTAATGTCAGAGTTCCAAGGAGATGACGTAAGCTCACACGTCACTTATAAGCGGCACTTCGAAGTGAAGATCACGGCGCAATTGAGGCGTCGCATTTCAGGTGAAGACTCTGCAGAATCTAGGCACCACTTTCAGATTATCACGGGGAGAAATCTGAAATTTAGCTGACTGCTGTCAGCCTCGATAATTATCGTTGTTTGTCGTGGACACGGACACCTCAACGACGTTTAGCATTATCGGATGGAGTCGTCCAGTGGGATGTGTCGTCGCATTACATTGAGTGTAGAAATCCGGATATGTCTGTGAGAAAATCTCGGTGCTAGCCTCTCAATTTGCGGGATAGACTGCCAAAACGAACTCAGACAGGGGGAAGAACAAGTTGGTCCCTCGTGTCGTTAACTGCATACAACCAGCGTCGCATGCATCGGGTTTTTCTGGACAGCGAACTTTCCACTTTGCCAACAGTTATACTGAGTAATTTTGCCTCGCTACTCAATATATGGCATCAGACGGATGGAAAACGGATGGAAAGAGATTATTGCAGCTTTCCTTTATGAAATCTCTGTACATGAGATAATTCATACGTGAAGTTAGACTGGCTTCAGACGAATCGACGTTTTCAACATTGAGAATAAAAGTCTTTATTTTGCCTCTTATATAGCTCTCACTGAAGGTTTCCAAAACTTCCAGAAGCTATGTCCTGTGACATGATTTTTGCCTTGGATATATAGTGGTAATCGTGATGCACGCTTTTCTGTGGTCAATCCTAATGCGCACTGGCCATTTCACTCGTCAACAACATGTGACGGTATTGCGCAGTTGTCCCAATTTATTTAATATACATATTCTTCATAAACTAATATATATATTCAATATGATAATTAACACACACTGCGTCACGAACGTCTGTCTACTAAAGAGATCTTAGGTGACCGTTACTGGAAGTTTCATGCTACATACGTAAAATAACAAAACTCGGGTTACTTCAACTAGTTTTGTTAGCGGTTTATTAAAATGAAATAAAATATAATTTCTGTCCCTCATTTCCTGTGACAACCCCCTTCTTAAAATTGATTGGAGCTCACAGAGTGGAAATCAAATAGGAACAAAAAGAATTTTATTTCACATGATAGTCCCCACAGGAATTATATGCGCATCTGTGGAGAGACTATCCTCTCTCTTGTTTATATCGCGGTTATGGCATGCCGGGATAATGCATCGGCACCCGAATTTTCTCTGCCCGCGATGTGTTCGACAACGAAGCTATACTCCTGTAGCAGGAGTGTCCATCTAGTTAGCCTAGCGTTATCATACATGCTAGTGCGCAGATATGTCAGCGGCTTATGATCGCACTGCAGGATGAATGGTTTAGAGTACAGATATGCACTAAATTTCTTGAGTGCCCATACGATTGCTAAGCACTCTTTTTCAATCATAGAGTACCGTGTTTCACGATCTAACAGTTTCTTAGACGCGTATGCTACCGGTAGGTATTCGTCATCTGTCTCTTGGAGAAGTATGGCACCGAGGCCTTCGTCTGATGCGTCGGTCCTGACAATAAATCTCTTGTCAAAGTCTGGTAACTGTAGGACGGGTTTACTGGTCAAGATGTCCTTCACTTTTTCGAGGGCGGTGCTACACTCGGCCGTCCATCGTATTTTCGTGGGTTGTTTGTTCCCAGTTAAGTCCGTCAGTGGTTTAAGAAGCGTACTAAAGTTTGGGACAAATTTTCGGTAGTACCCCACTAGTCCCAAAACTGCCCTGACCTGTTTCTTTGTAGTCGGTAAGGTCATGTCACGAATGGCTGCAGTTAAGTCTAGATTTGGGCCTATTTGTCCGTCACTTATGATATGGCCAAGAAACTCAATCTCCCGAAAGCCCGCGCGTACTTTGGAAGGTTTCACGGTCAATCTATGGCGCTCGAGAATGTCAAGTAGACCACCCACTGAGGATAAATGTTGGTCCCATGTTCCTGTTGCTACCAGTATGTCATCAAAGAAATTCAATGCGTCAACGCTCTCTAACGGTAATTTTCGCATGAAGCGCGCGAATGTTGCGGGTGCGTTCGCTAGTCCGAACGGTAGTCGGCAAAACTGAAATAAGCCTAGCGGGGTTGGAAATGCTGTTTTTGGTCTGTCGTCAATAGCAACTGACAGTTGCCAGTATCCTTTGCACATGTCAAACTTTGAAAAGTAATGTGCCTTGGTTAGTTTTGCGAATAATTCGTCCTGATTTGGGATGGGTTCCGCATCAAATTCAGTTATCTCATTTAACTGTCTGTAGTCCACACAAAAACGAAGCGTACCGTCTTTCTTTTTAACTAAGACGACCGGTGATGAATATGGGGAGATTGACTGTTCAATCACGCCCTGTTTTTGCATTTCACGCACCTGTTCTGCTATGTACTTTGTGCTCTCATATTTCTGTGGGTACTGTTTTAAGCGTATCGGTTTGTCACTTAAAAGTTTGATGCGGTGTTCAACCAAATCTGAGTGGCCCGGTTGGTCGGTGAATATGCGCGCGTGTCTGTGTAAGAGTTTTGACATTGCGTCGCGCTGTTCGACAGTTAAGTTCGAGTCAATCTCGACTTGATCGACTGTAACTGCGGAGTTAGGCTGGGTTTCGGCGGACATCATGTCTGTTCTGAAATTGGAGTCTTCCAATTGTATCAGCGCGACATTCACGTTTTGTATCTGTTCGTCGCTGCGTTCATAGTAACGCTTTAGCATATTTATGTGATAGATTTTCTGCTTATTTCCTATCTGTATGCTGTAGTCGTTCTGCTTCACACGCTTAATAACGCGGTAGGGTCCACGCCAGTGCATTTGCATGCGGTTGTTATGCGTGGGCCGCAAGAGTAACACGAGCTGACCTGGTTCGAGGTCACGTTCCACAGCCGTACGGTCAAAATTTCGCTTGTATCGGGGTTGTTTTTCGCGAACGTTTTCCTGTGCTAAGTGACACGTTTCGGTCAGACGTTGACGTAGTTCGGCTACGTACGTGTGAACATCTTTACCATCGGTCACAGTGTCTCCCTTGACCCATGTTTCTTTTATTAGCTTAAGGGGACCACGAGGTTGCCTGCCGTATAGTAGTTGGAACGGTGAATAGCCCGTACTCTCTTGTGGGAGTTCGCGATACGCAAAGAGTAATGGTGCTAGAAAACGCGGCCACTGGTCGGGTTGTTCCGAGGCCATTTTAATTAACATTTTCTTTATTGTACCGTTGAAACGTTCAACGGCACCATTAGACTGAGCGTGATAGGGTGATGAGAACAACTGTTTACACGCTAGTAGACGCATTGTTTCAGCCATCATTGCTGAGGTGAATTGAGTGCCCTGGTCACTCAATATTTCTCGGGGAACGCCCGTGCGAGAAAATACGTCTATTAAAGCGTCTGCGACTTTGATTGCTGTGATGCCCTTTAATGCGACTGCTTCTGGATATCGTGTTGCAAAATCCACGATTGTTAGGATATAGCGATATCCTCCTTCGGCCGCGGGAATGATTGGGCCAATAATGTCTACTGCGACTTTTAGGAAGGGTTCCTCTACTGTTGGTACTATCTCGAGGGGAACTCGACTGACACGCCCTCGGTCGATATGTTGTTGACACTGCGTACATGTACGAACGTACGAGCGAACATCCCTACTCAGGCCTGGCCAAAAGAAGTCTTCACGAATCCGCTGCTCAGTGCGACGCGCGCCCTGATGTCCAGACATGATTGAGTCGTGTGCAAAGCTTAGAATCAGCGGTCTGAGTGGTTTAGGGGTAAATAGACACGTGGTGCTTCTAGTATCATTTTCCTTATAGTCGGTGCGCCGAAACGCTAGTCCGTCCTTCAGGAAATACGTCATTGTCGCGTACTTGCTGGACGTAATAGTGTTTTTCCGTGCCAGCTTTAGCATTGAGGACAAACTTTTGTCCTCCTGCTGCAGGTGACTGAGTTGACTTGGGGTCAACTGCGGGAATGTATTCTCGACTATCTTTAGAGCTGGGGGTCCTTGTTTACTACGTACCCGTTGTGCTCTAGTGGTTACGGGGAGAACAGGATAGATGTCATCAGTGTTTGCGTCACACTGTTCGGGCGATAGTATGAATCCGAACTGCATGTCTCTTATTACTGCGGCGGTGACTGTACCGGAAAATACGGATGACGTAACATGTACAGTGGCTCTTGGACATGTACTAAGGTGCCCCATAACACATCGAATGCGGACACTACCTCTTAGATACTGTTCTGGGCGTACAAGTTTAGCACTTATGCAGCTTATGGACGCGCCTGTATCGACCAGTATTTTGACTCTTTTTCCGTTTACTGTAGCCTGTTGGGTCTTTAGAGTTGCACCTGTTTCAGTGCATACTTTTACATCACGTGGACTGGGACAGTTCTGAGAACTATGCCCCTTCCCTTTGCAAGTGTAACATGTTATAGGTGGGGAGTCACGTGTATGACGTCGTACGTCTTGTGACTTAGTATATGTCCGCTGTACCGGTTCGGGTTTTTCCGATTTCGTCATTGGTCGGTTCGGTTTCGGTGTATACTTCTGCCGATTTGTAAGAGGAGGGCGTGGTGCGCTCCTCGTAATTACCGGATCAGGGTAATCATTATACGTGTCTGCTAACTTCAACATATCACTGAAGTTAGTCGGAGGATTTCGCTGCAAATATGTCGTCATTGCAGGCGGAGCAATATGGAGAAATTGATCTCTTAATATCAAATCAAATAGACCCTCATATGTCTTCCTGATGTCTGTCAAATCAATCCATCTATCAAGATAATGGCGTAACCGGGTACCGAAGGCTTGCATGGTGTCATTTGCTTTAGGTATGGCTCTCCTAAACATTTTTCGAAAGCCTTCTGCTGTACATTGAAAAGTACGCATCAAACCCGTTTTGAGATCTGCATAAGTAATAGCGGGATCGCGCGTTAGATCAGTAAATGCGCGCGAGCTTTCACCTTGAAGTATTTGACCGAGTTGTTGTTTCTTTTCAATGTCACTGTAATTAAAGTTAGCAATGAAACTGTCAAAGCGTGTCAAAAACTCGTCAATCGTCTCGACTTCAGGGTTAAAGAAAGCTAGCCGTGTACGGGGTTTATTTAATTCGGCCTGTTGCTTAGCAGTCCCATCTAACAACTTCTCTCTAGCTGTTACCTCTTGCTTAGCTAATTCAAGCTGTTCCTGATGTGCTCTAGCTTTTAACTTAAGCTTTTTCTCTTCTACTTCCTGCCTTTTATCTTCTAAATCCCTAGCAGACTGAATCTTTAATAACTCTATTTCTCTTGCCTCTTTCGATCTTTTTTCCTCTAGCTCATTTTTCCTATCCTCTAGTTCTCTAGCCTCTCTCGATCTTTTCTCCTCTAGCTCTCTCAAAGTTTGCATCTCTAGCTGTTTAACTAACTCTCTCTTATCTTCTAGCTCTATAGCCTCTTTCGATCTTTTTTCCTCTAGCTCTCTCACCTCTTTCGATCGTTTTTCCTCTAGCTCTCTCACCTCTTTCGCCTCATTTTCTTTCGCAACATACCATTTAGCTATCTCCTCATCCACGTATTCCTTTAACTCGGCTTTTTCATACCCGAATTCTCTACCCATAGCCATGAGTTCTTTCTTCATGTTTACTAGCTCGGCCATTTTTAAAATTGCTAGTTATCACGAGTATGGATAAAGTGACTTAGAATATTCGCGGGATTTTGACCTCTGTAGGTCACAAGTGGTGCAATGGTGTGCGTATGAACACCAGCCACCACGTGATTAGGATTATGACAATCACGAATAAAAGGAATCCCAATCGCAAATTTGCAAAGTTAGCAAAATTAGCAAAACAACAGTTGCTAATGTAGCGTACGAAATATCGATCTATGTACGTCTAAACACGAGTCGGTACGCGTTAACGATAATAGCGTAAAGATTATAAAACTTATTTCAACACAATAATAAGTCTTATCAAAATCCAGTTCACCTAAGTCTCAATAGCAAAGCCCTAACATGCAATAAACAATGCATAATGGTGATGAGATAGAAAAGCAGGAAAGAGATGACACTTTCTTACAACAACACAATTTACCTTGTCAGATCACGGTCAGTGGTCACCAGATGTCACAAAACGGGCGGGCTCGTTACAAGCCGACCCGAGCTGAAGTTAGAGATGCAAGGGGTGAAGTCTATTTTTGGCCTGCTCCGGTGCACCTCCAAAAAAAGCCCGTGACGTGTGCCAGTACTACGTCGCGTCAGGTTGTTACATAGACACACATGACATACTCCATTGATGTTTGGGTGGGGCCCACTTTATTAGTGTCATGCCAAGGAACGTTTTATTGGCGGTGTGTGTTGTGAGTGCGTATCATAAATGTGAATAAATGGACGAACAGACGAACGGTGCAAAACAATAGTACAAATTCTTTCATCCCTCTCAAAAATTATGAATAACAAGAGAGTTGAAAGATGTTTAAATCAGGTTATTTATTTCCCGATTTAAAAGGGGCACTACTCTTTCGCACAGTGATTAATCATTCATTCAACTTTCCAATGTCATACACTCTGTGGGAAATAAGGGGAGATGAAAATGATGAAATTCAAAATATAAAATAAAAATTAATTACACAATTCTTATGCGGCAAATGGGGCCGCTTTAACAATAGTTGACATGTAAAATAAGCATTACCTTTAACATTAGAGTTCTTATTTTGCAAACGATATAATAGTGTTCATTTTCTTAAGAGTCCTAGACTTAAGTATGTGCGCGTTAGCCGTGCTAATGATTACTCACTATTAATGTCAGAGTTCCAAGGAGATGACGTAAGCTCACACGTCACTTATAAGCGGCACTTCGAAGTGAAGATCACGGCGCAATTGAGGCGTCGCATTTCAGGTGAAGACTCTGCAGAATCTAGGCACCACTTTCAGATTATCACGGGGAGAAATCTGAAATTTAGCTGACTGCTGTCAGCCTCGATAATTATCGTTGTTTGTCGTGGACACGGACACCTCAACGACGTTTAGCATTATCGGATGGAGTCGTCCAGTGGGATGTGTCGTCGCATTACATTGAGTGTAGAAATCCGGATATGTCTGTGAGAAAATCTCGGTGCTAGCCTCTCAATTTGCGGGATAGACTGCCAAAACGAACTCAGACAGGGGGAAGAACAAGTTGGTCCCTCGTGTCGTTAACTGCATACAACCAGCGTCGCATGCATCGGGTTTTTCTGGACAGCGAACTTTCCACTTTGCCAACAGTTATACTGAGTAATTTTGCCTCGCTACTCAATATATGGCATCAGACGGATGGAAAACGGATGGAAAGAGATTATTGCAGCTTTCCTTTATGAAATCTCTGTACATGAGATAATTCATACGTGAAGTTAGACTGGCTTCAGACGAATCGACGTTTTCAACATTGAGAATAAAAGTCTTTATTTTGCCTCTTATATAGCTCTCACTGAAGGTTTCCAAAACTTCCAGAAGCTATGTCCTGTGACATGATTTTTGCCTTGGATATATAGTGGTAATCGTGATGCACGCTTTTCTGTGGTCAATCCTAATGCGCACTGGCCATTTCACTCGTCAACAACATGTGACGGTATTGCGCAGTTGTCCCAATTTATTTAATATACATATTCTTCATAAACTAATATATATATTCAATATGATAATTAACACACACTGCGTCACGAACGTCTGTCTACTAAAGAGATCTTAGGTGACCGTTACTGGAAGTTTCATGCTACATACGTAAAATAACAAAACTCGGGTTACTTCAACTAGTTTTGTTAGCGGTTTATTAAAATGAAATAAAATATAATTTCTGTCCCTCATTTCCTGTGACAGCATCCATTAATGGAATAGTAAGTCTGAAAAATATACACGCATAATAAGTAAAAAGCAAACAACACAATAAATGAAACATGCTGACAAACACCGATGAGCAAGAAATATCTGTCATAATAATCCAGGTTTAGTGTTTTGAATTGTCATATGCAGTGCCCACAGGCGAACCAAGGATAATGCAACAGAGCACAGCACTGCGAAGCTCGCCATATAAACTCTGCTTTAAGATTCTGGTTGTGCAGACTTCCTTCACTAACTACTAGATCCTCACTCCATATTTCACCCCACTCCTCATTCCATTCCTCTCCCCGTTCCTTACTTAATTCTTCACCCAATCCTCACTCCAAACCTCACCCCTACTCCTCACTCCATTCCTCAGCCCATCCATCACTCTGTTCTTCACACCACTCCTCGCTCCATTCCTAGCCCCCTCCTTCAATTTGTACCTCACCCATCTTTCACTCCGTACCTCACCTCATTCCCCACTTAATTCCTTACCCGTCCCTCACCCCACTCCTCACTCTATTTTTTACTCAACTCTTAACCCGGCTGCAAGGCGCAGACGGAAATCCGTCTACTTAGCCCAAAATAAATTAATAATGGGTCCGTCTAGTCTCGGGAACAAGCTTTTCCAAGCTTAAAGATACGATAACTTTTGTTTTGGTTTCAAAACTTTGACTCAGGTGAGTGACAGAATCAGCACTGGACTCACAGTAATAAAAAAAAAAATCTAAACAAACATAGACAGGTGCCTAATCCTAAGCACTACCCAGAGCTAGTCTGAATTGTCAACTTAACGCAAACTGAGGGTGGGCAGTGGGGCTCAGGTTAACATGACTAGAGGGGGGTAGATATGCAGTGATTTTAGCTGAGATAGGCGAAGAATGAGTGTTTGCACGGTACCCACGTGACACAGGACTCTGTCATAAATTCGTTTGCTGCACCTGAAGTAGTCGGCAGACGCTTGATTTACTTCTGCTTAACGTCTTAAAACAACTTTTGTTGATTTTCCTCAAGCTAATAAAGTATAAATTCCTTGTCTGCCTGGATTTTATTTCATTTTTAGAAAAAATCCCATAATAATATTGCTCTATACTTTTTTAAAATACTAGTATTACTACCCATTCAAAACCACAAAAAAATGGTATCACGATAATATCATAACTATACTATCCATCTTGGCTATCTGCCCTAGGGTACTTTGGCGAGCTATGGCCACGTTGGGCAGGTAAAGGGTTAAGTGTCAAAAATAGTGTCCCTTGAACACAACTGCCGAGGAACAGAGGGTGTGATGGTTCAGAGAGTGGGGTGAGATTGTATACCAATGAACAATAAACCTGTTTCTCGGCATGTTTGTTAAGTACCAGCATAAAAGGCTTGTATGTACTCTCGTGTGCTAATGAAAAGTCAGTCAGTACAAGTATGAAGTGTCAAGCATAAACACGACCGTTGAGAAATAGTGGGGTGTTGAGGTAGAGTGTTGGATTGGAGACTTCTAGACCGGACGTTGCAGGCCTTTGACTTTATCCCGAGGCTTAGAACAAAACAAATGCGTTTAATGGGCGAGGCAATTTGACGTCACTTTCCACAGTGAATTGATGTTAAATGCCTTTCCCAGGTTTGTGTCAGTCTGTATTCACATGGGCTGTGTGAAGTCTCCTAGAGCAATAGTCAATAGGCTCGGTAAATGACGTCATATAACTGGACAGAACACTTCCACCCACTCCCACTCCAATTCTCAGAGAATGTGCAACCATATATTTGTATTATGTTTTCATTTTTTTACTCTTTAGCCTTGCAAATGTGTTTTATAATGTGAAATAAAGCAATTAATATATATATAGAGAGAGAATGTGTGTGTGTGTGTGTGTGTGTGTGTGTGTGTGTGTGTGTGTGTGTGTGTGTGTGTGTGTGTGCATGTGCATGTGTGAACACAGTTTGAAGAGTGAGGGCTCTTTTCCAAAAAGAATTAGTTATGCAATCTATTGTGTACAATCTTCCGGGAGGATGGGTGACTCGTCCATTGTTTGCTCTTGTGTGAGGTAACAAGTTATTTTGTGGTGTTTGTGTTATATGTGTGTGTGTGTGTGTGTGTGTGTGTGTGTGTAGGTGGGGGTGGGATGAGAGAGAACAGCTCTAAAGTGGCAGATATCAAAGGCAAATGTTGTCAAAGTAAAACACGCACACAGACATTCATAAATGCACACACACACACACACACACACACACACACACACACACACACACACACACACACACACACACACACACACACACACCACGTTCATGCACTTCTGAAAAACCTTTGACCGCTATTTTGAAAGGCATACGTCCAAACTTATTACTTGCTGGCTTCAGACTCTCAGAAATGTAGTTTTTAAAACAGTTCAGGAAGATAACTAAAATACCCTAATTTTCCACAATATGTACACTGAAGTATTTATATCTGACTGCTTTGATCAACTACGCCATTTTTCTGAAAACGACATAACTATAGAGTGCTCTAACTACGCCATTTTTCTGAAAACGACATAACTATAGAGTGATCTAACTACGCCATTTTTCTGAAAACGACACAACTATAGAGTGATCTAACTACGCCATTTTTCTGTAAACGACATAACTATAGAGTGATCTAACTACGCCATTTTTCTGAAAACGACATAACTATAGAGTGATCTAACTACGCCATTTTTCTGTAAACGACATAACTATAGAGTGCTCTAACCTCGCCAGTTTTCTGTAAACGACATAACTATAGAGTGATCTAACTTTGGACACGTAATTTACATCAATTTATTTTACCTGTTTGCAAGGTACGAGCAAGTTCTATTTTTGTTGTAATTTTAAACATTTTTCCCTAAATTGTATCAGAGCACTCTCTTTCTTTCTTTTATAGCTTCCTGTAAAATGCTCTCGTTAAAACGTTTCTATATCCTCGAACATTATTTAATGCAAAACATTTCTTTGAAGTATGTTTCTATGCTAATTAACCAATCATTTTCTGCTTTAGGTATTGCATTGAAAATAATCTCAATTATTTTCTGTGTTTTTAATTGTCTACACTAAATAGAACAAATTATATAATAAATATGTATTTAGTGCTGTTACACACTTGTGAAGCTCTATCTCTCTTATTTGTAGACAATATGCAATTAATTTGTTGATTTGTTTTAGTAAAACATGAGTTATTTGCAACCAGATTTCAATGTGCAAACATGTAGGCCTGTTGCTATCTTAACTAATAAGACATGGATATATTCACTTGTGGCTAGATAACTAACTGTATGATGTAGGCCACAGTTTTATGTAAGTGTTTAAGATATGGATATATTAACTTGTGTTACTAGATAATTGTATGAGGTAGGCCACAGTATTATGTAAGTGTATAAGTCATGGATATATTAACTTGTGTTACTAGATAACAGATAGATGTAGGCCACAGTTTTATGTAAGTGTTTAAGATATGGATATATTAACTTGTGTTACTAGATAATTGTATGATGTAGGCCACAGTATTATGTAAGTGTACAAGCGCCTTCAAGCTGCTCTACAAACTCTAGCAGTATAGCAACAAAGTTAGAACATTAAAGGCGCATAAAGCACTCATAAAGGGAATGTTAATGTTTTACAGTAAGCTGGAGCTTTAATCTACTGAAACACTTCTGCTCATAATTATGTGTATTGAAGCTTTGACTCCTGACTAATCCAGTTCTGGTTTGAAGCTATGACTTACAATTCCAGATCCAAGTGTTGCCCATCATTCTACCTCACTCTAGGACAAGCTGTCCTTCACTCTCAGTCTGTATCCCTACCTTGGAAGATGTCCTATACGAGACTACAACTGTTCTAGAATCATCGTCCCAGCACAGACAATGCACAGCACATTTTATTAGAGAATGGGATTTTAGTTCATAATATTTGTTATAGCAGTATTTATATGGACTTTACATGTTACCATTATTTATACTGACTTGACATAGTATTATTTATATGGTCTTTACATGTTATTGTCAACCATACCTATAGTTTTGTCTTTATTTTAATATCTCTATTCAGCAGTGATCTTTATCCACCTATTGATTACACATTAAATGTCATCAGCTCATTTATCAGACTCCACCGCATATATTCAGTCATCTATCTTCACCTGTCTTGGCTTGACTGGGACAAACCTGTCTATTGATTTTTTGGGGTGTGACCAATTGTGCAGTTTTGTGACTGCATATGTGCATAAGCTATATGTAAGTAATCTTAAATGTACGGTACGTAACACATCTGTAGTCGCACGCATCCACTCTTAAATCACACGTACACAAACACACACCTCATAAGCACAAATGCACGCACACACATACAGCCACGCCCCATAAGCCTGCACACACACACACACACCCTCATAATCGTTCATATATGGACATAACTGTGTATGTGGCATATATTAAAGCTTTATTCTGTGACATTCTCTCTCCCTAGAATTTTTTGTATCCCCTTTCACTTTTGGTCCTACAACTATAGTGCACGTGACCTGATTGATCTCTTTCTATACTGAGCTCACGAGAAACAGACTATTGTCTGACCTCTAGCTGTTGTCTGTCCCGTCTAAGGTGTACATTCTTGTTTATCTTTTTTTTTAATTTTAAAATATTTGCATTGAGATCCGTTAGCTACTAAGCAGGTTTGCCTGTCGATATAAACATCTATTGCGCATTTAACCTTCTCTTGAGTTAGTTGAACAAAGGGAGGGGGAGAAAACTATTTTACTGCGGTCGATAATCTAGTAACTAGGCTAGATATGAATGCAGTCTGGCTTTAAATTCCAGTCCTGACATGGCGCGCAGTTAGAAATAAAGGGAAGATACTCTTCAATAGTTGGAGACAAGTACCGTAACTTGACTGTGTTGTCTGGCGAGTCACGTGTTTGGCATCCTGTTTCCACTATCTCACACACGACAAAGTTTCTTTCTCTCCCCTCTCTCACTCACACATACACGCGCACACAAAAACAAACAGTTGCAGGACATATTCATTCTTGTCATTATTTGTTTGTATTTAAAAAACCTGTAAATATCATTCTAATTAGTTATTTCTTGCGAATGCATTTTTCAACAGCTGGTCCTAACTTCCGGCAGTCTCGTTGAAGATTGACGTCATGCTTTCTTCAAGGAAATATTTATGCTTCTTTTTCTTTTCACTTCTTTTCTAAAGTTTGACAAAATATTTTCAGGAAGTTCAAGAAGGCACACATATACACCACACATAATGACAACAACATTTGGATTACATGTTTTAAAATGTAGTCAGGTATTGAATGTGGAATTTGTAATTATTCAAAATGACGTTTGTACTGAAGTAAAGCACTGTTTATTTGCATGCATTTAGTCTTATGTGAACAGCGTCAAACTAGAAGCAACAACAAACAAACAAAATAAATAAATAAATAAGAAGAGAAAAGTAAATGAAAACATGGTAAATATAAATGGTAGATAGTCGAGGTAGTCACTTCATCGGGGGGCGACTCATTTTGTTGTTACAATCTCTTAAACATGTTACGCATCTTAAAATTCAAATATGTACAATCAAGTTAGCAATTAGAACGTATTGTCAACAAATTATTATAACATGAATAGTAGTGGTCTAATTATTAAAATGGCCTGTTATTGTGTATTGTTAATAAAATTCTATAGCTCTAAAACCTAAAGTTGTCTAGCTTTGATTGAGTGTAGGGGGCGCTTCCGGCTTCCGCCGCTTTCGCGCTTTGTCTAGCTACTGAAATATAATCGATTTATATCACTTCTTATACAAACAAACAAATCCATGAAGGAAAAAAAATATCGGTTTTAACGATAGCCCGTGACCTATGAGACCGCAGACCACTTCTACAGGGAGGTTAGACCAAAGAAACACTTTTGTTTGTTTTTTTACTAGAAGCTCACTGCAGTCAGATCGGGGACCATTCGATCGGTGACAACTTTGCTCGAGGTCCAGATCACGTTAACCCTTAACCCGCACCTAATTAATTTCCAAGTTCCTTTTCTGGCATTTCCGAGAAAATGTTTATTATGCACCATAAACTGAAGTCATGGGCGTTGGTAGGACCGGATGCAAACGTCGCGTGTTTGACACTTATTTTCCGGTCGTTTTTATCCGGAAAATGAGGAAAAAAGCCAACGAAAAAATAAACAAATAACACGGAATAGCTTGGAAGTGATAAATCGTACTTGATTTTTTAATATATATACGTTTTAATCTAAAGACTATGACATGCATTTGGTTTTGTGAGCAAGTGCTACATAAATGTTTTTTGTCTTTAAGAAAGAAGGCAAATAGACAAAAAGAAAAAAAGAAAGAAGGAAGACAGATAGTAGAAAGAAAGAAGAGAAAGAAAGAAAGAAAGAAAGAAAGAAAGAAAGAAAGAAAGAAAGAAAGAAAGAAAGAAAGAAAGAAAGAAAGAAAGAAAGAAAGAAAGAAAATAGACTAGCGACATGTGCAGTAAGAGTGCAAGAAGTAATGGCAGTACAGAAAGTTGGTGCCGCGCTTTGTAGTAAGAGTTATAGTCATTACACAGACGCACTGGTTTGATAATTTCGAGGAGTCATTCAGTGAAAGATGTACTGATGTGATAACTTCCATGAGTTAGTGAAAGATGTACTGGTTTGATAATTTCGAGGAGTCATTCAGTGAAAGATGTACTAATGTGATAATTTCTATGAGTGAGTGAAAGATTTGGTACCATTGTAAGCATGAAGAGTTTAATTGTCCAGGCAATGACGGTACATGACGGTACATGACGTACTCGAACTCCGTTAACGTGAACCCTCTCAGTCTCGTCATAAAAATAAAACTGATCTCGCTCCGGATCGAAGCCAATCTCCCTTCCCCAAAACACACACACACACACAACACACAACACACACACACACACACACACCATTACGACTAATCCAATTTTAAACGTTGATTATTTCTTTTAAGTTTAAAGGAGAATTTCACCTAAATATTGTCTGTATAATTGTCCATCATGTACCAGGCCAATGACCTCTGTTTCTAACGCCATAGATCGTTAGGATCAAGAAGGCCACGAAATGGCTTTGCTGTGACTTAATTACTAAATGGTCTGACATTTTTACTTCATCCAGTCATTTCAGTATTCCAGCCAGTCAGTGCCTGGTAACGTGTTTACTGACTCCTCTCTCACTTATGGTGCTAAAAATAACCTGTAATCATACGGCTGTTTGTCTGGGTTTGAAATATTTACTTTTTGTTATTTCTTCTCCCAGCTACAAACCCTGTCACGTGTTCATCGAGACCGGAAAGGTCTAGCATTGCCAATCTATCCGTCGAATTAAGCACAGAAATATACTCTACAGAGCATGACTACACTTGGTAAAGAGGAACTGCATGAGGTTGCTGCATACGAAGATGACGGGTATTTCGCTGTTTATCGCCCCTTGTTTGGGTAGTTTGCTGTTTTTCATATCTTATGTCGATTTCCATTCACATTAATTAGTAATTAAAATAATCATCTTAATTGGCTTTCTACCAGATGCGCTTCTGAAAGACAAGTTTTCCGTTTCCTTCGGTCACAGGCTCTTTGGCTCTCTGCTGGCCTTGTGACTTAGTAAGCAATGTACTAAGGAAAGGAAGATAGGTACCCAGTTAAATAAAATTTTATCTGGTCAAGGTCGGTATTTGAACTTAATCGCGCATGTGTGCCTACGTGCGTGCACGTGTTCGTATATGTGTGATTGTGTGTGTGTGTGTGTGTGTGTGTATGTGTGTGTGTGTGCCTACGTGAATGTGTGAGGTGGGTATGCGTGGTTTGGTGGGTTGGCGGGTGGGCGATAAGGCAAGCGTCGTATCTTGTATCATTACCGCTATCGTCAATCTTCTCTTTAAGGTTCTTTATGTCGAAGTGTTAGATTCCAGTGGCACTTTGAAGGCGCTCTTCCTCCCCGCCCCTCCTCCCCACCAGCTTTAACCTCCCACCCCTCAGCCATTAAAATTGACAAAGTTAGATATTTACTGAAGTATTTAATTTTCCTTTACTAAATCCGTACGCGCGCGTGCGTGCGCGCACACACAAACAAATTGCATATTATAGGCATTTTTTTTTTTAAAGTAATAATCTGATTCCAAGTTAGTGGTCAAATGCCATAGCGCGAGAATCAGTAATGCCATAAGGTAAGGTGTCACATTAAACTGCTCAACGAAGAAATAATACCTTTCTCAATATCAAAACAGATTTTTAAAAAAAATAACTTTAAACAAGAAAAGCTCTCTTTTAACAGGAGTCACATTTTAATAAATTAAAAAGAAATTTAATATCACTACTTTTGAATTGCGCTGTTTGGTGGATTTGTCTGCTTTCATTTTTTCATTTTATAAAGAAACAGCGAACAATTTCGATTTTTGTCTGTGTAGGGTTTGATGTTAGCGTTCTTGCTGGACGGAACGTAATGGTAATGAACTTTTGCCTCTCGAGAAGAGTTTAAGTCATAGAAGAAGAGAGGTTTTGCTTCCTTTTAATCGAAATCAAAACAATGTCATTTGTAGCTGGTTCAAATCAGGCCTTGAATACTGGGATTTTTTATTTTAAATCTTCCTACATGTTAAAATCGAAAGAGGCGACGAAGCCTTTAATAGGCTTTAATTCCATTATATATATATATATTGTTCTTTGTACATATTATTTGTATCCTTCCTTGACAGTAGTCACCGAAAACTACGTGCTTGTACATGTAAACACCATTATACATGTTTGACATCATTATTTAACGATTCTGACTAGTCTGCCCCCTGAAATAGACATCGTGCTTAATTACAATGGGTTTTCTACCAAGTAAACATTGCTACACTGGGCTTTCTACCAAGTAAACATGGATACACTGGGCTTTCTACCAGGGAAAGATGGCTACAATGGGCTTTCTACCAAGTAAACATGGCTATGTGAGTTTCATACCAAGCAAACATGACTACACTGGGTTTTCTACCAAGTAAACATGGCTATCTGAGCTTCATACCAAGTAAACATGGCTATCTGGTTTTCCTACCAAGTAAACATGACTATCTGAGCTTCTTACCAAGTAAACATGGCTATCTGAGCTTCATACCAACTAAACATACTTATCTGAGTTTCATACCAAGACAAATAACTAAGGAATTGTTTTCGATGAGTTCATGCCACTGTCCACTGGGTAATGTTCCTATATTATTATTACTATCGTCAAGGACAAATCAACACATACTGATACTTTACATCACTTAGTATGGAAAGAAAAATAAAATAAATGTTTTAAAAGAGTACATGACCTTCTGGAGTTATTGCTATTGTCACACTGCAGGCAATTGTGTATGTAGCAAGATGACGTCAGTGGCAATGTTTTGGTTCGCTGCCCTTACCACTCACTCACATTAATCAGGACAAAAGAAGAGCTGAAATCATCCTGAGCGGGTCAGATGAAAGCTGGTCGCAGTTGTTCATGAAACCAGTGAACATTAGTGAGACACCCAACAACTGATATATATATAGTCGAGTAGAGAATTCTCGAATCTACCACAGTCATTGTGGTATATAAATCAGTAAATTGTGAGATCTAGTAAAAAAAAACAAAAAAACCACACAAATGAGTATTTCTTCCAGGTAAAATATAATCAGGGAACAAATGCTAAGTTTACAGTTTATTCATCTCTAACTGTATTCTTTTTAACATTCGTTTCTCAACTTACAGTTTCCTGCAACAGATGTATTAGCCCAAAACACGCATTCCGCATAATAAATACAACATAATAATGTGTTCTCTAGAAACAATGTGAGTGTACATACAAGCACCATAGTTCACCATTTATAGAAATAATAATCTACTCATATAGTACATCTTTATGTAAATTCAATCATAATATATCAAAAGAAAAATATTTTAAAGACCATCCTCTCTCAAACAGTCAGTTAACTCACCAAAAAGCTAATGGCTGCCTTTCATGACTGGACTTCTGCTACTCCATATTCAAAGTGATTAGAAAATAAATTATTTTCAACAGGTAAACTTTGATCTCAGCCCATTGGCTGGTCTCGTTCCTGTAAATCTTAACCATGCATAATAAAAACTACTCATCCACCTAAAACTGGTGTAAATTACATCAGCAAGTCAAGCACATTCTCCACCTGAGTTGTTTACTTCAAAATTATCATCATATGCAGTGCTTAAGGTTGGGTCGTGTTAACATTAGCAGCAAAGGTACAATTTTTAAGTATAGGAATAGGGATAGGTACATTAACTCCACAACACTGATGTTTCTCTTTTACTTATCCAAGCCTTTACCCAATCAGGACTGACGTGTTTTTAGACAGTTCCTGTTCTGAAGTTTTGGGCTTGCTTGTATATGTGCACGTCCTTATTTTTCATTGTCATAACTGTGAGAAAAGATTGTTTTGCTTGACTGGCCCTGGTAAGGGGCCCGAGTCATGTTTCCATTATTTTCATTTCTCAAATGGGGAACACCTGGCCATCAAAGAGACACACGATCAGACTGACTGTCCTAGGAATTTCTCACAAACAATGCTGGGCAACTCTGGACCAGTATTTTCATGTTTCAGTTAATTGACATCCATCTACACAGGGGTAGCAAAGGCGAAGAGAAATGGCTGTAGTTGATTGGTATTTGCTCATGCATGACTAAGAAGCTCTGGAATACCCATTTTGTGGTCTGCTACGTACTACCTATCGTACTACCTATTGTATAATTGCATAGCCCTCACTAGACTGGACTGTCCAAATCTTAATTAGCATTTTAACAGTATTTTGTATCCTAACTTAGCAACAGTTCAGGAAGAAATCTAATAAAACGTGAGTGACAGATACTTAATAAGATTCAGAAGATTAAATAATTTATTTTAAAAATTATATAATAATTAATTCTTACTTATGTCATTTGCGTTTCGAGTATTACACTGTCACTTAACAGTGTAGATTAATCCTTGGTCAGTATAACTGTAGCGAGTAGGTATACCTATTTTTGGGAAGTACTGACCTTCGAAATTCTAAGTAATAGTTGCCAATTCTTTCAGTGCAGTTGTTATTTCAGTGAGTTATTTCGCTACTTCACTGAGTTGTTTCTTTACAATCAAAATTTAGGTAAAACAATCTACACTGCTACTTCAGTGAGTTATTTTTTACAATCAAAATTTAGGTAAAACCATCTACATTGCTACTTCAGTGAGTTGTTTCTCTACAATCAAAATTTAGGTAAAACAATCTACATAACATAGCTACACTGGACTTCCTACCAAATAAACATAGCAACACTGGACTTCCTACCAAGTAAACATAGCTACACTGGACTTCATACCAAATAAACATAGCTACACTGGACTTCCTACCAAGTAAACATAGCTACACTGGACTTCATACCAAGTAAACATAGCTACACTGGACTTCCTACCAAGTAAACATAGCTACACTGGACTTCCTACCAAGTAAACATAGCTACACTGGGCTACCTACCAAGTAAATATAGCTACACTGGACTTCCTACCAAGTAAACATAGTTACACTGGGCTAACTACCAAATAAATACTTATGACTGCACAGGGCTTCCTACCAAGCAAGTACTTATAGCTATGTTGGATTTCCTACCATTAAATATGTATGGTACACAGGGCTTCCTACCATTAAACACTTGATAGATTGAGCTTCCTATCAAATAAACAGGCTACACTGACTACATCCTATCAAATAAACAGGCTACACTGACTACACTTGTGGCTGTATTTGTTCCTACGAAGTAAACACTTGTGGCTATACTTTGATTTCTACTGGTAAACACTTGTGGCTATACTTCATTTTCTACTAGGTAAACACTTGTGGCTATACTTTATGTTCTACTAGGTAAACACTTGTGGCTATACTTTATGTTCTACTAGGTAAACACCTGTGGCTATACTTTGTTTTCTACTGGTAAACACTTATGGCTATACTTCATTTTCAACTAGGTAAACACTTGTGGCTATATTTCATTTTCTACTAGGTAAACACTTATGGCTACAATATGTTTTCTACTAGGTAAACACTTATGGCTATACTTTGTTTCATAGGTAAACACGTATGGCTAAACTGGGCTTCCTTACCAAGTAAACATTGGATTTCAAAGTAAACATCTTTCATGTATCTCGCTAACCATGATTAAATAATTATGCGGCTGCCTTGTAATTCTCTTTTTGTGGTTGTGGAGCTGAAAGGTCGGGTTTGTTGTTGTTGTTGTTGTTTTTTTGTTTGATTTTTTTTAAACTACACAGAGTTTCTTTTGCGATAATCAATAGGGATCATGCAAAGCAACTATTTTGTTTCGTGGACCGTGGAGAACTTCATTGTTAACTTGCTGTGCGCTCTTGCCAATACCTGAGAGAGAAAATAAAAAATCATTTAAAATGTCTATTTTATCAGTGTTGTCGATATCATTTGTGTATCAGTTTTACGTTGTTTTCTTGTCACTCGTTTTATGAACAGTATTATTTGCAAATCAGTTTTGTTGTTTTAATGATGGTAATTTTAACTTCATGCGGGTTTGGAGTCCTCAAGGCAAGAAAATACTTAAAATAAATTGTCTGCACCTGAGAGAGATGCATTGAGTTTTGGCAAAGTTTGTTCTGCTTGAGCAGTTCGTACTATTCGTTAATTCCGCGGACATTTAGTATAACAGGCCAGTCGTGTAGAAAGGCAGTTCATGAGTAATGACGTTATAGCAAGGTCAAGGACAGTGTGTCGTAAAGCCGTTGATAACTCTGGTCATAATTATTGTTTATTTTTAGATGGCAATACTTGTTCCCATTGATTCTTTCTTCTGCCTTAAAAAATACTTATGTCTCTACCCTACGAAGTGCGCAAGCAATAACAATTCTAAGTCAAAAGGCAATTTTTTTTTAATTGAAAGATGTTTGTTTGTTTGAGTTCAAAGAATCCGCAATCCCACCGAGTGTACTGATATACAGACAGGTGTGAATCTGATAATGTTTTATCACCAGGGTAAAAACAAAGTTTTCTCTCCTCTCTCTCTCTCTCTCTCTCTCTCTCTCACACACACACACACACACGCACACGTATACATGCACACATATACTTATTCACATAAACGTACGCACACACGTATACACCTCGCTCAGTTCATTTATTCTAAATTATTCATTCTCTCGATTATTTTGTTAAAGAGGTGCTGTTTTCTCTCTTTTTAAAAAAAAAATTGTTCCTATTTAGTTAAAAATAAAGCAAAATCCCATTCCTAACCACACTATTAAATTTTCTGGGGTAAAAACTAAGGAATTATATTTCACAGGCTTCTCCACTCCTTCTCTGAATCACCCGAGGCTTCAGAGATGTCATATTTCAATGTGGTGATTCACAAGACATTGCATTAGCAGGCGAAGTCAAATATTTTTTTTTTGTTTGAACATCTGCTTTATCTTATGACACATTCTCATATTCTCATTATCATGTAGTACTGGAACATATTCGTAATATTACCGTTGTAGACCCCCCATTCCACCCCCATCTCAGTCATTGTCTATCGCTCTCTCACACTCCAGTTCCCTCTCCCCCACCTCTCATTTTGTCACAAGCTACTCAACCAAGTATGTTTCATGACAAATTACAAGTCATAATTGCCCAGGTAATCAGGGTTTCTGTTGTCATCAGTATTGACTTCAAAGGTTACCTGTCTTTTAAAGCAGCCTCTCCTATTAAATTTTCCTATGGTTGTTTCAAGCTAAAGGTCTAGTTATAAATGTAACAAAACAATTATTCTCACTTCAATCATCCTATTCTAATAATTATGATTGTAGTAACAACACGATGTCAGTGTTTTCTAAGACTAAAAGTAGTGGTGATACTTCTACCAAGTAGTAGGTAGTAGTGATATTAGTAGTAGTCGTAGTGGTCGTCGACGTAGTAATACTAGTAGTTTTCGTTGTCGTAATATTAGTCGTAGTAGTAGTAGTATTCGTTGTCGTAGTGTTAGTCGTCGTAGTAGTAGTATTCGTTGTCGTAGTATTAGTCGTCGTAGTAGTAGTAGTATTCGTTGTCGTAGTAGTAGTAGTATTCGTTGTCGTAGTGTTAGTCGTCGTAGTAGTAGTATTCGTTGTAAACGACGTAGTGTTAGTCGTCGTCGTCGTAGTATTCGTTGTCGTAGTAGCATTAGTAGTTTAAAACTATTACATTATGACTGTTGTTCATGGTGTTATTGCTGTCTTTAAAAAGTTCTCGTCACTTTCCTCTAAAAGTACATTAGAGCATAAAACTGTAGATATACAAGTACGTTCATTTTGTCTTTTTATTGAACTTGTATATGTAAAGTGGAATGACGAAGCATACATATATCATTACAACGCAGGTGTGGATTTAAAACATATATCAGGCACTCAAGTTAATAAGGATTATTTTTTCAAAAGCAACAGAACTATGCGATAATCTTCCCGTTGTGACAACGGCTCCAGCGACACTTCGTCACAGGCCGTTGGATACGGTCCCCACGACACGTGACATGAGAATGATGGTAACGTGCTATGTGAAGCGAGACCAGTGATATGTACACGTGACTTCCAAGCATGGTCTACACCAGTCAGCTGGGAATTAGCCAGTTTACGGACACAATGCCATTCACAGAAACAAGTGAACACGTTTCGCTACCAAGTCACCTACCCCTGAATTCAGATCCGTTCCAGTCACCTTTCGGGCCACCATTTTCACATCTCTTAGCACAACCGGGGGGGGGGGGGGAAGCAAGATGGGTATATTGGGGTGTACTCAACATTAGCTCTCTTCTCTCGTTAACTTCACTGGCTGCGTTCATAACCCAGGTCTCTACAGCGACCCACAGTTACATACTATATTGCAAAATGAAATTGTGTCGTTAAACAGAGCATGGCCCACAGGAGCTTTGGACTGTGACAGGCGGTGGAGAAAAGAAAACAAAAAGCAAAGAGCTGCTTTAACTACATTCTTCGCAAGCGGTCACGGGCTAAAAATAACCCGATGCGTCATATGCGCCCACTTTTTTGTTTACCACGCTTATCACATCCACGGCCCAAGGTCTTATCTCGGCTAGGTAAGTTTGCTGTTCTTGTTGCGGGTGATTTTAGAAACGCGTATTTTCTGTGAATGATTCTACACTCTTTAAATGCCCACTCCATCCACCTTCACCCGAACCTAATCTGTTCTTGGCTCTTGAGGTAAACCAATCCCAGAATACATTTTATGGGCTTTAGATAGCCTACGTAAATAATAAAACGCTAGCATGAAGCAACGCAAGAACGTTTAGGTCGCGCACAAAGCAACGTCAAGGTTTGTTGTATATGGAGTAAACAAAATCTAAACTCTCTCTCGCTCGCTCTTTCACGTCTTCTCTCCCCTGTTCTCTCATTCTCAGATAGAAGTCGCACGAGTTGCAATAAATTAAAACGAAACCAAAAAATGCATATCTTAAAACCGCTTTTAGACCAGCTGCAATATTAATTTAAATAAAACGAATAAACCTTAAATTACGATTTCATTTAAAAGAATAAGAAAAACAGATCATATATCTCACTCTAATATCATTATTAATACGACAAAACAAACAACCATTAAATAGACCCTTCCATAAAAGGAAGTCGTATACATGTATTTTATATCTATTGTAATAATCACTTAAATTAAGATATTGTGGACAACACGCTCAGATATTCTCAAACAAATTCAAGAAACCCATACAAATAGACACAAGTGTAAACAATCTGAAACTGAAGTCATGACATCAAGCAATGCATAACTTTATAAGCGAACAGTAAAGAAATGAACAAATAAAGGTACGCATTCAGCCATAGACAATCATACTGTGCAGAACTTCACTAGCTAAAAGATAAATTTCACAAAGAGAAAAATGTTAACTGTGGTCTTGTTGGGTTGGGGGATGCCTGACGTATTTTTATGGTAATAGCTGACTGATAAAATAATATATATATATATGTATGTTTATTTATTTGTTCAGTTTTGTCTATAGGCTTATTTGTACTTGTTCTATAGGGTCTAATATATATATATACCAAGAAAAAAATCAAGAGAACTACTTGTTTATGTGGCGATTGGAGCTAATTAAACAAGGCAATAAGAGGCCAAGGGGCGGTAACTACTAAGCAATATTGACTCTTGTTATCCCACTACACGATAACATGTTAAAAGTGTTTACTTCATACGTGTCAAGCTCTACAGCGAGACATGCGCTACTTGCTTAAACTAGCTCACTTCCCACCTGAATTGAGCAGTTTTAAGTAAAATTATTACACACACACACACACACACACACGCACACACACACACACACATACACACACGCACACACACACACACACACACACACACACACACACACACACACACACACACACACACATATATATATATACAAGAAATTGAAATTACCAGCGACCTAACTGTAATCAAAACACCGTTATATACTGTTTTCTTGCTAGTACATGGGGTTGGGGTATGAGAAACTGGGTAAAGTTATATTCTCGCGGATAACTACACAGTTACAATCAGTTCTTATAATGTCAGGCCATCTTGTAAGATGTGTCTCAGTGCAGTTGAAGATGTAACCAAAACATCAGAAAACAGTAATTTTCTTTGGCGATGTGCAGAAGCTCCATTCATTAAAAAAAAATAATAATAATAGTTACCTACGAGATTCATTGTAAGACATTTTTTTTAAAAGCAGGCACAAAGGGCTGCAATTACTCTTAGTTGAAGAAGTTATTATATATATATGGGGGGTGGGGGGTTGCGCATGTGTGTAAACACACAAGCATATTTTAAAAATCCACAACAGCAAAACTTATTGTAGGTCGACCTCTGCAGCACAAATGTAACTGTAAACCGAAAAGATATCATATATTTCAAGATTGCAGGTGTGAAAGTAGAGCAAAATCATATATCTATACACTCCAGTTACTATGTATACTTTGAGTTCGCGGTGTTGATGTCACTGGAGATAAAAATTAGAATAATGTCAATCTCTTCAACTGGAACCCATCGCTATTGGGTAGAACCTCACGAAACTATTAGACAGACTATATCTTCAACTACCATCATATACACAACTATTACATTTATTATTGTAACTACGTATAGTATCACTATAAACACTTCTGTCATAATTATTATCATTACTGTATCTATTATCACCACAACGGCTTGTATTGCTATAACTATTTATAATACCACCACAACAACCGTTACTATCACAGTTTTACTAAAACTACTTCCATTGCCACATGCACAACCATCTCTGTTACAGTCATTATTATAACTATGTCTACTGCCACCACAACCACTTCTATGACAGTCATTTTATAACTATGTCTACTGCCAGCACAACCACTTCTATTACAGTCATTTTTATAACTATGTCTACTGCCACCACAACCACTTCTATTACAGTCATTTTTATAACTATGTCTACTGCCACTACAACCACTTCTATGACAGTTATTATTATAACTATGTCTATTGCCATCACAACCACCTCTATTACATTTATTATAACTATGCCTGTTGCCATCACAACCACTCTTCTATTACAGTTGTAGCATGGATATTTCAGAAAGGTGTTATAAAAAAAAACTTAAAACCCTAACATGGCCTACCTCGCGTCCATTTACACTTCAGTGGTGTCAGGTGTTACAAATATTTGACAGTTAAAGAATACTTTGAACATTAACAATCACGAGACCCCCAATCCCGACCGACATAAAGACGAAGTCAAAAATTTATAAATTTAGGAATGGATGAAAACTTTATAGAAAAGAGTAATGGTGACAGAAAGAATTATAAAATTACGGATGGATGAAAACTTTATAGAAAAGAGTAATGGTGACAGAAAGAATTATAAAATTACGGTTGGATGAAAACTTTAGAGAAAAGAGTAATGGTGACAGAAAGAATTATAAAATTACGGATGGATGAAAACTTTCTAGAAAAGAGTAATGGTGACAGAAAGAATTATAAAATTAAATCACAATGACGCGAGTGCGTCCAGAGTGTTCAGTATTTGCTCAGTGTCCACTGTTCACAGAGTGAGAGTTTTGTAAAAATAAAAAATAAATAACCTGTCGCGCTGCGACTAAGTAGGCTGATGGCGATGCTGTTTTCGCGTCGACCTGGTCAGCTAGGCATGTAGTGCAGGCTATGGGCTTGACATATCTATTTGCGTCTGTCGAGACACTGTAACCGACTGGGGCCTGCTCTACCCAGCTGCTCGTTGAAGCGCAGGACGGGTCAGGTACTGGCTTGCCAATAGTAAAGACAGGGTAGACAAAGTAGGGTAGACAAAGTAGATATGGTAGAAAAAATGTCGAGAGTAAAGACAGGGTAGACAAAGTAGATATGGTAGAAAGAATGTCGAGAGTAAAGACAGGGTAGACAAAGTAGATATGGTAGAGGTCCGAGAGTGAAGACAGGGTAGACAAAGTAGATATGGTAGAGGTCCGAGAGTGAAGACAGGGTAGACAAAGTAGACATGGTAGAGAGACAATAGTGAGGACAGGGTAGAGAGCCAAGAGTGAGGACAGGGTAAACAAAGTAGACATGGTAGAGAGCCAAGAGTGAAGATAGGGTAGACAAAGTAGACGTGGTAGATAGAGTGTCGTTTCTTAAACATATAAAAACAAGTCCTAAATTTCTAGTGAACACTGGAGTTACGGCTGGTGCAGCAAATGCATGTCATTCATACGTAGAAAATAAGAAAGGACATAATAAATATGACCAGTGAACTAAAGAAGACAATATTAAAATAGCAGATATGTATTTAAAAATATATACATGAATGCATACGACAGAAACATGCATAATCATAACTATATATACATAATTCAAATCATAAGATCCACCAGACTGACCTTTCTCATAAAAAAATTATAAGTGGTCTCTTCTACACTAGTGGTAGTGGTGCTCACTCTGATTTTGGGGGGCTGATTTCGGTGCGAACAGAGTCAGACTGAACCGATCACGGGTATAGATCACCAGGGCCCTTCACGCAAGAGAGGAGTTAAAGGTTAGATGCTAAACCGGGAGAGCTAAAGCCTGATCCGCTCCAGCAAATCTAAAAATATATTGTGATCCAGAGAGTTAGAAAGATGAATGAAAGTTTTGCGGGCATCTCTCCTAACGTCACAACAGTTATTATTGTAACTATGTTTATTGCCATCACAACTTCTATTTCAGTTATTATTGTAACTATGTCTATTGCCATCACAACTACTTCCATTAAAGTTATTTTTTAAGCTGTTTATTGCCATCACAACGACTTCAATTACAGTGATTATTGTAGCTGTTTATGTCCACTTCAGCGATTTTTATTACAATTATTATTATCACTACTTCTATTATCACTACCACCTTTTATCATAGACATTACTACAATCCTTCTATTACCAACACCACAAACGTTTATATTAATTATAGATACTGCTGTAACTATTTCTATTACCACCGCCAAAAACAGCTTATCTCACATTTATTGCCTATAACTCCGTCTATTACCACAACTTCTTCTATCACAGTTATCACTATAACTACTGTTACCATCATCACAAACCAAACTACCACTTCCAACACTTCTTGCTAAAAGTTCGTCATCAACTCTAAACAAACAAACGTATGAGAAAAGAAACGCGTGTTTTTCATTTAAAAATAATAATAATTCGTTGCTTTGTCAGCTGACCGATAAAGTTCACCAAACCTCTGACCTGCAGGCCAAAAGACAAACAGATTGCACGCCTGATACCACCAGCTCCCCACATGCTACTGTCAGATGGTGAGTTTAAAATCTATCAATCTTTATTTAAAATCTAACAGATTCGACTTCGCCCATTTTTATATCAATATAAAGCCTGAAGATCGATTAGTGACGTTTGTCAACAATGATAACGGTAAACAACGCCTTTGATAACGATTACAAGGAAGCTCTGAATACACTAAATATGGGCGACAGCAATAATCACCAAAGACATATATCCTCAAGATAAGTGTAGTGATAATGATCACGTGTTGAAGCCAAGGAAACCGGTTTGCTGCAGATTTGCTTGGGAAGCTTCTCATTGGGGCAAAATCAGTCATCCGTGACTACTCCATGTAGACATGCAGTTTATTTATACTGTAATCAATTCGGAATTTTGCCAACAAACAACAAAAGGCGCTATGATCTCTAATATCATTTTGTATTATGTTGCTGGCAACCACAAAAGAAGGGTCACGTGTCCTATGACGTCAGAGATCTATGCGTGAGTGTATGGTAGGTACATGGGTATTGGCAATCGTCCATTTGAATCTACGCAAACAATCTCAAAACATTAATCACTTGCAAATTATATTATTTTAGATCAATCCTTCCCGCGCTATTTCACATTGTCTGAATCAGTTCACAATACATTCCTTTAACAATACTTGAATTAACATTATTGACTCTTGCAATTTAATTTACAAAGTGAACAAACAGTTCGATAAATACTGTATTTTTTAATGCCCAGAAGAACTGGCAGATTGTGCTATGAAGGATCTAACCTCGCAGTCAGGATGTCATGATCCAACCTTGGTCCCTGGGATCTTTCTCCTTGGATCCTCGCCCACACGTTAATTCATGAAGTTTGGGACTCAGCGGCCATGTAAGAGCGCTGTGATAAAATAGGGCAAGCAAATAGCCATTATTATTATTATTTACATGTATTCAGTTTTAACTGCGCTCGACAAAGGTGGGCGACGTAGGTTATCACCGCTCACATATTCCTTACAGTATTGATTTACTTTCCTTCGCTTGAAAAGAATTTACAACAGTGACGTCTGGTTAACGATGATGAATAGCAGTTACCGCCCCTTTCCTCTTTTCTTACCTGTCGCTACTTGGAGCAGGATTATTTGCAGTACATAAAGGTTGTCACGTGCTTTATTCATGTGTTATTAACCGTGTGCATTGGAGAGTTCACCTCGTGCTCTTTTGTAGCATGAAATATTTGCCTATGGAGACGAGACCCGAATACACTCTAGCTGTGTATCTACTTGCCTATCTATTTATGTATCTATCAAATTGTCTATCTACCTGCTTGCCCCTCCGTCTACCCGTCGTTGTGCCTCCCTAGAGTATATGCCTATATTTGTCGCCTAGAATATATCTTATCTATCTTTTTATAGCTGCATGCGTCTATCTGTCTATTGTCTGTCTGTCTGCCTTCTGTCTTTCTACTTCTGTCTGCCTATTTCTTTTATGCTATTGCGAGTATTTCATGCCTTGTTTTACAAACATTGGTTTATCTCAATCTCTGTCAACTGATTAGATGTGATATGAATCCAATCAATATCATTCATTAGGTTATAGTTCTGGTACAGAGCGTATATCACACACACACACATGTCCTCTTGCTGGCACGAGGATTTTATGGTCGAGCACGTGACCTCCACTAATCTGTCTAATGGGAAATAGCATTGAACAGAAAAAACTGCACGCAGACTGTATCAATGTGCGTGAACAGCAGGTCCTGCCTCTATCATTGTTCGAGTAAAGGTCAAGTTAAGTGAGACTTCGGGTCGCATGATACAATTTTAATTTACCACAACTCATTTGGCACGATATTTACACAGCGTGATGAGCTAGTTGTCTGTGAGGTGAATGTCCTAGCTTCGCATGTATGAAGTCTTGGGTTCAAATCTGGCCTTGATCATCTTTTTCTTCCCCCAAATATCAACCACTCCCCAGCTCTTCAACGATGAACTTCAAGACATTGATACTAGCAAACAACATGTGAATATAAAGTAAGGGAGGGGGGTACTTCTAAGAAGAGCATACATTTACTATAACAATCGTATCTTGCTCTGTTATTGTTCTGTTCTTTCATAGAAACTCTACTGAGTCTTGGAATATTTTTTTTAATTGTTTTTGTCTTCCAGGCACCCATTCGGACAGGTGACTGCGAGCCTGGGTGTATGATTTCTAGAACTGTAGAGAATCGTATCGCAAGTCTGTGCTTGTAATAACTCTATGGCGTGTTTCACTAAGAAAAAAAAAAACCTTAAGAACCTCTTTAAAAACTTACACAACTCCAGTTTAGTGATGCACTTTCTTGGCTGTGCGCCAAGTCAGCAGAGACCTGGAATGCTGTCACAGAATTGAAGAGTGCCGCTGATTTAACAAAACAATTTACAGTAACTAGAAAACGTATGAATTCTTTCAACTTAGTAATCAATTTCGACAAAGGATTCAAACAGAAAATCTGGTGGACGGAAAAAAACCCAATAAAAGGAATTTTCCTTTTAAAGAACTTATGCGGTATGTACAGCTTGATGTTAGTATGCCTTTAGAGTAACGTAGAAGATGAAAGAAACTTTAGGCTGCTCCCCCTCCCTCCGCTGGAACAGTGGCGTAGCAAAGAGAGAGGCGGTCCGCCCCGGGCGGCGCGTACCGAGTAAACAACCTTTTGAGGGGGTAAAAAATAGAAAAAATAAAAATGAAATTCTATACCAAAATTGTAATTAAGGTTATAATATGGTACTGTTTTTGAACGGATTTTTTAAAAGTAGCATAGGTTTTATGTCAAATGAAGACAAATATTGTAAGTTAAATATTCCTGTTTTATATTAAAGAATAATGTCTTTAAAAGTTTCGTGGAATAATAAATAATTGTTCTATACCAAGCCCAGATTTTATGAAAATAAATATTTTGTTGTCTTTCCGGAATGTTGAAGATCAACGGATTATCAACGGCCAACGGGTGGCAAATCCTACGACCGCCCCGGGCGGGAAAATCAGTTGCTACGCCACTGGCAGGGAACCACACACACACATACACACACAAATACACAAAAGTAGTCTTGCGAAATTGAACATTGCTACCGTCTTCACAATGCAGGAGAACTAGGTCAGACCAAAGAAACGCTGACAGGTCACTGGTTTCAAGGACACAGCTTCTATGGTCTTCAGTGACAGTTTGGTACTTCCCTCACCCCTACCCACTCTGCACTGGGTGAGGTGTGTGTGTGTGTGTGTGTGTGTGTGTGTGTGTGTGTGTGTGTGTGTGGAAGGGTGTGTCGCACTGCTTTCCTGACTCGATCTCTCTTCAAAAATGTTCCTTCATCTTTGTTTATCCTTTTGGGTGTTGATTATATTACAGATGGCCTCGTTATGAGATGTGGGGAATCCTAGTATAGGAAACAGTTGATGACTGTGATATGACTATTGCTTACTATCGTGTATAATGTTATTGACAGTACTCATATCAAGATCTTTTGTATGCTTTAGTGTCATTATAAAGGGTTATTTGTTATCTCTTTTCCTTAATGTAATTCACAAAGAGCGGGTTGAAGGTTGGGGGAGAAAGAGTTATTTTGTTTAACAGAATTATGTTCTACTTTGTTGTAACATGTTCTCTTGTTCCCAATTGGCCATCAAATATTACCACTGTGCTGCTATTTCATAGCTGGAAAGGCGGTAGACGCTGTGTAGATCCATTGTCTAGATCTGTACAAACATGTACAGACATATACTAGCTTATATTTTGCTTTTGCTTGTTATAATGTTGCATAATTGACAGTGAAAACATTTCAAGAGCACTCTAAGAGGACTAAATGAACTCTAAGTGGAATTAGTAGTAAATACCAAGTTGTGAAAAGTACTCACCTATAGACAATCAATAAATGTATCACTGGACTTGAAACTATATTGATTTATATATATATATACACGTGTGTGTGTGTGTGTGTGTGTGTGTGTGTGTGTGTGTTTGTTTATATGTCATGTATGTCCTTACTTTATGTATGATTAAATGCTAAATTATGTTATGTAGTGGGTAGACACATTTTTATTGTTTAATAGATTTTCATTTCTTATTAATATCCATGATTTCCAGGTGGCATATTTTTAGAAAGAAAAGGTCTTCGTAGTAAGGGGGGGGGGGGAGGAGGATATTATAATAAATAAAGCTGGACATCTTTCAACATGGGTGTCCACTACTGGTTGTATTTTGATATATGCCAGGTCAGTGTTAACCCACCGTATTTACCTATAATAGTAGGACTAACACTGGCAATGGTAGATGTACAGAGAGGCTACTTTTCTGATCCAAAGGTCCACATTTGAGAGGTGCAATATATATTATAAAGGAAAGATAATATAATTTTCAAAATTTAAAAGACACCTCTTGCTGTTAAAAATACCTGTTGCATAGTCTGTTACCTCATTCTACCTACCCTTATGTTTCATTCTAAATGTCTCCTGTTCATTCATCTCTCTATCTGAGTGTGGACTGGGGGCAAGCTAATATCTATCAGTCGTTCTAGTGTGCAACCAACGATGTCAAATTGTGATTGTTTTTGAACCTATGATGTAGGATGCAAGCAGTGTTGAGTGTGGTATGTGACACCCATCACCATTTGTTTTTAACCCATTCAGGACACACTCATCACATATGCACTTCCTCACCTCCTTGAATTCTAAGTTTTCATGATAAACTAAACATGCTTAATTAAACTACAATGAGACACTCAACAAAATACATCAGTGGGTTTTTGTACACAATCAGTTATTTAGTCTAGCATCTTACATAGCTAATCAAAATTTATTTGTGTAAAGTCTTATTAATTAGGTCATAAAATATTTCCAAGCATTCTTTGGCTCTCTATTAGCATGCAGTCTAAAGGAACTGTTTCTAGTGAATGTCACTTTAGTTCCCTCTAAATAGTATCTAAACATCAAGTCCCACTCAGTTAAGTTTCATCTAAGTAGCATCAAAAATCAATCTCTGAATAAACAGAACACCCGAAACCAAACCTATAAAACCTTCAGGTAAAGTAGAGTGATAATACTTAGTCATCTGTCATTAGTGAGAGATGGGGGCTTGAAAATCTAAACCTCTTTGGTCGGCTAAGCCCAGCCCTCCCAGATATCGGTTTCCCTTCACGCAACAAGCACAAGTGAATGAGGGCTGGGATGTGAGTCAGGGCCCTGATGCCACGCTCAGTATAAGTCACGCGACTCATTGTTATGTAAGAGTACATATTCATGAAAAGATATGGGAGGTAAGTACTAACGAGTGTCTTGTTAACCCCCTACCTCCCACCCCACCCTCAGTCACATAATTTTTCAATGGATTCTGCTTCCACGACGGAAAAGTAAATACATATATATTCCTTATGGACTGATTCAGTTTAAGTACGCGAAAGCGGCGGGAGCCGGAAGCGTCTCCTACATTCAAACTAATTAGTTTGCGTTATTTACTTTCGAAGTATTTTTTTTTAAAACCCAATTAATACATCGTTTTGCATTTGTTCTTCAGTGTACTTGAAAGATAAAAAAACAAAACAAAATAATCATATTTCACCCAAGCATCGGTGGTGTAAATTTCGATTAGCTGGGGAAGGGGGGAATCACGGGGAGGAGAAAATGTTTTGCTTGGGGACGGGGGAGAATGATTTCGCAGAAAGCATAGTTACAGGGAAAAAGTTAAAAATTAAATTCAAAGCAAAATGTTAATTTTATGTAATTAGATATATAAGTAATCATACATGTATTATATTTATTACATAGTTATGCATTATTTATTAAAGAGAGAGGTTGAAACGTGTCTATACAAAGCAGAAATACGTGAAAGATTGTTAGTTTGAGATAATTAATATCCACCCCATGATAACAGTAGTTGGTCTGCTTAATCAGTTAAACACACTGATTCAGGAGAGCAAAACATCCAGAGTAGATAACGCATTGACAGCAGACGAAAAGTTTACATGGCCTGTCTTACAATATTCACTTCTTCAGATTGATTGATTTTAAGATATCACTAATTTATTTTATGATATCACAAATTCGAATATATATTGTAATAAAATCGAACAATTAAAATAGTCTGAATATATTTAAGCATAAGTCCATATACACGTGTATTATAGATTAGTAACAGGAAACAGATGTAGGCGATTGTTCAGAGATTAACCCCTCGCTCAAGAGGATCGTGGTTTGTTTCTCGCTAGTGGTAAAAGATAGTGTGTGTGTGTGTGTGTGTGTGTGTGTGTGTGTGTGTGTGTGTGTGTGTGTGTGTGTGTGTGTGTGTGTTATAGACTATGCAATTGTCCAAAAAAATGAAACAAGAGCGCAGAGATTAATTAACCTCGTTCATAACGTTGAATCGTTTTAATTTTTATTCTCACTTTTATATAATCATATAATTAAATCTATTAATTGGACAGAGCACACGAACGTACCTGTATGCACGCACATATTTAACTCTGAGCGAAAATCGAACCTCAATCCTCTTGAGAGAGAGGTTAATCTTTACGCCATCCGCCATCGCTTACTTTCATGTTCTCTCACTCAGTCTATAATAACATGAATGGCTAATCACAAACATTTCGACCCTTTTAGAAAACCGCGAAAACATTTATGCAGCATCTAAAATACACACTTGCGCGCCTCACATACACACGCCCTAACGCATTTTTTTACCCTGAACTAGACATTACTTGAGCGAGAAATATACTCTCTGCACCATTTACCATTTAATTAATAGTATAACACATACGCTAACACGACTTTATATGTGACATTTGTTGTGACAATCGTAAATTTTTATACGAACACCTTAAAGCTCTTGTTAAAAATAGAACACTAAACTGAGCTCCAATTTACGTCAGATGTTACGTCAAATTCATGACACTCACGTTATCTTAGCTCTTACGGAGATACGGTGCCTTTAGCTATTTGTCGACTGTCTGAGTGGACACATTGTATATCTTAGCTACAACCTACGCCACTGGGTTCTTCCACCAAACTGACAAACTGTGCCTACATACTATCAGCTGCGATTTGCAGTTAGAGATTGTTCAAGCCTAATGACTCGTTCACACTGGCATGCGGGTTGTACAGGAAGTGGAATCAGGTGTTCTTTGAACTTAAATGGCATCTTATATTTTCCCTGTAGAAACTTGACGTCATGCGAGTCCGCACTGCACCCAACTGACTGTGACAGTCTGCAAGGCTAGTTATGCTCGCAGTTGATGTATGTAGTGTTGCTATGAGCCCGCTTTACATGACAAAGATTCCGTCTGGTCATCGAATGTGAAACACATCCGCAGCAAGGTGTCAGTCCATAACCACACGCGTATCACGTGATGTGCATATCATGCAGTAGCACAAACACATACACACACCCAAGCCAAATCTGTTTATATTGAAACAGGTCAAAATTCAGTCATGCTCAAATGGTATCATACGCTATTAACTTTAGAAGTAGAAAAGATGTTGTTCATTTGTTTTAAATCACCCACTCTACTGCACAATTTATAGTTCAATGGTGCCCTTGAAATCGCCATGTTACAAAAGAACGCATTTATTTACACATAATGCTCCGTTCCTCATCAGCGAGTGAACAGATATCTACTGGAAACAAAAGTACATCTAAATAAATGAAAGACCATTATGGATTGGGCCAACACTCTACGTAGTAAGTCTTGCTTTGTTGTAGATGCAGACTTATCTTGGGACAGGCGGTGACTCTTGCTGAAACATGACTTTCCTCAAGTGCTCGGCGTTTGAACCTTGTTCAAGGTGAGACATTTGCGGGCATGTGACATTTAACCACAACCCTTACTGAAGGCACTGGGCTTGGAATGAGAATAAACCTGGTGCCGTGTGCTAAAGACAGTGCTCTCTAAAGACAACCCCCTCCCCTTCCAGGCAGTTACAAATTCTAAAGGACAGGCCCCCGACTTCTTATTTTCTGTCCGAGTGTAATTGAACCCAGAAAATCCACCCACTCACCCCTTATCAAAACAGTCCGTTCATGATGCGCTATATCTTCATCCCAGAATATCAGCCCCTACCTTAGCGCAAATGGCCTATCGGCGACATCAGCGAAAGTTAGAAGAGGACGTGAAAAATCCAGCCTTAACAACCATTCGATTAAACTGTCTCTCCAATACAGCGATCATAAACCGCGCCCCAGGATTGACGCCCTGATAGGCCCATACGTACCTGTTGTACTGTCCATCAAGGCTAGGTTGCCTTAGACGCCTTAGGCTTAGAGCAGGGGCGGGCAAACTCTGGCCCGCGGGCCAAACCTGGCACGCGAAGCATTTTTTGTTGGCCCGCCAAGCTATTCACAATTAACATTGCTTTTGGCCCGCCAAGCTATTCACAGTTATTGCTTTTGGCCCGCCAAGCCATTCACACTTATTGCTTTTGGCCCGCAAAACAAAAGTCACTAAAACAATTGGGCATTGTTATACGCTGTCAAACAGCCAAGGCTAAACTAGTCTAAAGACTACATGTAATTTTAACAGTTTGAATTACTCACACAGAATCGTGTGCACATGTACAATTTATGCCTGCAGTTATAATATTACACTAGCATTAAAGAGATGACTTTTGAACTCTCCTAGGCCTAGGATAGATCTACAATAATAATGTATGTCAGCATCTGTACTCTGCCTCATTGTAAGCTACAATTGGTGAGAGGAGGGAGGGCTGGAGGTGAACAGAGGTGTGCGAATTTGAAACTCAGTGTCTGATCTGTTTGAAAACTGTTGTTGTCTTCAGAGTTTAATGTGCCCGCCACTGGGAAAGAGTACACCAAACTTCGAAATTCTCTTTAATGTCTGCCTCTGAGAAAAAGATTACTATTTGCTAAACTCACAGGCAATATAGAGAAAAGCAGTTTGATGTTTCATAAGCAAACATCTGTGCATGAAAAAGTGACACATGCCAGTTATGAAGTTTCACTACTCAAAGAATGAGTTAAAAGCAAACTTCCGCACTTCTTCTCCTCTTTCTTTTTTTCGTGATGTCATCCTACCATCAGGCAAGTTTCCACATTTTATTAAACATGCTCAGCGCATTGTAGCTATGTTCGGAAGCACATTTTGCTGTGAACAACTGTTCTCAAAGATGAAATATACAAAGAGTCGCCTTCGCTCTCAACTCTCTGACCGTCATCTAAAAATGACATTCTTCGCTTGTCAACCTCATCAGTTAAGCCAGATATTGAATCACTTATTTATTGTAAGCAACACCATCCATCTCATTAATCTTTCATTGAAACAGAGTTAGTTTTTTAAAATTACTTTTGTTCTCATTTTATATTCTGAACTTGCTGGACTTGTGATATTTGGTCGTCTATCCGGCCCGCGAACTGTTCCAACAGTTTTATCTGGCCCGCGGTCTCAAAAGTTTGCCCGCCCCTGGCTTAGAGTCTAAAGTCTGAGAGAAGCCTGCGTGCGCACGCTTATCTGATTGGATTTTGATAAGCGAGGTACCACATGACTCACGCACCGTTACTTACTCAGGCTGCTCAAATACGCATGAGCAATGCCGGTCATGCAACAAGAGTAGCGATGTCACGCAGCGAAGGATTCAAAGTTAATGGGGGTAGGGAGGCGAAAAGATCGTAGTGTGTGTGATGATTCACTTAGTAATTGTATATTGATAATGCGTGCCAAGTAGTGCGTGTAGTGTAGGCATAAAATTTCAAGTATTTCCAAGCATTGTCACATGGAATTGCGTTGCTAATTCGCCAGCTCTGTATGTGTGTGTGTGTGTGTGTGTGTGTGTGTGTGTGTGTGTGTGTGTGTGTGTGTGTGAGAGAGAGTGTGTGTGTGTGTGTGTGTATTGGTAAAAGAAATGGCAGAATCGGTAAGGAGTGTTTTCCATGTTGTCTTTAAGATTATTTATAAAAGTAGTTTTAATTTTATTTTAAATTAATCTGATTTCCGAATGCGCGTCTGGGCAATTTTTGGTTACATGAAATTTTAATTTATTTCTATCAAATTTTTTATTATCGGCTTGAAATGTTACGCATTTCAAAATCAATGACTATCTTTCTTTTTTGAAAAAGAGAAAGAAAAAATGAAGGGCTATAGATTAAATTGATTAACACATTGCAATGTTTTTCACATACCCCAATCAGTCTATAATTATCGAGCAGAAAAAAATAATGTAGATTTTGCTGTTCAGTTTCGCATTGCAGTTTGCATAGAACGAGCAAACGCATGTAGTATCATTAATGTCAATCATTTACCGCACTCCGGCATACTAATGAGGTCTCAGTGTCGATGAGTTACCATACTAGAGTATTTGTGACAGGCACGCCACTTAGTTAATGAAAATGATTATTATTATTAATTAATCTTTCATAACTAATTGCAAGTGATGAGAATATTAATTTTATTATTAATATTCCTCCAACAGACACCATTCGTCTACCACTTGGTGGATATGCGTTCACTGTAACGTTTTCTCTCTTCCATAACATAAAACAACATTTAGGGTCACATAATATTTCCATGAGTAGAAAACTATTTACTATCAGAGAAGACAAATCCGACTTTAATCTATATTTAGCAAGCCTCCATCTACCCACTTTCTTCCACAACATAAGATTTTAATATGCATAAGAAGGTCAATAAATTTAACAATAAATTTATTAAATGAAAATTCAAATATACATATGACAATTACAATGAAATACATTACTTGACATCAATATCATGAACTCATGTTCAGATTATTTAACCAATCAGTCACTATATATAAAGAAATAAAATAACAGTTCAACAACCGAGTCAATACAAATCGTAGATTAGTCCTATCAGAGAATAGAAATGGAGTTATTAGAGGTATGTTATTGTAATCTTTTACATAACCTGAATTAAGCACTTCTATGACAGTCTTTCACTGGCCTTGCAACAATGTCACAATGTCAAAATGTCTGTGTGTCATGTGTCTCCTGCCACAGAGTAGAAAACATTGACATGCACTTTCCTCTTGAACTATTTGAGCACTCAGCTCACTGTATCTGATCCTTTGATCAGAACATGATCACAAGAATTCTGGTAACTTCAATGTACCAGAATTCTCCAGAATGTACCCAGCATACATTGCTATACATCAAAAGTGTGTAGCATACTCCCTTACACTTATACAACCACAACAGATGTTTCACACATCTCCCTGGTCACTCTGGTTTATAACTGGTGAACAAATGAACTTAAAATTTGAAGCTTGAAATTCAATACACAAGAATCAAAAGGTGAAATGTGACACTGAAAGGCCACTTGTTCACTGCAACATATGATTAAAGGAGCAAACCTAAATTTCCTGTTTATCATAATCTAACCCCATTTCATCTTACACTCCATCCTCAGCTTACAATTTCCTGCAACAGTATTCATTAGCCCAATGCACATATGTGGTACAATAAACACAGCATATCAAACAATGTCAAGTGTTAGCACACTACATGTATGCAGCTTAGTTCAAGCATTTGTAGAAATAAAATTCAACTCACATAGTATATCTCTACATAAACACAAGTATAACATATCAAGAGTAAAAATGCATGAAATATTCCTAAGTCCATTCTCACTTAATCAGTCTGTTTTAACTCACCATCAAGCTAATGAGTGCCTTTCAAAGCTGGACTTTCTTCTTCAAAAGTGTTTAGAGAGCAGGGTTTTCTACAGCAAGAGAACTCTTTAAACTCAGCCCATTCGCTAGTCTCGTTCTCAAAAATCATGATCATTAGATAATAGAAAACTACTCACTCAGTTTGCATTGCATCAGCAATCTAGAATGTTCTTGCCAGAAGTCAGACACTTTCAAAAATAACACCATAATAAATGTCCAAGGTCGGGTTACTCTGACAATTTAGCAATTTATATAACAATTTAATTTTAAAATAGGAAGGGCAGATTTACTCTGTCACAATATGGTAATGTGGTCTCAGTGTCGAGAAGTTACCACACTAGAATATGCTAATGTGGTCTCAGTGTTGAGAAGTTACCACACTAGAGTATGCTAATGTGGTCTCTGTCGACGAGTTATCACACTAGAGTATGCTAATGTGGTCTAGCTAAAGCCACTCAGTCGAGCGTCCTAATTTGATGTCATTGAATGCCCTCAAGCATACTAATGTGGTTTCTTTAATATTACTCAGTCAAGCATCTTAATGTGATCTCATTAATTGCACTCGATCAAGCGTCCTAAAGTGTTCTCATTAATGTCACTCAATGAAACGCCCTAATGTGGTCTCATTAATATCACTTAGTTACGCGTCCTAAAGTATTCTCATTAGTGTCACTCTGTGAACAGTCCTAATGTGTTCTCATTAGCGTCCCAGTTAAGCATCCTAATGTAGTCTCATTAATATCAGTTAAGCATCATAATGCAGTCTCGTTAATGTCAGTTAAGCATCCTAATGTAGTCTCATTAATATCAGTTAAGCATCCTAATGTAGTCTCATTAATATCAGTTAAGCATCCTAATGTAGTCTCATTAATATCAGTTAAAGCATCATAATGCAGTCTCATTAATGTCAGTTAAGCATCCTAATACGAGCTGATTGATATCACTCAGTCAAGCGTCCTAAAGTGGTCTCTCATTAATGCCACATAGTCAATTGTCTTAATGTGATCTCATTAATTCCTTTCAGTCAGTCGTCCTAATATGATCTCTGTAACAAATATTTCCAACACCTACTCTTATTTGCCACTTATTTGAATATTTATCATCCATATCTGTATTTTTATTTATGAAATACTTATTTTTATATGTAATTAAGGAGCACTTGCTCGTATATCCAACATTTATATGTAGTGTTTAAAGTAGATATCGTTTACTGCTCATTAAGTACACTCACACACACACACACACACACACACACACACACACAATGTGTAGAAAACAACAGAATCCCTTTAAACGGATTATTAGACATTGTCACTCACTTTTTTGCACTCACGTACACAACTGCGGTCTCATTAATATCACTCAGTTACCGCACTCAAGCACACTAATGTGATCTCATTAATATCACTCACTTTCTGCTCTCGAGCATTTAATTGTGGTCTCAATATTATCATGCAATTACCACATTCAAGCGTACCAATGTGGCCTCATTAATGTCACTCCTCTCCTCCTCCAGGCATAACAGTATGGTCTCATTAATTATCACCCCCTTTTTGCACTCAAGTGAACGATTGTGGTTTCATTAATCGCTGCCAAAAAATAAAGCTTGTTGCAAGGGTTATATTATCATCACAGTCCAAAGATCCTGTAATACAAGTTGGTTATCTACTCACTTGTCATGCATAAGTGTCAAAATTACGTGTGTGTGTGTGTGTGTGTGTGTGTGTGTGTGTGTGTGTGTGTGTGTGTGTGTGTGTGTGTGTGTGTGTGTGTTTACAAAAACTGATTCAGATCAGGTTTATACATTTTATTTTCACCTTCTATTTGTAGCAAAGGAGGATAGTTAGACTAGGCCAGGACCTAAAATAGCATACAAAATATCTAGTTACACTAGCGGTTCTTCCACGATGGAAAAAGATCAATGAAAATCCCTACTTTCTTTTAAATACAGTCCTATCTAAACAGGATTTCCTGCAGCTGCAAATAAAACTAAAAATAATATATATACATTTTGTCTATATCAACGAACTAATTTGGACAACGACATAGTTCGTCCTAATTCCATTGAATTATAACCGTCCTAGCAGACAGCATAACGCCATATGAAAGAGATTGAATGAAGCCCATGTAGTATGACCATGATGACGTCATCGAGGATCATGACGTAATAAATTTGCAGCTTCCAGATCATAGTGTGTGAGCGTGTGTGTGTATGTGTGTGTGTGTGTGTGTGTGTGTGTGTGTGTGTGTGTGTGTGTGTGTGTGTGTTGTGTGAGAGAGATTGAGAGGGAGCGACAGAGAGATTTTAAAACGTGAATTACTCTTTTTGTTACAACACCATAATATAAACCAGCTTGCAAAGAGCTGAAGAAGAATTACAACCTCGGTCCTCAGGAAGAAATCAAATACGTCATCAACGGAATCACGCGGTTTCAATGCAGCTCCACTAATAAAAAACAATGGGGAGATAAACCATTTTCATGCAGGAATGAATGAACCGCCATTATATAGCTTGTTTATTTCATGGCAACTGACTTCACTAGTAAAATTTGATGATTTAACTTTATCTGATTTCGATCCCCATACTTTTTTCTTGAAAAAATTCACAGCAAATCAAACACCTTTATACTATTTTTGTTGTCTAAAAACTAGAGAAAAAAAGAGAATACAACAAATATAATAAAGAAAGAAAAAGGAGAAATGGAAACAATATTACGTCATAGTAGAAGTTTTCATGTCTGTAAGTGTAAGAAAAACAAGTACAAATTCACAGTAAAACTTTTAATGTCTTCAACTACAGTGTCTGGACCTTGGCCATTTTCTGAAAACCATGTATGCAAGCTTTACTGTCTTCAACAGGGATCACATAACACTGATCAGAGACCGGAGAATAAGAACGAGTTACTTCACTGGTAATCTCTTTAATCTGCATAAATGGTAACTATTCCTACCACCACCACCACCACCTCTTCTTTTTCAAAAAAAAAAAAATTTTCTCTCCTTGTCTCTCCCGTGATTTTTTTCCTTCAGCCGTTTTTGTATAATGTCACGGGTTTTCCTTGTTTACAACGCAAAATTGTGTAACGAAGAAGAGCAGAGTCGATTTTAACTTGCTTAAAGCAAACAGCTCTTTTTTCTTTTTCTTTTTTTTGCGTGCTAATTTGCCAAGTTGTAAATATAACCTTGAGAGGAAAACCCAGTAATTTAGGTCACGTCAGTCTGCATTGAGCATGCTTGTTTTTGTGTGTGATTCAGTTTTATTGTAATGAGGTTATCGCGAGGCCTGTCATTTGGGAAGCTAGTGGCATTTATAGGCAATGTTCTGCATTATCTCTTGGTTATACATATTACTTCTTCTCTTTTTTTCGGCTCAGCCAGACTATGATTGGAAAGATGAGAAAGAAAAGCGGAAAGGTCTTGGATGACCTTGACCGGTCGATGCTAGATGACTCCTTTTCGCGAGTGCGCTTTGCGACGTATTGCTTAGTGACCTTTTTGAATTTCTTAACGGTCCTTTAAACACCAAACACTGGTATATTTTCATAACTGACATTAATTTGTGAATAATTTTGCAACAATATATATTAACTGGTTGTATTGCTTAGTGACCTTTTTGAATTTCTTAACGGTCCTTTAAACACCAAACACTGGTATATTTTCATAACTGACATTAATTTGTGAATAATTTTGCAACAATATATATTAACTGGTTGTTTAGGAAGGCCTCTTGATAGATTTTTGTATGAATTTTAGCAGCTTTGCGTTCCTGCATAATGAAAAGCAAACCAACTTTAAGAAAAGAAATATGAAATGTCGCCAGTCGCACCCACCCACCCCCGTCCCTACCATAGCAACCCTAAACTGATTTTAAAACTAAAATGTTGCATTAACCAATTCGATTGTTTTCTTATTTTAAGGTTCATGAGCGCAGATTATATATGATGACGCCGAAACTTTTATCTCATTAAGTAAATATAACTGATTACAATGAAAAGAAGAAAAACAAACGCACGCGTTTACTGGTCAATCAACGACGATGTCCACTAAGATAAACTGCAGTGAGATAACAAAATTGCTTGGATATCTTTATTTATTGGCTCTACTGATCGAAATATACACTCCCCACGTAATGATTTGTATATTTCGTAATTAAAAACGCGATGTGCCCTTTATCTGGACATGGGACGAGGGAATTAAAGAGTTTAGACTTAAATCATATCATTTTAGATTTAACCAAAAAATAAAATATGACATTACAGTAATTTCAACTTGCACAAACTTTAAAACTTATTTGACAAACCCCAAATAAGGGGTGCGTTTTCTTACCCTGCAGCCCAGTTTAATTTGTCATGTACATATTTACCAACAATAAAAGAAAACAACTGTCACGCCTGGCTGCAAAACACTGTTTATTATCTATGGAATGCATTAGTAAGACGTGCCCATGTTATTGTGGGTAGTGACGAGTCATAGCGATCACCTGCTTAGTCCGAATTGAACAGCGCTCCCTCTTGTCTCTCCCCCCCCCCCCACACACACCTTGATGACTTTTTGCAGGACGTGAGATAAGCGATAGCCTCGTGGCAAAGCTATACAATCGCGACCAGTTTGGTCCGCCAACGAATCTTGACAAGAATGCCACCACACAGGAATATTTTCCTCGCACCAGCCACGAGCCCAAAGGCTTGCCTCGTTCTAGTTGCAACACCCCAGCCTCGTACGTCGAACTAAATCATAACTCTACAGCCCGAACTATTTTCGTCATCGTGACGTGGAAGGTGAGTTCTGATTGGCCGAACCTGGTGGGAAGGGGCGGCCTCATTTCGTCAGCCTTGCACTGAAGAGAATGCAAAGATAGCCACGTGGTTGTGACTGAGATCATAGTCACATGTTTCAATGTAAACGTAGTAAGCAGTCAGTCACCTGTGTCACACAATTTTCGCCCAGGGAAGCCGCGAATCTAAGTGCATTTCATTTTATTTCGTATGAGGGAGCGGATTGGTCTAGGTTTGGCTGCTTGAATATAACATATATATATAGCCTTCGCAAGTGTAAGTGAATAGCACATTGACTTATTTGGCCGGCAACATTTTACATCGATTAAAAAACAAAAAGGCAGAGCCGTTTCTATTTTGTTGACATCATCAATCGATTAGTTCTCTCACGGCACGGTGAAACTGGAAAATACCACGAGTACATCATGACAGTTCCACGATTCAAAGACTCAAATTACGGCGAGGAATCGACGGAGGACAGTGTGTGGCGGTGCGTGGATGATAACAATTCTCAAAATTTCAGATTATCGTCTGGGTTCCAGACTCACACGTGTTTGACTGCACCATCTTCCGACTCACAGAGGAAAGAATTGTGTGATCCATGTGAAGAATATCGCATTGACTTGTCGCAGACTGTGATTTCAGCGTTGGATACTGATGTGTGCGCGAGTGTCGGGGTTGCGGTAGCCGTTTTAGTAGACCACACATATGCAACAAGCACGGAAAAGACTGTGCCAATTCGATTGGACGCTACTAAGGCTAGCGTAGAAATGTCTGATTTGTCGTCATTAATAGGTAAGTTGGTGGTGCTTGTGAAATTTACCATCTGATTTCATAGTCAGCCGAGTTTTTGGTTTCTCACTGGCAGTGTATTTATTCACGCACACTTACAAACACGCTGAGTAGGCCCCTATCAACGCGAGAAAGTCATTTTAGATTTGTTTCCGTCAATGCTGAAAATTGTTTCTGTATTTTCTACAAGCTTTTAAGTCTGACCTCTCTGTGTTATTGAGATTTGCGCTTTGGCTACTTGGGTTAAACCCAAAAGAGTGTTTGTATGTCAGAACCGTCTTTCTTCATCAGTCACAGGAAAGTAAATAATTGCTAAACACTACTAAACATCTGTGTATCCATTAGGGCAAAGGCAGTCAATAATGTAATTCAAGTAGGTCCTAGAGACAGAAGTAATTGTTATGGCCAGAATCAGCAGTCAGGGATTTTAGTGCATGTTTAATAAACAGATTTCGGATTTGACACCGTCCGTGAATACCAAATGCTAGCGAATACAGCCACAGAAATATACAGCAGACCTGTAACAAGCTATGCATGTACCAACAACTCGCTTGCAAATGTACAAACCAGTTTCAGGTACTTATTTCAGTCATCCAGGTAAAGTTCTTATACATTCGGGTATAAAAGCGTTGACTGCAGACTAAAATAACCGATTTTCAACTACTCAGTCTGTTAGTATCGATCCGCTCCTGTCCGCGGGCGAGCGAATAACAGGCTTGATTTTTTTTTAATAGGCGTTCACTGGCGGTATTTCCGCGCGAGTCAATTCGGATAAGGGCCGGTGGCGTTTTTGCGCGGGAAATTACACCGCGTGTCACTGACCCGGCAAAGCATTTGCTTGCGGTTTCGGGGCGTGACCTTCAGACAAGCTGAGGTAGAAAATACGTAGGTCTATGCTAAGTTTTTATTAACCCTCTACTTTTTCACTTCAGTAATTCAGCTGGCGGATTATAAATGACCGTCCCCCTCCACCCTTTGCAAATGTTAATATAAGAATTTTACAATGAACCGTTTTTGTTTTTTTAAAGACAGGATTTAAAAAAAAAAATGTATGCAGCTAAATTTCCGTTTAGACCTTTGGTTAGCGCTGGTATCCGATTACTGTAATTTTCATTAATATGAATGCAGAACCGATTAGGCCTACACTTTGTTAATTGGTTGGGGATATTTCGGGAGGGGGGGGGGTAGTATTATCCGTATCAATATAAAAAAAATACCTGTACCTGGGCGTTACCAAAGTTTAATTTTAAATTAATTTCTATTAGTAGGCCTATATGACATTCATGCAGCAATCGAGAGTTGTCAAACCTGTTTAGTTTCTGCATCCGGGACATTCAGCTTGTTGGGCAGGTGTTCAGTATCTATTCCATACAACAAACAACAATCTCTCAAAGGCGTGGTTCTATAAATAGCGGTGATATTCGATAATGTCAGCTGCGCGCGCGGCAGGTTATTAACAGTTAAACTTTTGCGAAGGTGAAAAGTGTCTGCTTGTTATTTTATTTATGACCTTCATACACGCATCAGGTTTTTAGTGGAGAAAAGTGAATGAGTAATTTTAGTATCTATAGCTCGTGACGGCTGTTAGTATTGAGTTGTAGGAAAATACATCTCAGGGAAATGGTGACGTAGATAATTATACGCCCTGTGCGAGATTTGCATTAATCAATGCTTCACGCCAGCTTCCTAGTTTTTGCAGATGTGTGCTTATGATGTTGAAAGTTTAGAAAGGAGGGGGGGGGGGTATGGAGAATTCAATTATATTTTAATTTATGTGTCTGGTAACACAAGATTGCCATACACACGCAGTCTGACAAACAATCCCACATTTTCACGAATTAGGCCTACCTTATTTCACTTATCTCTAGAGAGTTGTCATTTCACCCTATGTTTTATCTTGTGATATAAACTACTTATTCTCTATGACATCTGTGTGAAATATTCATATGTAAGTTTTAACTTTTTAAAAATAATCGGCCTTTCTAAAGTTAACATATCTAGGTAGATACTGCTAATATATCGTTTTTGACGTATTATCTTAAATCAAATTTACCTTTGTTAAATTAATGACCTCTTAAGCAATTTATTTCTTAATAATATTTATTGGCGAGTGGGGGATAACTCTACTTACCAGCTATGTCTATTAATTTATTACAAAAGGAGATAGATAGATAGATTGATAAACAGATAATTAGATCCATCTCGTCTATCTCGTGAATCTGAATTGCATCCCTTTAAAATGAAAAATAAAATTACAGGGTGGCCCAAAAGTAGGTTTACAGTTATCACGTAGACTATTTATTTGAATATAAATAAAAAAATATTATCAAGTAAAAAGTTAGCTTTATATAATAAAATAAATTACAATTAGCAAGGAAAAAGCTGTTTATGTAAGTTAGATTTATACTCTGAGGAATGTTTTTATAAAAGGTAGTTTAATAACTGTAAACCTACTTTTGGGCCACCCTTTATTATACTTGGATTGTGTGTGTGTGTGTGTGTGTGTGTGTGTGTGTGTGTGTGTGAAAAATCTGGGCATCAGAATGTTTTAATTATATAACTGTGCACGATCGTTGAAATTCACTGTCCTGGAGTTTCTCAAAGTTTCGTTGTATGGACTAGTTTTGCTGTCAAAAGCCTGTATTGTTGTCTGGTCAACTTTCACTGTCAAAAGCCTGTATTGTTGTCTGGTCAACTTTCACTGTCAAAAGCCAGTTTTCTTGTTAGGACTACTGTCATTGCCAAGGCCTGTTTTATTGCTAGGTTTACTTTCGCTGTCAAAAGCCAGTTTTCTTGTTAGGACTACTGTCATTGCCAAGGCCTGTTTTATTGCTAGGTTTACTTTCGCTGTCAAAAGCCAGTTTTGTCGCTGTCAATAGCCAATTGTGTTGTTACTCCTAGTTTCGCTGTTAAAAGCCATTTGTGTTGTTAGGTCTAGTTTCGATGTCAAAAGCCAGCTGATTGTTAGGTCTAGTTTCGCTGTCACATTCGAAGCATTTCTCAAAGCAAAGGAGCTTGTTTAATTGTTAGGCCTGGTTTTGTTGTTAGGACTACTGTCATTCATTGTCAAAAGCTTGGTTATTTTTAGGCCTGGTTTCGCTGTAAGATTCCTGTTTTGTTGTTAGGATAAGTTTCGCTGTTAAAAGCCTGTTTTGTTGTTATGCCTGGTTTCGCTGTTACATTTCCCCCACTTTACAAGTCCTACACTTTTCTATATAATACGTGTGTTATTTCTTTTTCTCGTTAGAAAACTGCGATCTTGATGAAGATTTCATCGCCGGGGCGGTAGGAGACGAAGAGAGTTTCCAACACTTTCTCGAGGACGTCGTCAACGATTGCAACGTACCAGCAGACGACATCCTTCTGCGTCTCCTTGATGACGGGCACTCTGAGCCCCGCCCCGCGGCTATCGAGGTCCGAACTTCCTCTCGCTCTTCGACCTTCACGCCTCTGGGTCAGTGCCTGTTCTCCAGTGCAGGCTCCACGGAAACGCGCTTGTGTGCCAGCGTCTCGGTGTCAACGCCCTTCACCTTCACCCCCATCTTCAAGACAGGTCGATCAGTGGCGTCTGTCTTCCAGACAGGTCGACAAGAGGTGTCCACTTTCCAATCCAGTCCATCTTTTGTTCTGCCTGGGACTGAGTTGAAGAGTCCTCTTTCGTCTCCTAGTGTACAAACGTCTTCATTTCCAACGTTGGAAAAGCACTCTTGTGACAGGTCAGACGGTACTAGTTGGTTTAAGGACAGCAGTTGTCTGCCCTTGTCGGCTGCAGATTTCCATGGCATGTGCGACCTCACAGACGCTGCTGCAGTGCCGACATCGCCGCTTTCCTCGGACGACGCACCAACTGACGCAAGAGTTGCGCTAGCGACAGAGGTGCGCGTCAGCCGCGAGGACAACCCCACTTGGCAGGAGTATTGTAGTGATTGCATATCGGTGTCCCTGTCCCATCGGATTACTAATGGGACTTGTCTCCTGTGCTCTGCTGCGAAAGAGACCAGAGGCACAGTGCCACTGACCACAACGGACGAAATCAACAACAACGTCATTTCCGATTCGCTTTCTGGCGAGGTCGCGACCTTTGAGAAACTCGCTACCAGCTGCAGCGGAAAGCGGAAAAGTACAAGTACCATCGAAGCTGATTTTGCGCAGGTGCCGTCAGAAGACTGCCCTAAACGAGCGAAGCTGCATTCCGACAACGAGAGTGTTTTTAGCGCTGACGATTTGGAATCGTTCTGGAATGGTAACGATGTCGAAGACAGAGCTCTTGTGGAATCAGCTCTCGACAACGGCGACACGATCGGCGACCTTGACAAAGGAATTTTCTCCAAGATGGCAGGTCGCGAGATTTTGGACTTTTTTGCTCTCTCGTCGTCGAACATGCCGAGTGATTCCTTGTCTCTAATGATGGAGGCGCGGTTTATGTAGCATGAGACACTGTATGCACGCGACCCTGATAGTGTCTGTAGAGGTTGCAGCTCTGTGACTCTAATGCTGACGTATGCGATTGATGTCTGTGTAACGCAGTACCCAGCACCGCGACTAGGTGCAGCCCGTGTAACGCCACTCGAACTACCCTCGCCTGGTACTGTTTTTTGGCTGGAATTAATGCTGTTTTGAACGATGCTTTTGTGTAAAGTAACATCGTTTTGTATTAATTTTTATTAAGAATAATTTACCTACAGTTAGAAGGAAATTTGACAAAAATCTGAGGACACGAAAGTCAAGCAAAGCACCAATATGAAATTTACAGACAGAATAGTTTGTGTGTGAGATAGATAATTTCATATCCGTGATATAACAAGCCCAATGGTCGAGAGTAATGAAATTTCGGCTCGAGATTTTTGTTTGTTTTTGTTAGATGCTTGCTACAGCACTGTCTTCTGCTCGCGTTTCAGTTTTCTAGCCTTCGCATACAGAACTCCTCACATTAACCATTTTCCTTTTGGTCCATTCTCCATCTCGCCTAACACAAATACACGCTGATATGGTTACCATGACTGCTACTCAAGGTAACCCTGCGTGATGAACTTCCGTCACGTGACTGGCAGCCATTTTCTTGACGTTATGAGAATGTCTAAGGTTTACTGCATAGTGTGGTTCATTGTCTGCACGAATTGGTATAAACAATCATACACATTTCTGTGTTGTCTCTCTTTGATGTATTTTCGTTCTCTGTTGTTGTTTTGATTTTTTGCTGTTTGGTTTTACGGCGAGTTCTTTATGCACTGTCGTGTCCGTAGTTATAACCTAGTCCCTTCAGGAATGGCGGAACGTTGAGTGGTTTTACGGACACGTTAGTCTTAAGAGCTAGCTATAATCCATAAACTAGATTAGGGGAATGGCGACGAAAAAAAAATAAAGGGATTATGCAACTAATACTGATTAATAGGCTGAGAACAAGTATATCGAGATTAAAGGGTGTGAAACACAAAGCACGAAAAACTGTAGTGCACATTTTGACAACGAAAGGATCCTTTTCTGTAAACTATAGTAGTCTTATTTAAAAATACAATTACATACACACACATTACATTCAAATACTATCTGGTATGCTGGATATGTGAAGGAAAACGCTTCTGTCGTTACTAACTTTGTCCTTTCATCTTTCTTGCATTATTTCCTTTGTTTATAAAATGTGTTGGTCAAGAGGGGAGGAATTGATTATATATCAATGCTTAGTTGTACAGTCTTTGAACAACTATGCACCAGGCGCGTGTAAACAGTTTGGGAGCCAAAAGTTTCAACACGTTTGAGAGCCAGAATACCAACACGGCGAGAGCCAGAATACCAACACGGCGAGAGCCAAAGAGTACGAAGTGAGAGAGCCAAAGTCCAGTATGTTCGTGAAATGTGTAGTCCTTTGACCTCCGTACTTTGAACTCTGGCTCTTGACGTACGAATGAAAGTAGTGAGTGCGCGGCTCCCTGTCATTATCGTTGGGGGCGTGCTTCATGCTAAAGAAAGCACTTGTCTTTGCACTTTTTAAAATTTTATCTGGACCCTGACAGTGCGCTGCGTTCCATCGTATCAGAGTAATCGAAACTGATGACAGTCAGTAAGACGACCAGACAAAACTGTAATGATTATAGTTCACGTTCCAAAAAGGAAAAAGAAATATTTAGAGACGCTGAACGTATTGTTCATTTATGATAACTTTCGCATGTTTGCAGTGCATGACGTCACTAAAAAATTGAATACAATATAGAATACCGTACACGAAGACAAGCCACACATATTCAGTGCAGATTTTTAAAAAAAAAAGTGTAAGGGGCGGGAACTCTTATAGAGAAACTGCCGTTCGATTGGCATGGGTGTTTCAGTTATCGAAATTGCTCTTCTCTCGACACGAGTTCGATTGCACTTTTGAAACAAGATATGTCGTTCGACAAATATTTGAAGAAAGAACTAGTTGAATTTACCGTGATTGGTATCAGTGTTATTATTACTGTTGATATTATTTCATCATGACGTCACAAAGAGCGTGCCTACTATTATTCTAACAAGAGTGGGTTGAGGTGAAAAGTCGGGTGGAAGGTGGTGAGGTACGGGGGGGGGGGGGGGAGGAAGGAGACACAAATTTGTAATCATGCCACAAAAGTTTAATCACTCTACGTTTAGTCGGCTGAGTCTCTCTCTCCCTCTCTCTCTCTCTCTCTCTCTCTCTCTCTCTCTCTCTCTCTCTCTCTCTCTCTCTCTCTCTCTCTCTCTCTCTCTCTCTCTCCTCTCCGTTCAATGTCATTAGCACTAGTGGCTGGCAGCTTACACCAAGTCACTTAATTTACACCGGGTACACAATGTCAGACAAGTGCAAAGGACTGTCGACCTTAATTCGATACTTCATATTCACCTGGAGTCACAAGTGTCACGACACGATAGTGTAAATATATATGGTGGTTGATCCGCTTGGCTAGAAGTGCTGTAACCTGTATCTATATTAACGCTAAGTGCCAGCGGTAACAGTGAAGACAGTTACAGAGAGGTGTTATTAAGAGAAGTACAATACATGCGGTGTTCAGTTAATTGTCTGTGGTTTTCCATTAATTGTACACCTGTCTAGGTCTGTCAGTTTACAATCATTTTACTTCATTGGGTTCTTTCCGTGGAGTTGTGCTAGTGTGAATTCGGTAGTAAGACGAGTGTTTGCCAGCAGTTTTCTTGTGTAAAAATGTGCTAGTGTGAATTCGGTAATAAGACGAGTGTTTGCCAGCAGTTTTCTTGTGTAAAAATGTGCTAGTGTGAATTCGGTAATAAGACGAGTGTTTGCCAGCAGTTTTCTTGTGTAAAAATGTGCTAGTGTGAATTTGGTAATAAGACGAGTGTTTGCCAGCAGTTTTCTTGTGTAAAAATGTGCTAGTGTGAATTTGGTAATAAGACGAGTGTTTGCCAGCAGTTTTCTTGTGTAAAAATGTGCTCCACATCACACATCTAACGATCAAACGGAGAGACTCTTCATTGATCTGTGGAGTCTCTTTTCTCTTTCTTTTTGAGTGAGTTCAAACAAGCAAATTTCATTCTGTATTACTTACAAGAAAATCAATGAAAAAGATATTTTGCCAAAACATTTTTTGTGTAACTGAATTTGTTACCTAATCGAAATGCATGTATATTCGCGTATATCTGTCATTAAAAGTAATATGTTTGATATTTTGCTTATCTTTTCTCAAAGGATTTTTTTTTTTGAGGTGGGGGGGGGGGGATCCTACATTTCAAACGCATAATTATCTTCGCAACAAGAAGTTGTTTTAATTCGTTTATTCAGTGTTTAGCTTTCTTATGTCCGCACGGAACTAGTTTTTGTTTTTCCAGTCATGCGTTATCGCCCTTCCGAACATCGCCATATTTCCATTTCTATGCTTGTTATTTCCGCAAAGGGTTCTTTAGAATCCAGCATTTGGTGCTATCGACTGATTAAGTTACATATCATTTGTGTGAATTTATTTACAGTGCAGGAGGTTTGAATGTGTGTGTGTGTGTGGTTGTACATTGCATGCTATTGAAAATGACTGTGTGTTGTGGTCGATACAAATTCTCAGGGATACACTGACATTTCCGTCTGAGGCGATGTTCTGCTTCGTTCTGCCAAATAAAATATAAATTTGGAAACCAGGTTTGGGTTGATTTTTCTCTTCAGCTGGTGTGTGTGTGTGTGCTGTGTGTACCTCTGTGTACTCTGTTGTCGACTTCTCACAATTCTGTTGTACTGAATGCGTGTGTCAATCGTGAGAGATACTTGCGTATATCGTCGTTTTACACGTACAGTTTTGTGTTGTGTATGTGTCAGTGTCGTTGTAAAACTAGTATGCATGTGTTGCACTGACAGATTTTTGAACTGGGTTGCACTGATTAGTGCTTTTAACTGCGTATTATTGTCCAGTGATTTATTGGTGTTTACTGTGATTAAAGTGAGTACTGACTAGTTTTTATAATAATTTCATAAGCAGATTATCAGTGATGAGCATAGTACAGAGTAATATTTTGATCTGTCTACACGAATGTGCACTTTAATACACATCAGTGATGCATGTCTGTTGCACACGTGTAAAACACGCCAGTACGGGAAAGTCGTGTTTAAAGGTGCGAATGTGATGCAGTTCAGTGCGAGCGTGAAACTTTGAGTTCAAAGGATCGAAGATGACATCAGTAACATTACACTTTAAATATATGCATTACCGACACCACAACATTGTGTGTGTACTTGTGAGATTTGCCACTAATGACACGCCAGTCATGTGCAGACATATGTATGCTAGTTTGGCACGGTCCAATGTTTCTTCGTTCACTTTTGGTACATGTTACATTCCAGCGTTTGTTTAAAGATCCTGTTTCAGCATGAGGACTTAAAGATTGTTAATTTTTAACATTACACCTTTGTTGACGACAGACTGGTTGCCTGACTCACCCTTCAGTCTCCTTAATTAATTCTCTAAGTTTAGATATTAATCTCAGTGACAGATGAATCTGTGTAATATTGCGTGAACTAGACACGTTATCTTAATAACAAATAATTATGCGTACAAACATTCACGTTCGACTCAGCCCCCCCCCCCCCCAGCCCAGTTCTCTTTCAGTCTTCCTTTCGCTAGTAATTAGTCAACTTCTATTATTTGGATAACAAAAATATACAAATTTAATATTTAACAAAATAGTAAATCCATACATCGGTATATTCAATACAAAGGTCTTTAACGCTACCTCTTCTGTCTTTAAAAGATTGTACAGATCATAACACAAATTTCTGATCTCAGAGTCTATCAAACGCCCATTTATCTTTCATCATCATCATCAGTTATGGCAGTTCATGCCCCAACAATTCGTCATTGGTTGTTCAGCCGACTGTCCACATAACTCGTCACACTTGAATAATGTATCTCGGCATTTGGGTCCTCAGCTCAATAGCCACAGAACTTCAGTATCAACTGAATGCCAACTTGGAATTCCCAAACTGAAATCCATTCAAGATGTGGGACCAAAATTGGTACCAAATGTAAATCAGGAACAAAAACCCGCTCTGAAACAATAGCAATCATTTCCATGAGCGATAACCCTATAGTTCACCGATACTTACGTAGTGGCAAAAGACAATTAGGCGTCCTATTACAAATGACCTCAATTCGTATTTTTACAAGGAAGATAAAAATGGTTTAAACCACGCATATGCGTGTTACAATTAAAATAGAAATATGTTACAAAGAGGTGGATTGTAATTATCATATTAGCAAAATTGTTTCAAATGCACACAGCATTTTACCATTATCAATTTAATCATTCATTAGTGGAGATAAAATAACATTCCACAATATCATTACACATTTCAATAATCACTAGAAATATGGTGAACATGTTAACTTGGTCACTCTATTCTCTGGCCACATGTCAGGAGGAATAGCAGCAATTCAATCAGTTATAATAAAATATGCAAAATCACGCTACAACTTTCTTAATAAAATATAGTTAATAAATATTAAGAAATCCTTGTCTGATTATTTAGCGGGCTTATCTTTGATTCACGGAATATGTGCAACCCTTGTAAGTCTAGGCAAAGTTCCCTCATGAATAATTTCCCAATTTGGTTTCATGGTATTTATGCACGTCATTGGATTAATGGCAAGAATTATGTTGGTTGAGCAATGGGTTTGAACAACAACAACCCTTTCCACTTTTGTTGGAGTGTATTGCGTAATCTGCTTATAGTGATCAGCATTTTAGCATGCACAGACTTTTCTCAATTGCTCATAATCTGCTGACAGAGTGACACATATAATTACATAATTTGGCTGTGATCGCTTGTGCAAAGGAATGTACAATACAAAAGATGAAGACATTAAAAGAGCTTAATATGACAATAAAAAATATTTTTTAGATAGGAGGTCAGGCATAATTTGCCTTTGACCCACTACAGCACAAATAACAAATTAGTGTGTTTTCACTCACTATACATCAGTGCGAATTTAAATCACTATGTATTAATGTGTCTTTCACTCATTATATGTCTCAATGCAAATTTCAATCACTATCTCAATGTGAATTTCACTCGCTATATACTTCAGTGCGAATTTCACTCGCTATATTCTTCAGTGCGAATTTAACTCCCTATGTATTAATGTTTCTTTCACTCACTATACATCAGCACGAATTTCACTCGCTATACATCAGTGTGAATGTAACTCGCTATATATTAGTGTGCCTTTCACTCACTATACATCAGCACAAATTACACTCTATACATCAGTGTGCCTTTAATTCGATATATATCAGTGTGCCTTTCACTCACTCTACGTAAGTGTTTATTTCACTCACTGTACTTTAAGTGTTTATTTTACTCACTCTACATCAATGTATATTTCACTCACTCTACATCAGTGTTTATTTCATTCTATAAATTATATATAATTGATAATATATTGATTCACTGGTGTGAAGTCAAATATAAAGAAAACCTGCAATTACACGCATAATGCGAGTTCACCATGAGGGAGAGACAAGTATAAAGAAAACCTGCAATTACACGCATAATGCGAGTTCACCAAAGGGAGAGACAAGTATAAAGAAAACCTGCAATTACACGCATAATGCGAGTTCACCAAAGGGAGAGACAAGTATAAAGAAAACCTGCAATTACACGCATAATGCGAGTTCACCAAAGGGAGAGACAAGTATAAAGAAAACCTGCAATTACACGCATAATGCGAGTTCACCAAAGGGAGAGACAAGTATAAAGAAAACCTGCAATTACACGCATAATGCGAGTTCACCAAAGGGAGAGACAAGTATAAAGAAAACCTGCAATTACACGCATAATGCGAGTTCACCAAAGGGAGAGACAAGTATAAAGAAAACCTGCAATTACACGCATAATGCGAGTTCACCAAAGGGAGAGACAAGTATAAAGAAAACCTGCAATTACACGCATAATGCGAGTTCACCAAAGGGACAGACAAGTATCCGTCTGCGTTTTCCAAGAAAAGACAACCGCGTAAAGATTGTTTATTGAATAAAGTGACAGTTTGTTGAAAAAGTGACCGATTTCTCAATGTATGGAGACTTTTGTAGACCAGTTTGACCATGACTCATGACCCACACAATTGACTCATACCATGCAGGACTACGGAACACTGACCATTGACTCATACCACATAGGGCTATGGATGATTGACCATTGACTCATGCCCCACAGGGCTACACGAGACTGACCATTGACTCATACTATACAATACAAATCGGTGCAGGCAATTTTCCAAAGCCCTTTAGGGTATGAGTCAATGGTTTGTATTAATTATTCCTCTGCGGTATGAGTCAATGGTTTGTATTAATTATTCCTCTGCGGTATGAGTCAATGGTTTGTATTAATTATTCCTCTGCGGTATGAGTCAATGGTTTGTATTAATTATTCCTCTGCGGTATGAGTCAATGGTTTGTATTAATTATTCCTCTGCGGTATGAGTCAATGGTTTGTATTAATTATTCCTCTGCGGTATGAGTCAATGGTTTGTATTAATTATTCCTCTGCGGTATGAGTCAATGGTTTGTATTAATTATTCCTCTGCGGTATGAGTCAATGGTTTGTATTAATTATTCCTCTGCGGTATGAGTCAATGGTTTGTATTAATTATTCCTCTGCGGTATGAGTCAATGGTTTGTATTAATTATTCCTCTGCGGTATGAGTCAATGGTTTGTATTAATTATTCCTCTGCGGTATGAGTCAATGGTTTGTATTAATTATTCCTCTGCGGTATGAGTCAATGGTTTGTATTAATTATTCCTCTGCGGCATGAGTCAGTGGCTTGGATTAATTATTCCTCTGCGGTATGAGTCAATGGTTTGTATTAATTATTCCTCTGCGGCATAAGTCAGTGTTTTGTATTAATTATTCCTCTGCGGTATGAGTCAGTAGTTTGTATTAATTATTCCTCTGCGATATGAGTCAGTGGTTTGTATTAATTATTCCTCTGTGGCATGAGTCAGTGGTTTGTATTAATTATTCCTCTGTGGCATGAGTCAGTGGTCATTCGTATATATCACTATTGGACAAATTATCTAAGTATTGCGTGGCACGAATCACTAGCCAGTGTTCTATGGCCATTCGAAATTAGTACAAGATGTCTTGCTGAAGTACACTAATTAAAAAACTGTTCAAAAGCTGAAACAGTCCAACAAGAAAACAGCGCAATAAATAAAGAAAAGAAATTGGCCAGTGCCATTAAATTTCCACATCGACTTGTTTTAAAGATACGCTCATGTACATTAATTTTCAATAAAATTATTGTATGTTGTTCTGTTACGTTTATATAGTGTTTCCAAACAAGATACATATGCATGTATCATTTTTCTTATAATCTTAATGTGTTTAATTACCACTGTCGTTTTTTTTTCCTAAAAAACAAGCAACAAAAACGAGGCAATAATGAGCGGTTCTACCAAAATTATTGATTAACACAGTTCGTCGGTTCGATAGTTAGAAAGATGCAGCATTGGTGTTGATGAGGTTGGAAGATTTCCGTTCAGTTTTCCACCAAGTCCATTTTAAATTGACCTTGAGCCCAAGTCTCATTATAATCAACGTACATTTCAAAGCTAACGAAAGGTCAAGGCTGTCGGACAGTTTTTAGCAATGCATTGGTAATGGATTTCAACAGTACAAAAAAAAATAAAAAATAAATAAGTGTGGCACTGAACAAATCGATTAAGGGGAAACAACTACATTTTTTTAATTTCTAGAAAACGTTCTCGTAATTGTCTCTCGCATTGTTTTTTTTTTTTAAATCACTTTCTTTCCCAGCTGTCTTTCTTTCTTAATACCAGAATTAATTTTTAATAATATAAAATACAAACAAACAAACAAACAAAAATACACGATTCACAAAGGGTATATTGCCTACTATATGTATGACACAATCCTAGGAGACGAACAGAGAAAAATAAAAATAAATAGGATCACGAAAAAAATGTTTATTTTTTAAATTTTAAAAGAAAGCAGATGCTTTTAAAAATATTGCACTGATGTATATATGAATTCTAATGCAACGGTTTTCATGATATGATAGAACACGCGCGCGCAGTCACACACGCACAAAGATCATCTATACAAAATGCTGAATAAATTTCATTAATGTCTTATATGTGTCGAGACTTTTGTTTCACGTCATAAACCGTAAATACGTCCTGAAGCGGAGTAAATTTGCCTATCCTCACCATGAGGTGTGACGCGTCCTTCACAGGGCTAGGCGCTATTTTGAGGAAAACATGTTTCAATCTGAAAAAAAGTTACATCCCACTGAGTATGCAAGTTAACTTACAACCCCGTGATGTGACGAGGCCGTTTCCAAGCTGGATTATTTAGCCATAGCTTGAACACGTTTTAAAAGGTCCAGGTTTACTTTTATAGCAGAGAATTTACAATGAAAGTGATCACACACTCCTTGCTTATTTCAGTTCTGCTAGGATTATGAAGGATCGATTAATGCGTTGGTTGTTGGTCCCGCAAGCATATTCATTCAGGGTCAAATATATCCGCGGGTTAAGTAGGCACCCTGTGCCAAGTATTTCTGACCCACTATCCTGCTACACCGTCCTCGGGTGCAAATCAGATCTAAGGTCACGAGTTCCAACTTTTTGTCCCAAGACAAGTTGTACAATCAATTTTGGGAATTATTTCTTCGGTCTCATTTTATATTACGACAGGTTAACACTGTCAAAATTATTTTTTTTTATGAGGCATTCACACTCCTGAAGTTTGCTTGAACTTGCACCAGTAGTGATTGCTTCTAATAAAATGTCCAGTTTGTGAGCTGAAGTGTCTTTATCATGTAGCATCCAGCACCCAACACTGATAAACATTTGAAAGAAAGAAAAACTTTTTAATATAAAAACAAAAAAGTTATAAATGAACTTTGCTAGAGGGGAACACACTCCCACCATTTCACAGTAGAAAGTTACAGTGCAAGGCATGCATCTTTGAGGGTCACCTTCACTTCGTATACTGTCATGATGATACTGTAGTAAGCCTAGTTTACACAATGTCATTACACAGTAGTAAACCTTTCATAGACAATGTCATTATGCAGTATTAAGCCTTTCATAGATAATGTCATTACACAATAGTAAGCCTTTCATACATAATATTATTGCACAGTAGTAAGCCATTCCTAGATAATGTCATTACACATCAGTAAGCCTGTCCTAGATAACATCATTGCACAGTAGTAAGCTTTTCCTAGACAATGTCATTTCACAGTAGTAAGCCTTTCCTACATGACGTCATTACATTTCTTAAACACATTGTTACTATACAGTAGTAAGCCTTTTCAACACAATGTCATTACGCAGTAGTATGCCTTGCCTACACAATGTCATTACACAGTAGTATGCCTCGCTTTAGTATGTCATCTTAATAACACACACATACACATGAGTGAGCCCAGTCTTAAAATATTACTCTGGTCAGTTGGTTATTTTGTACACAGGAGACACGGGTTTCTCAGTGAAAGGGACGTAACCTTAGCGTCACTTTTTATTGAGAGGATTACGTTTCTTGTCACCATTTCCTGCAATATTCGGCCTGACCTCGAAATCAAGGCCCTCGATCATAATAATTATTGCGAATGACATCAAATCAAGTTGTCTTCCCATGACTATCTAAGACTGGGACAGATTCATTTCCAATGAACAAGTCATTGCTTTAACGGAACCGTCCATCTATTTGTTTCTCCTCTCACCTTTTATCTATCTATCTATCTATCTATCTATCTATCTATCTATCTATCTATCTATCTATCTATCTATCTATCTATCTATCTATCTGATTGTCCGATACACTTGTAAATCTAATGCGTTAATTATTATTAAAAACAATCTGAAACATTTTTTTTTTGTACACTTCAGTTATTAGGCCTCTTAATCAATATGATTATTAACTTAACTTATTATTTATCTGATATCTAGTTTGTTTTTTACCTTTTGCTTTCTTTCTTTCTTTTTTGTATTTAAATAAAAGGGTTATTCCTCTTTGTTTAACTAAATCCTCAAACAGTTTGTCAGTATATACATAAAAATATCTTTCAAACATGAAAACACGGCAACAGTGCCAATGTATAAATATCGAAGTCATTGAGAGGCATTGTTACTAAGTTCTGTAACTCAACATCGAATTCACACAGCTTTCAAAAATAATTATCTTTTACCCACACCCACCTCCACCCACATACAAGGCAACCCTCTCCATTCGTATTGATTCATGATATTAGTGACGTTTAACACACATCCCTAGTTTCTGTAGTAGTGTCATTAAACCGCCAACTGTAATTACTGTTCTCAGCACAAGTTAATTTTCAGCATTAGATGAACCATTATACCAAGTACTGGCACTCAACCTCACTAATTGTTATTACTTTACCTCTGTACAATTCTCAGTACCAGCTTTGACAATGTTGTCTTCAAATATTTCTTTATGTCAATTTAACAAATTTCTATTTATTTTCTAGCTTAACTTCGCTTGTCAGTACTAATCGCATTTCATTTAAAAAAAATAAAATTCTAGCTTAATCATCCCTTACAGTATTACTTTTTTACCTCACTTTTCAGTACCATTTTAACCCCATTTATAAATATTAATTGTAATCAAACTTCTTTTTTTCAGTACTGGCTTACTCACAATCTTCAGTACTAACTTTAACAAGATCATTTTAGTTCTATCTTTACTAGCTTAATCACACGTTACAATACTAGTTATAACCAAACTCCTCTTTTATTGCTAGCATTAACAACACATATTTACAGGAACTAGCTTAATCACACTTATTCGTACTAGATAATCAGCATCTCTAAGTATACTAATTTAATTTAACCACAATTTTTCCTTAATGCTAGCTTTAACTACAATTCCTTCTCGATTTCAATCTAACCACGCTTTTTAGCGCTATTTATTCGAAATATCAATACCATAACCATGTCTCAAAGAATTGGCTTCAACGCACTGGCTTCGTTATCATCATTACAGCAACCATACCTCAACGAATTGTTTTCTTCACACTGGCTTCGTTATCATCATTACAGTAACCATGCCTCAAAAAATTGGCTTCAACACACTGGCTTCGTTCACGGCACTAGTTTGACCATACGTGTCAGAGCTAGCTTAGACACATGGTCTACCTTATCAGCATTAATAAAGGTTATTTATAGAACTAGCTTAACTGAAATTCTTTCTTTTAATTAGCTGAGACACACACCCTGTCAATACTACTCGAACCAAACTTCTTGGTCAGTACTAGCTTAATTACCTTGATTTCCCTCTTTTTACGTGCTTCTTAGTACTAGCTTAACCAAATTAACACCCTTCTTAGTACTAGCTTAACCAAATTAACACCCTTCTTAGTACTAACTTAACCAAATTAACACCCTTCTCGGTACTAGCTTAATTACCTTGATTTACCCGTTTTTTACAAGTTTAACCCTGCTTCTCAGAACTAACTTAACCAAATCAACATCCTAAGTACTAGCTTAATTACATTCATTTACCCCTCTTTACTATCTTAACTGTACTTCTCAGAACTAACTTAACCAAATTAACACCCTTCCAATAGTAGCTTTACCGTGCCAATTTCCTATTCAGTATTCCTATTATATCAACTTTCTTCTCTCTTCAGCTTAACCATGTGGACTCCTTCTCAAAAATGACTATAGAATACTAATTAGAAATGGATGAACCAAAAGTTCTTGCTATTAACTAACACGCACTACCTTGGTTTTCTCAGTACTACCTTATTGTGATGAGCCTGGTTAATAGACCAATAATTTGCCTAATTAAATCACTATAACCCTAACGTAAAAAGACTTTATAAAATGCGGACGAGAAACGGTAAAATCTCAGCGCCTCAAGTTAGATTTAAGAATAATATTCACTTGCCACATCAGTCTTACATATTCAAAATCGATATGCCAATTTGAGCGTCTTTACACTACACTATTGCCAGTATAATTCTGACTTTCACAGACCCCATTATGTTGACGGAACACTCATTTAAGATATGTTATTGTCTGACTTACATCTAAGCAAAGATCTGCCCCCACATGCTACATTATTGCCAGTATGATTATGGCATTCACACATCTTATTATGGTGACGGAACACTCACTTTAAGATATGCTATTGTCTGATTTACAACTAAACAAAATTCTTCCTCCCAACCACCCACCACGCTAAGTATATCAGCCATTCCTTATTAACTGAAAAGCATTTATTAACGAAATAAAAAGAATTTATTTAAGAAAGCAGAAAAACAAACTGAAATGTTACATGTAAAGTTGATCCTCTAACTATGTAAATTCAAATAATGAAAATAGTTACAATAGTAGTCACAAAGTAGTCTCAAAATAGTCACAAAGGCGAAATTTTATGGGCACAGAAGATGACAGAAAATAGCAATTCTGCTAATTAAATTAAGCTTTCAACCCCATCACTGAATAGGCCCATTCAACTTTCCATCCACTCCAATGTAGGCCACCTCAGCCGTAAACTCCATCGCAGTCCAGCCCTTTCATCTTTCAATCCTACTCCAGTACAGTTCATTCAGAATAAAGCAGATAATATGACGTTTTATAATTCAAATATTACCATTATATTTTTAAAAGCTTAATAATTCTCAGAAGAATTTATTGATGACAGGAGGAACGTGGCTTCTACAATAGTGGTGCTTTGATTTCAAGAGGTACAAGTGCACTGACTTCATACAGTGCGGTGTAGTGTCAGTGGTTTTAGTGATCATGATGAAATAATTTGCAAGATAGTAATACACTGGTTTCAAATATTTATTGATTTAGCTTTGTTTTTAAAATAATGGTGTTTTGGTTTTAATTATAATGGTGCATGATTTCCAAGAAAGGGGCGCATTGATTTCCAAGATAGGTATGCATTTCCGTAATGTGTTTTATCTTATCTATAAGATAAAACACATCGGTTGCAAAGTTCTAGCCAATTGGCTTATAGGTTTATAATGTTTTAACTTTAATTATAGTGTGAGTACATTATCTTCGAAGAAAGCGGTGTATTGATTACAAAATAAGTTTGCATTGCTTCACACATAGTGTTTGGGCTTTAATTATAGTGGTGCACAGACTTCAAAGAAAGTGTATTGATTTTTAAAAAAAAAAGGTTTTTTTGGCTTCAAAGAAAGTGGTACATTGGCTTCAGAGTTAGAACTGAATTAGCTTAAAATATTTGGCGCATTAGGATCACAAATGCTGGTGTACTAGCTTCAATATATATCAATGCATTGCCACTGGTTTCAAAGACTATCCATTGGCTTCAAATATTGAGTTCAAGCCAATCGCCTGTCTTGTCCATGGACATAGTCTGAGAAAACCTAACATAGACTTTTCTTTCTTCTCTTCGAATATTAATGTTTCAGTTGGTTTGTTTCCTCCACCCCTATTTCTTGTAGTCTAGGAAATAATACTAATAAAAGATCAGAAGACACATGTGCATTAATCCATGAACGATTTATTTATTACCGAATTTTCAGTACAAGCATAACAAAGCCCTAAAAAAGCGTTGAAAGAAAGAAATACCGTAGAGATCAATATTTTTCTTTAAAAAGTTAAAAAAAAAAAGTAAATAAACAAGTAAGTATAGTGACTAGATATTACGTCATCAAAGGCAATTGTGACGCAATCTAGAACACTACGTGAGCGTCGCGTGACGTTAGAGTTGACAAGTCTTCTTGTAAACAGAAGGTAATAGGTGTCGGCCCGGTAGACTTGGCGCCGCATTGTTCTGTTTGTTGGGATCTACGATATCTCGGGTCATGTAGCAACAACAGTCGAGTGCCGACGTTTCCAAGGCAACAGTCGTGTGCCGCCGCAAGGGCCTTAGCAAGTGAGGTAAGAGGCCAACTACTTGAACAACAATCATCCTTTGTTTTTGTTTTTTTTTTTGGAATTACTTTTATTTTAAAATAAGCTTTCATCCATTCATTTTTGAAGGATGCACATATAAAGATACATAAATGCGATTGTAGATTTAAAAAAAAAAACAGCATATAAATGTTATTTTTAAAAAGTTCTATACAATAATGGAGATGTTAATATATTTGTGCTAATTAAATGCGAATATTTTATTTCTGTTGTTTGCTAGGTTTTAAGGGATCCATTTCATAAATAACACTTTTAACCGATTGTATAATATTTTCACCACATGATAACTAATTATAATGGTTATGTAAATTTTATGACAGTACGAAGCTGATGTCTTTTTATATGTTCTCTCAAACGTTATAATTAATTTAATGAACGTTAAATCATGTATTTTATTTTCTAAAACATTAAACAACATATTTGCACCACAACCACTACTCATGAAAAAAAACACATCAATGACGTTTTACTGAAACAAGATTCCAGAACAACTAAATGCTATGTAAAGATTCTTGGCTTCATAGAATTTGATATAATATGGGATCGAAATTGTTTTTTTTTTCCCCATCACTAATAGAACTGCTAATTATTATTATTATTATTATCCAGTTTAATTAAACATACACACAATTGCGTCTGGTAAAGAGCACATTTTCTTAATATGTTTTAACAGCAAGAAACAAAAATGTTTGACATGACATGGACAAAGGTTGAGAAGGGAGGGAGGGTGAATCCCAAAACTGTGGCATTTTAAAATTCTTTTTCACTGTTTAGTTACCAATCAATCAAGAAAGATGCTTTCATTGTATAGGATGATACTGTAAGTAGTTATAACAACGCGACCACTATCACAACCCCGAGTAGTAAAATATTGCTTACGACAATCATACAATCTACAATTATTATACTTAAAAATAATAATTTCTTAAAATAAAGTTTGTTTGATGAGTGGAACTTTTAACGGGACACTAATAAGCCATGGCATCTTTAAAATAATTTGTAGAAATTTTAGAAAACTTAACAAAAATAATGAAAATGTATTATCATTATCTTAACTGTGAGCAACATTATTTTAATCGCTAAACTAGCGAATTACGCTACAGGAAATTAACATAATTTGGCAAGTCTTCAGTTACATTGGGGACTCACGATTGTGTTGTTATGTTCCTTTATGTTCTACATAAATCTGTAAAATTCAATTACAAAACAAATTCAACAGATTAATTATCACACTGTCTTTCTTCTTTCACTCGAAGAGTTGGGGTGGCAGAGGCGTGAGGTTTAGAACGTGACATACTTTTTTGAAGGGGGTACAAGGATGTAGCGATGGGATAAAATAGTACACTCCCCTCTCCGACTGTGACCTACTTTGACAAAAGCGGCCCGCCATGAGGCTCGACGGTCTGACTAATTTCCAGAGTGGGGAGAGGGAATAAAAACCACTAAAGCGATCAGAGTTGTCCCCCATCTTAATTTCAGATTTCTGAAATAAACACGAGCAGCACGCTTGTTATTCTTAGAATTCATTTCTCAAGCGACCGGAAAAGCCACACTACTAGGACCTTCTTACTAATATAAATTGTAATTTGAACTTGCAGTTTGCAGCATAAAATAAAACCAGCCGTTTCTTTACAGTTCAGTAGGCCTAATCACACCATCCATTTTTATTTAAAACTTTAGAAAATGAAATATACTCAACGGTTAAGAAAAAAAGTCTTTATCTTTCGGCCAGATTAAACTGATTATGTCAAAGTTTAAATATTAAAATTTTATTCATATTTAATTAAGAGAGTTGGTTCTATAAATAGACTAGTAACATGAAACGATTTAACTGCAGAATAAAATTATTGTATGCAGTGGCATATCTTTGAATGCCCCACATCCTTCCCCGCAAAATTCTATACCCCCCTTCGCATTTTCCACATGCACCCCAACCCCTCTCTCTGCTCCACAGGATTAATGCCACTGTATGCAAGACACGCGGTCTTGACAGTACTAGTGCCCATTTTGAAGGATTTCAAAGTAAGGGAAATAATCCTCTAAGCTGTGTGCATTCAATAAAGTAAGCTGGAACCTGTAATATATGTTCAATTGAACATTTTTAATGGATACATTTTGTACTTCAGATGTGCGCGTTTTCTTAGACTGGTTGATTTAATTAGCAAGCTAGAGAAGTTTCTGCCTTTGAAACTGCGTACTTTGTAAAAAGTAACCCACAGTTTCGAAATCGGTAAACTGCTGACAAGCTGAGAAGTGACCCTCTTTTTCACTGCAGGAATACTATATCATTATTCGCAGGTGGCTCACGGAAATACGAATATGCTCCAAAACTTGCAACCCCCCACCCCATTAAAAAATAATAAAAACAATGCAGCTTGTGGCATTAAGACCGCGTTGACAAAGTATTTTTATTACCGCCCTCGTACAATTATGATACTTTATACACTAGTTTCAATCAGTGCCGTCTTAATGCATGGGCACGCTGGGCAGTTGCCAGGGGCCTCACGAGCATAGAGGTATTTTATCGACCATTTATATTTTTACTCCTGTGAGTGGTTGTGTAGTTAGGGGCCTACTGCACTGCTTTGCCTGTGGGCCTATTAAAGCTGTTCAGACGTCCCTGGTTTCAGCATGTTAATTTATTTGTAATTTTAGAGAAAATAAATTATATGGACATAAATGTCCAGCTATGCTGACTTTACTTGAACCAAAAATATTTTCTTAACAAAAGTCGCTTGCTTGAAAACGTCGGGAAATTTCAGAATCAGTTGAACTCAGTGACCGTATATCTTTTTAGTGACAACAGTCTTCGCTAAAACGAATGGCAGAGCAAATTATATATTAAAACAGGTTTTCTATTTATTCTGACCACTTAAAAACTCTAAGACAGTCTATTAAAATGGATTTAAAACCTATATGCTAATTAATCAGTAATGAGGATTTACTATCAGATAATAAAGTCCTGTACCTAGGTGTACAACATTGTTACGCTTAACATAATATGGGAAGGAGGGGAGGGGGAAGAGTGTAGAATGGGAAAGAACATTTAGAACATGTAGCATTTAGGAATACTGAGTTCCCGAGATTTCCTAAGAATATAACATATTTGTAATCAGTGTATATTAGCGTGAAGGTTATGAATGGATTTTTCAGATTCATAGCTCTAAAAGCCATGTTGTTTTTTGTAAAATGTAGGCCTAGTAGTAAGTATGCAAGTTTCGGTGATGGGCCCCTTCGATTTACATCATACGTCGATTAAAAACTACTTCCGGTCAAAGATTGTTGTTATGGTACATTGGTCGGTTACTAAATCTCGCTGCCAGCCACCCCTCCCCTCGACCGCAGGGGGGGGGGGGCTGTGCATTGCACAACCTGCACAAGCCATTGGTACACCACTGCCTACTACGGTAAAATTGATGCATATGCTCTATTTCAAGTTACGTAGCTGTTTTTGATTCAGCGGAATAATAGTTTTTTTCAAGCTGTAAATCTTTGCTATTAGGCACGCCCTAGCAATCCTCTTCCATCAGGACAGGTTTGATATTTATAAGTGAACATTGCTTGCATGGGCTCATGTATTATTCATTCAATTTTGTTTCAGTATTTGAAGCTGTGCTCTATATGCCCAGTGTATACTCCCGACTCCTGGTATGATTGTATGTTAGGCCTATGTAACTCTGAGTGTATTTACTTGCAGTGTTCCAAAGCACACCCCTACCATAACAGCTAATTATTTCTTGAAGTATTAAAAACATTCTTGAAATATCAATGTCCTTATTTTGATAATTATAAATATGTAAATTGGATGCAATTGACCTGTCAATAGTTTTAACCGAAAGCAATGTAGACAGAGGGAGCAATTTGTATGAGCAGAGGTTACGAAAATAAATGCATATTTATTTATTGTTCAGTGTAGAAATGCAATCCTGCATAAACTAAATATGTACATAACATTACTTTGGAAATAAACCATTTGCTGATCTAAATTTGACACAAAGATTTTCTAGTTTTCATAAGTGAAAATCATTGACTAATGTTCTATTAAAATCATAAGTAGTGTAGCTGCAAGATTGTCCTAAACAAATCTTGGAGAGATAACATTAAGTTGAACACTCATGGAATCCATCTAAGAGTAGCTGATTCTCTTTATCCTTAGTACAAAAATACAAATTAATTTTGTTGGACAAACAGTATGCATGCTAAACATTATACACATGTATATACATTTTTATCTGTTGATTATAATGATAGTTTGCTGCTTGGTAGAATCACATTACACAGACAGATTAAAAAAAAAATCTTTAAACCACATGCTACTATTTGCAAGCAAACTTAAATCCAGTCCTGAAACATGTATTGTTACTGGATAACAAATAAGCATTGACAATTTACTAACGGTAAATGGCACAAAGGTGATGATGGTGGCCTGAAGGGCAGAGCCCCGTTGCCAATGATTTTCTCCAATTTAATACCATTTTTCATATTGTTATTAGATAATGACAATATAACATTGTTCAGTTTTGTACTAAGGGTAAGTGGCACTGGGGCAATGATGTTGGCCTAAGGGGCGGAGACCTGGCTGTCAATGATTTTTCTGCAATTTAAAGCCATTTTTAACAGATGTTTAGCACCCCAAGACTTCTAATTCAACCTCCCAACCCTGCCACCCACACAGTTAGTGCATTACTGGGACTGATTGTCCAAAGGAACTGAATCATACTATATCATATGACTGTTTTTTTATTTCAAACAATCAATATTATTACTTTTTGGGGGTGAGGAAGATAACACACAAGAACAATGCTGTAAAATCATCAGCATAAAGTTGTATTTATTTAAAATAACTATTAAAATTAACAATGCAGTATGAAAATACAAAACACTGTAGATACAGAAATCAGAAACACATACAAGAGTCAACATATGGTCTGAATAGCCTTGTTCAGGACAGTAAGTTATTAATGACAAAGAAAAAGTGAAATGAATACCATTATATGAGCTTAGGAGCATATATGGTGGCTTGTATAAAAATGACTCATTAACGACAATATAAGAAAGAAAATGATTAAGCCTGTATGATGTAGGATAAACTTGCATAAATAAATGTGGTTTATGTTAAAAAATTGTTCATTAACAATGGTGGCATAAGAAAAATGAAGTGAATGACCCTATATGATGTATGATAAAACTTACTAAGTTTTAAGGCACTAGCATATGTTACATTAATTACTGTTTCTAAAACAACAGGATATCTGTTGCATTAATTATTCTTTCTATAATAGCAGTGTATCTTTTACATTAATTACTGTTTCTAGAACAGCAGTTTGTCTGTTACAGAAATTACTGTTCCTATAACAGCAGTGTATCTTTTACATTAATTAGTATTTCTACATCAGTATATCTGTTACATTAATTACTGTTTCTATAACAGTGGGTATCTTTTACATACTGTTTCTATATATAAAAGCAGTGTATCTTTTACATTAATTACTGTTTCTAAGGCAGCAATTTGTCTCTTACAGTAGTTATTGTTTCCAGTAGCTTCCTGTACAATTTTAAATTATTCTAAAACAATAGCTTGTCTGTGTTACTGTTTCTAAAGCAAAAGTTTGTCTGTTACAGGAGTTATTCTGTGCAGCAGTAACTAATCTGTTACAATAATTATTTGTAAAGCAGTATCTTGTCTATTATATGAATTGCATGCACTATTTCTAAATCAGTATCATGTCTGTTATATGTATTATTATTTCCAAAACACAAAATTTGTTTGTTACACATATTGCTCTTTCTAAAGTGGTAACTTGTATGTTAACATTAATTAGTGTTTTGAAAGCAGTCACTTTTCTGTTGCTTTGATTACCATTTTAAACAGTCTCTTCAAATGTCTGAAACTGAGGGAGTGATACTACATGTAAATGAAAACTGTCTATGCTTTTACTTATTTTTTTAATTAAATGGATACAGTGGAAGTGTTTTTCCCAGAATGGTGCAAAACTTTATTGATAAAATTTCAATGAATTAATAAATCCCACACAGTGTCTGGACATTAACTCCATAGATCAGTGATGTAACTCTGAATGCTGGGCTCCCCCTCCCCCCCCCATTTTCCACATGCATGCTCTCTCTCTTCTCCACAAAGAATCATCTTGTCTAGGCTAGCGCCAAAGCTTTTCGAACACCATGCAAAAACTTAAAACTTTGAGCATGTGCATAGTTTCAGTTTTCAAGTACCTCTTTCTTTTGAAGGAACAATAAAGAAATAAAAATAATCTCTTGTTTTGTATGAGTGTGGAATAAAAGATATTATATATCAGTAAATGAATCAAATTTTCACAGAAATGACTTAGAAAGGCATGTATATAGTGCATTTTCTTATGAACAGCTTTATTTGTGTAGAGGGGATAAAATGCTGGATTAAACTATCTTTATATGCATGTACTTTATTTTGATATATTTATATTCTTTCACATAATACACAGATTTTGAAGAAAAATGTAAATTATTGAGGCCAGTTTAATCATGTAAACATTGCAAAGTTTATAAATAGGAGTGGTTATAAGTATAAACTAGAACTTCTCTCAGAATATGTTTCCCAGACAATGAACGAGCATCAAAATAGTTTACAGCTATTCTGAATGAGTAAGACTATCCAAGTTGTTATTAGCTTATCAAAATAGCCTTGCTGTGTAAACATTTTACCCATCTCACCATTGGTTAATTAATTTTACAGGGACCAAGTGCAGTATATATACATTTTTAATAATGCAATCAATAAGAAAACAACACAAAATGATTAAATAATAATTAACAACGTTGTTATTGAAACAAGTGTTTCACAATTTCCTTTGTTAATAAATCCTTATTTGCTGTAACATTTACGTGGTCTTTTGTTGTGCAGCAAGCGGTAATCATTTAGTATTTTAAAATGTCATGTTTGAATACAAATCTTAAAATAAATCAAGTTTAATGACAATGCGTAGGCCTAACTTTCATTTCTTTAACTGAGAGTCAATATTGTTTCGTACCTCTCTCTAATACTTTTTTCTTTTTTTTTTTTTTGCTGAAAGAAAGGTTTGTCCTGAACGTTTTTTATTTTTATTTTTGTGGTTTGAACATGGATATAGTTTTGCACAAGACAACTTCCTATTGCGTGAAACCATATTTAACTTAAATGCTGATATTGTATTTAACATGCTTATTGCAAACGTTGATAGAATAGCATTAAGCAAAATCCATCGGAGTACTTGTATTGCTATATGCAGTGTATGGTGACGTCAACCAAAAGAGTTACTTCTCTTGTATACTGCCTTATTCGATGATGGCATTAGGCTGATTTCCCTTGGAAATTCGTGCAGTTCCGAGTTGAACGGAAATAACCGAGAAATTCCTTATAGGGCGGACAATGACATGACGTACAAAATTCATCAACACAGATTGACAACAAGGAACCGTGGACGAATTAGCTCCAAAACCGAGCTGCCAGAGACTTTGCAGAAAGAGTGAAGGTAAGCAATCGCCTTTCAAGTGGTTTAACGTGCTCTGTTTTTGTCATATTGACTATAATTTTACATACAAACCGTTTGAGAGGAACAAATATTGGGTTTGTTTACATCGAGCAAGGTCAGGTGGCGCAGGCGCAGAGGAACTGTGTAGTGTGGGTTTATCAGCTGGGTATACAGACGACATTTTCCCTGTCAATCTACCTTTTCAGTTTTCAATATCTTTTTTCTCTCAATAGTTTCTTTAATATGGTTTCCGTACATCTAAATCCCAGTGTGTAATGAAGGTTCTTATTGCATATAGCACATTTGATTGACAATGAAAGTGTATGCATTCACTATCGCAAAAGGTCGAACATAGCGATCATTATCTGATTTACATTTTCATTTTTAAAAAAAAATCTTTCACACGACATAAAGCACACAAAACAAAGACAGTGATATTCAATGATTACTTTGCATTTATGATTCGGTTTGATTAGAGAATAGCAATCGAGTAAACTCGGCGAAGACGTGCTCTATCAGGCAACTTCGTATTGTAGTGACCGAAACTCAAGTCCTAGATTTAACAGCAACAAAGGAAGCCTTACGGACAAAAAACTGTCAGAGTACTGTCAACCGCATGGCGCGCGAGATTCTGCATTGCCTTTGTCCGCAATATTTGTTGAGTCCATTCACATACAGCGCATTTTCTTCGTCCTTGAAAGCGATATAACAGTTGTATATATACTGTCAGCATCTAGCAAATAGATTATTGTGTCCCTTGCGATGCAACATGTTAGAGTTAGTTTTTAATAACAACTCATTATAACATTACATGTAATGATAATAATAAATGTTGCCCGCATTCATTCCTTCTTCTGTTTTGTACATGCTTTTTGCAGCATTTACTTTTATTGTGCAACATAATTTTAGGAAAGTATGTCAAAACTACCTTTTTCTTAAACTTTTATTACCAAGTTTTAATAAATTTTCAAAGAGAAAAAATAATTTTGACTTGTGATAAAAATATTTTGCAATGACTTAAGACTAAGAGCTTCATTCTCATATATGCACATGTATATAATATCTATGTCCAGGACATAATGCTTTCCTGCAGAAGCACCTTCCTTGTCTTCTTGATTCAACTCACCTCACAAATTTAAGCTCACCGGTATTATAATCTTCTGTACCATTTCCCAAGAATGCTGTACTTAATGAGCATTGCAAAACAAGCTGCATAAAATTTTATAAATATATTTTAATAATAATAAACTTAATACATAAAAGCAAATTATAAAAGAAAAGAACTTGTACAGTTCTTGAAAATAAATGTATTACAATAGTTAATACATTCAATGATTCATTTGTTTGTCCCTTTTTTGTTATTGTTTTTAAAATATTAATAAGTTTTTAATGTACTTTTAAATGCATCTAGGAGATTATAAATAGATTTCAAAGGTTCTAGTTATTGTAAATTATAAAATACCTTTGATTTATTCATTATGAATTAGATAAACTTATTGATTTATTTTTAAGAAATAATAATTCATTATAAGATTTTCCACTTTTAAGTGTGAAATGTTTAGTGATGTGGAGAGAGAATAGCTCTTTTTATGTAGGTACTATTTAACATAGGTATGATGCATCTCTATATGAGTCTTATGACAGGATATAAAAAGAGATAGTAGTTTTTGATCATCATTATGCTGTGTAGTAGAGTAATGATGCTGGGTTATATATTTTTAAAAGAAATAATTCTTGTAATCATCATTGCATCAAGATTTTTACATGGCACATTTGTAATACATATCAAGTTTTGTTGAAATCAAGTTCTCATTTGCCCCTAAAAGAATGGGACATACTTCATTCTTAGTTAGAATCATGAGTATACTTGTGCAAAAAAGAAGTTTATGATGAACCTGTGTGGATTTGTCTTTCTCGTAGTCATGCTCAGACTGTTTTATGAACAGCAGCACAGGTAAATCATAAAGTTATGTTTCCATGGTGTCCTGACTTTTCTTTTGTTTCAGTTGAAACCCAGTACCTGTATGAGACAGTGTTTGTGCCATACATACACTAGAGTGAGGGGGCCCACTGATATGAATAATGAACATATGGTTGGGCTCAGGTGAAGGCTTCTTGAAGTTGCGCCGCTGTACCATGCTATTTGAGGTTTGGATCAGTTTGAAAGATGTAACAAAATCCGTGGCTTTTTCCTTGGTCACTTGTGTGGCTCTGTCAGTTGTCTTCCCCCTTTTTTTAATAAAAGGATATTTTTAGGGGTCATTATGAATGTTGACTCACTAATTAGTAATTATGTATTGGTTAGTGCATTTAAAATTATGTGCTTTTGGTAGTGTTTCATTAATAATTACAAGGAACTGCTGCTTGTCTATTTTAAAATTAAAAAATAATATTTGCTGTAATGTAGTAAGTATTTGCTAATAACCAAGCTGGTTTCATGGTGTCAGTAGTGTAGAGTTATTTTTCTATTTGCTTATTTAAAAGGAAACTGGATAAGCTTTGTCTTAGTAGTATGCCATGACTATTAATATAAGTCACATGGTCTATAGGTCCCTCTTTGTTTTATTTTTATTTTTTCACTTCTTTTCAGAATTATTAATACAATAATTGAATTATAGCTCTGTGTTTTAGTAAAAGTTAAAATTCGTCCTCAGTACACTTCATCCTTGATAAAAGAAATTAATAAAAGTTGCACAGATAAATACTATATATCAGCTTTGTTTAGTTCTGTCATGAACTGAAGTTAGATTGCTCGTTTTTCAGCAAATTTAAATAACATTTTTTACTTTGGTACTATCTTCCCATTTGTTAGCAAGTGAATTCATAGAAGAATTAGCTCCATTATCATTTCTCATAAACACTGGCATAATTATAATATAATGTGGTGTTGTATGAAAATATAATTTTATTATACAGGAAAGCAGTAAAGCTGTGGCAAGCAGATATTATTTTATTGTGGACATCAGCAATGGCTGCATATATTTCATTTTCAGATATCCATTATTTATGAACAGTTTTATCCATTTCAGATTGGTCATCCAGTTGACTGATATGCATAAAGATCAATGTAAATTATACAAGTAGCTAATATAGGCTTATATTTATGCAGTAACAGTTAATAATTGACCGAAAAGGAAATATATGACAGTCGAACTGGAGTTTGGATACATAGGCAAAGAGGGCAACAAATTTTAATGCTTTAAACAGGAACAGATTGGTATAGAATTACTGTAATGAAAAGTAACTTATTGAGTAGTAATACTTATTATTTGATAATACTCTGTCAGGCTCATTTGCTAGATTTTACAATATTTTACCAGACATATTACCTTTTAAGAAAAATCAATTGTTTGTCATGTTGCCAAGAAAAAATATTTTTGTGTAGATGCTAGTTTATACTGATGAAATAAAAGTTATCAAGTGTTTTGCTTAATTGTACCCACCCCCTTACCCCATAAAAGAAGAATAATCAGAAGGAAGAAAAATAGTTGAGATCGACACATATTGTAGATCACTTATTTTATTAGTCTTATGAACTACTAGTTGACAAGATCCAGGCAAATCATAATGAGTTACATTTTTTAAGAAACCAATAAGTCTATGTTTTACAGTTAAGTTGTATGATGATTGGAATTTATTACAACTTCACAATTAATGGCATGGCTACATTTTAATTTCTTTCCTGGGTTTTGTGTGTGTGTGTTCCTAATATTATTGCTTTCAGTATTTGCTTATATCCACCTTTTAAAAGCTATACTTTTTATCCTAACCTGCCTTCATTATAATCCATCTTTTTATTTTCTCTAATTGTAAGCTACTATTCTTTTTTTTTTAAAGTGTTGCATCATACATTATCATGTGAATCTATAGTGGAAATATTGCACTAATTGAGTAATAAAGGTAATATTAGTCATTAGTGAATTGCTTCCTTTTTTGGTGCAAGTTTTGATGAAAAAAATATTTTGAAACTAATTTTTTTGCAGAGAAGTTTCTTTGTATGGATATTAAATAGTGGGGCATTGTTACAACATATGCTGACTCCCACCCCTATTATCATGAAAACTTCATCTTTTCTCATTCTTGTTTGACAGATTGTTCTTGTAAAATGCCTGTGAAGAAAGATTGTATGTCTATGTGGAAAATTGGGAAGAAAAACAGTCAAAAAATAATGAAGTGTTAAAATAAATTTCTGATGCTTTAATCTGCTGCAGCAGATTGACATTTGAATAATTTGCTTGGGTTAAAATGGTCAAAATCATATTTATGGCTAATAATTCACACTCCAGCCATTCAGTGAGGCAGTGGCACCTATTGTCTTCTACAGCTCTTTGATCAAATTTGATTTGATGGGTTGGGTTGAGAACCAGACAATCAGACATTACTAATGTTACAAACATCCGTTCACTATAGTTAGAATGGAATATAATCAGCCCAGCTTATCAGTCCCAGCCCTAGCATTGTTTGCTTCTCATAGTATTTGATTACTGCTTACTTGGTCAACTCAGGCTAGCAACATTAGTATACCAACTGGGTTTAGTACAGTCAAAATCTGGTTAAATTAAAACATACAACTACAACATGGAGATGATTTCCATGTGGAAACACTGGAGCTTTGACTTGGGTACATCAGGGAATAACATATTTCTTTTTATGCTTGAGAAGGATTTCCCCTCCCGATATATGATAGGTCTGCATAAGGTAATAATTTATTAACCATTTTTTTATTAGCTGTTTGGATGTAGTCTAGTAATGTATTAACTACTTATCACTTATTCCTAGCTGAAGAAATTGAGAAGTTTATTTGTGTACCAGTACAAAACTCATTAATGAGATGTCATATAGAGATGTCTCAGTGCAAAAGCAGTCGTTTTCTTCTTTTATTGGGATGATGGTGAGTCGATTTCACTATACAAGATCGTTAAGCAGTCTTTTAAGGGATCCTCAGAAGTAATATTCTGGGAGTTTGGAAGTTATCCAAGATTTTTATTTTTTATTGCTACTGTTACCATACAGTATGTAGTCCAAGTCTGCTGATAAGCAATGTCTGTGCCCCTGTTTTATTCTTCTTTGATTGCCTCTGACTTAGAAAGGTTATTCACCTCATGCAAATAAATAAAATATAAATTTTCATAATTGTTGTTTGCTGTTGTCAACTTCTTGTCAAAGACAAATTCAGTCCATTTATGGCTGAACACAACAGTCAAGGATTTTTCACTCATTATGTTTACTAAAGTTAGTATCCGATGAATTTTTTTCTTTCAGAAAAAAATAATAAAAGATGAACCAGCTATCATTAACAATATGATCCAGGAAAAGTTTTAGAAATCCTTCAGTTCATGGTAGATTAAGAAGCACTAAAATCATGTGTTCAATGAGAAGAACAACTACTTTAAAAATTATGTTTAATTAATTTACAGTCCTTTAGTTTGGACGGTAGTTGATTAGTCATCCTTGGAGCTTAATGAACAAATCTTATACTGGTTTTTTTAATTTGATTGTATTTCTTTTAAGCATTACATTTTTTTTGTGTTTTAGCTAAATGGGCCACTGATTTAAGCAGAAGTACCCAGTATTTCTAATCTAAAATGCACATTCATATTTTTCTTAAATTATTACCACCAAATATTTTGATGTGCACTAACAAATACAAACAGCACTACAATAATTTTTAAATTGTCAAGAAAAATCTTTTGCTCTATATTTTTTTAGTGAAGATTTTTTTTTTTTTTAATGAAAATATCTTTAAAATTACATTTTAATTAGTGTTTTTGAAAACTGTTTTTAAAAAAAATGTATTTAGATTTCAATGCTTGGAAGATGAGACTAAATTTAACTAAAAGTTCATTTGGAGTGCCTATAAAAGAGTTGTTGCTTTGCATTTATTCCTGTCAAAATTTGTTTTGATAGAAACAATTGAATTTTTACAGTTTTGAGCTGCAATTTTGCATTACGTAGCATTTTAAATACTCATTTTGCTCATATTTACCCAAGTGAAATATAATTTAGATCAACTATTATGAAGTTTGTCAAGGTTGCTCATAAGGGAGAGGAAAAGTAAATGCGTCCAGCAGTTGCTTATTATTTTGATTTTTCCTTGATATGCTTCACTTCACCAGGGCATCTGTCTGGGATTCGAACAATTCTGTAGACACATCAGCAACCCACAGTTACCTCTGAGATGTCCAGGAAAGCAAACTTTATCATTTTGCTGCAGGTATGGTTTGGTTTTCAAGTGGTTTTCTGCTTCATCTTAGCTGTACTTGAAGCTTTTTGTCCAGTTTTTCTTAAGTTCACTTCCAACAGTGCCCCATAAAAAAAAAAAAAAAAATGTAATCTCTGGAATTACTGTAGTAGATTGGTTAGAACCTGTTTGCATATTTACAGAATTGTGTGTGTTCATTTGTGTAGAAAAACTGTCTTTCATTTGGCATGTTTGATGGTAGAGTTCCCACAGTTTTGGAAAGCTTCAATCTTTTTTGTGGGCTAATATTGTATTGATTTTGTCATCAACAAAATAGGAAATGTTTAATTACCATGATAACAACTTACAGCCAGCATCTTTGGGAGATGTGGGTATTATGAACTAATTAATCAATAAATTATGGGTATATATTGTTTTAATTATCTAAATTATTACAGTGCTATCATCTTTATCAGCAAGGATTCACAAATTTTGTTAAAATATTGACACTGCTTCCAGGATATATATATATATATCTTAAAACTGTGTGGGTTTTTTTATATAACTTTTATTTATTTTTTAAAAAAGTATTTTTATTACTTAGTAAAGTATAAAAGTCACTATAATATTGTATGCATTATTAATGGAATTTCAATAGAAAATGATTAGAGAAAATTTGTTGCTATTAATTGTTATATTAAATTGCTTATTTACTCTTCTTTAGCTTGTATTTTGCTTTTCTTTACAAATTTATACATTTTGCCTTTAATAATTTTGTAGTAATAAACAAAGCATAATACTGAAAAATATTATTTGGGGGAACAATGAGTATACTAAGTTGAAACTTTTAAATTTCATCTTTGCTTTCTGTTTTGTCCCAAATGTAGGTACATTTTATTTACTTATAAAAATATCAGTGGGATGGAATATTTTATAAACATTTGTTCATTTTCATAAATTACCCTTACATATTCAGACACCTATAATTTATCAAAATCATAATACTTGAACATAACTTGAAACATTATTTAGTAAAAATTAGATGTTATAATTGTTGCTTAAAATCTTGCCATCAACATGAAATTTTTAGATGTCATACTCATAGTGACTTGGTATCGAGGATTTGTGTTCCCCTGATCTTCATCATCTTTATTATTTATCAGTGCATACAGTCAGAAAGACTATAATGGTTCATTTAAATGCAAACCTGAATTAAGAAGAATAAGTTGTCCTTTATTGGAGATTTTTATTTTATTGTTATATCTGTAAATGTGCATTTGGTTACTGACTGTATACACAATTTATCTGAAAGACTTACTTCATATAATTATAAATAATAAAGCAGTAGCACAAATTGATAAATAATTATGTCTGGTGACACTCTTTTCCTACCTTGTGTTTTAATCTATGAATTATACAAAAGTATACTTTTGTAAAGATTTGAATATATTCATTTCTAAAGTTTCTACATATCTGAATAATTGTAAATTTATTATGTTTCCAATTTAATCTTTGTTTAAGTGTGAGCTTCTTAAATATTTAAAATACATCACAAGTAATGAATTAATGATAGTTATTTCTATATGTTCAGTTTATAAATATATTTCTCATTCATTAAAGCTTTAACTTTTAATTTAAATTTCATAAATGAGAATTCAGGTAACCATTGGCATATTAAAATTAATAACAATGAGCTATGCACCTAAAAACATTTTTCTCTAACATTGCATGTTTGCACTGGAATTTTTTAGTTGTCTTTATCATGGAGTGACGGAATCCACATTATTTAATATTGTAAGCATGCTCACTATGTCTCATGTGTTTCAGTTTACACCGTTATGTCATGAATTGAATTACAGGATATTTATTTAGTAAAATAATATTTGATAGGACTTTTAAATCATCCTATTTAGATTTCATATGAACTGATGTTAGGTAAGTAATCTAAGGCTCAGAGTTGAAAAAAAAATTCTTTCCATTTCAAGACAACATGCTTTACTTCTCATCATGTTTAAGTTTTATTTTAACCAGCAGAACTCAATATTGACTAAGAACAACAAAATGTATTTAAATCTTTAAAAAAATCAAAACATTCAGTACATTTCAACATTCAAAGTTCTGATCTCTGCTCATCATTGGTATAATTATGTGTACCCTTATGTTTTATTTATGTTTTTAAATTCTTATAATTACAAGAAATGAATAATTTTTCATATTTAAATAAATAAACTAAGTGCAGAAGTGTATTTTTTCTAGGCTTAATGAGAGCTTGTATTTAATTTATTTTGCTTCATTAGTTAATAGGTATGTCAAGGCTCTGTAAAACTGATTTTTTAATATTTCCTTTCCATTTACTGATTCATGTTTTGCCCCAGTGTACTGTGGATTTAATGGTAAACATAATATAAAATCATTCATCAGTCACTCTTGACTAATACCAGCATTGGTTTTGGACAAAAAAATATATGAGAGGATGCAAATACAGATAAGATTGATATGTTTGAAGCATGAAAAATAAGGGATAATTTTGAAATAATTTATAGTCTAGTATATACTATACTTCTAATTTATTCAAGTACTGTAGTAACATCATACCCATTGAACAAGAAATGTTTATTTCTTATTAGACCTGTAATCTTGATATAAATGTTAAAATTAAAGTGAAATGAGTTTAGTAAATTAGTTATCTGGATATAGTAATAATATAAGGAAATATTGTAGTACATTGTTGAAATTAAAGTGATTGAAATAAAATTAGTGAATTAATTTATAATTATATAACTATCAGAATACAGATATATGTATTGTAAAATTTATCATAGAGGATTAGTAAAATAACTAATTATACAAATAAAAATTTCCATAATATATGCAATAATTTGTTATAGTTTTGTTATAAAGTATTTGAAATAAGATTAGTAAATTAATTAATTTTAAAATTATCTGAGATATCTGTAAAATTTACATATGATTTAACATAGTAATTAATAATATGACTAAAAATAATCTTGATATATATATATATATATAATTCTTAATCGTTAAAATAAAAGTAATTAAAATTAATTAGTTCATTTTGCAACTCTCAGAAATGGAGTACTATTATTAACATTCATGGGAATTGATAAAAATGTGCACATTTTTATTATAAGCTGTGATGTAGACACTTGAAACTCTTTCATTTATTTTTTATTTGCACATAATTACATTTAAAAGCCTAATTCAGGATGCCTTCTTTTACTGTTGCTGTTTAGGAGTACCCATACAGTGATTAATAATCGAAGCAGATAAATGTATGAGTTGTTAAATTTATGCATGGATATATATTAATTTTCTCTGCTGATTAGTTTATAGTTTATATGAGAATAGTAGATTTTGCAACTGTTAATGGCAGAGTTTGTAAGTAAAAAACAAAAATTGATACCCCAGAAAACTTTTGTTAGCAAGCATTAATAGTTTCCTATTATTTGTCTAATTTAGTAGTAATAGTAATATTTAGAAGAAACCTTGAAGTTCTTGTTTATTGAATGCATTTTAGGATGCAAGTCATTGCTGTCCTTAATACTACTAATTAAAATGTGATTTAAAAAAAACGATGCCTCAATGCTTTTGAAGTTGGTGTGTTACAGACAATTCCATCACTGATGGGGTTTATCTTTTTCAATCCTGCATGTGAGACTGGCTGTTCAGTCTTGTGGTCTTGCATGTTTTTTTTTTTTAAATATTTAAAGTCATCACTGGACATTCTATAATACAGTTAAGTACTTTGTCAGTACTAAAGACTGCATTACATGGACTATATAATTGGCATCATGTCTGCTGAATGTCAGGACAAGCATTAAGCATGAAAGAATTTTAATAGGAAACAGCTCTCTTCTTTGCCAAATGCTTTATCTCTGAAACTTGAATAGGTTAATTTTAGTTACATGTGAAGTTTTATCTTCCAAAAGAAGATAAACAAAACAACAGCACAACTTTTAGCAGACTAAGTATATACAAAATAATCATAACTGCAGAACCATTACAGTAATAATAAAGGTACTATATAATGACAGGTAGACATGATATGGTGGTTTATGTAGTGTGTATTTTAAATTATTTTTTTCTTTGAGGAAGAGGGGAGTGTGGCAGCATACATCTGGAACATATTTTCACCACCTGCATGATTCTCAAAGCATACACTGTGATTTTCTTTTTATGTTCCTAGCTGAAAAGTTGAAGCAAAGCAGTACTTATTAAGTTGGAAATTTTAAGTTTAAATTGGAAAAGTAATAAATTTGCTGTTACATAACTTGGTTTAATTTTTAAAAGGAGATAAAACTTGATCTATGTAAATAAGTTATCAAGAATATAACAATAAACACAATAATTACCAATTGAAGAGAAGGTATTAAGAATTAATGCAGAGTAAATCCATGAGTTTTACATGCTAGAAGATTCAAACAACTGTGGTGTGTATTATTACAAAATTGAGATTTGTAATTAAATTTATGGTTATGAAGTAAATATTGTAATAATTAACGGGAATTCTTAAGACTCTTCAACTGACCAAGTCAATGTTTGCATTTCTTTCCTGGATATAAACACATATACATATACTTGCACATGCACACACACACACACATTACTGTTGTATGTTTATATATACCTTCTTTGAAACCAAACAGTTTGAGAATGAATATATACTCTTTGCAAAGTATAAAAGGTTTTGCTTTTCACATTGACATACATGTTGATAGCAATCTAAAAAAAAAAATCATTCAGTTAATTTTTTTTTATTATGGACACTTTACCTCCCTTCTTCCAAAGAAAAGATGCAGAAGTACATGTGCAAATAATATATTTAAAAGTATAAATAATGGTATACTCTTAGAAGCTTGTCTTTATTTCTTTCTTCTTTCAATAGTCATTTAGATGTGACCTATTTGAAATGAGATGTCTGGAGGCATTATAGTTTTAAAGGTTCTGTACTGTTGTTTGTACTAGTGATACATTATTACTATATTATCCCATGAAATATTATCAAAACTATCATTTTCATATATTCATTGAATAATTTATATAATTTTTATAGAGTAATTTCAAAACAGATTTTCATACAAAATAAGAACCGTAGTAAAAGTACGATTATGCTTTGTTAGCATGTATTTCTTGTTCGTGAATTTTGTTTTCTGTGTACAATGATCTATTTATTGGTTAATATATGTTTATTTGGTGGTAGTGATTCATGTCATAAATATCAAGTTGAACTTTGTTTAAAAATAACTAAAAAAAAATATTTATTCTTGTGTATTTGTGCTCATCTGTATGCATTTGTGATGCTCATTAACATATTTTAAACTGAAACAGGTGCAAGGTAGTTTATTTAACATGGAATTACTTGCAAGCACACTCTCTCTCACACACACACACACACACTGTCTCTTCTACAGTTACTAGCCTGTATTTTTTAAATACACATTGTTTGTAATATAAGGGACACACATATCAAATTGCTGACATAGTGCCATAATAAAATGTGCATGATCCATTCCCATCTACCCCATTAAAAAAAATAAATCTATATACATAATCATTGTGTCAGTCAATAGTTATGTTAGTGCAGTTGTTAAAATTTGTGGTGAGGCATTGGACATATTAAGTTCCCATGTAAAGCCATTCTAACTTTTTTATATGAAGCTTTGAAATTGAAATAAAGTTTTGTGACATTTGAATAGTGGCATTTCAAGGTCATACAAGCAATGTGGGCCTGAATATTTATGCATGTAAATAATTTTGTACTGATATTCCTTGATTTATGAATATCTTATTTTACAATCTTTTATATTTACAATCATCTTCACCATACATGGGAGCCCCTTAAATCAAAATTCTGCACATGTATCTCACAATTATATAGCTTACATCACAATTTTCCAGTGTACTTTGTGTCATACTGTTAATTTCTTGTTGACTATTTGTAGTACTATTAGTTAATAAATATTTAAAAAGGAATGTCACTTTGCATTTTATTTACTATTCCTCCATTTTCATTGTTAGTTAATTTATTTTTAAAATATAGGATACGAAATGGGTTTTCAAAAAACCTCTATATAGTAATTACATTAGTATAAATGATAACATTATTATCTATGGGAATTAAGGATTCAGTTTATGAAGGCACTAGGCCTGCAGATTTTCAGAAACCAATTAAGCTTTGTGTGTGTATATGTGACTGCTTGTAATTGTATATATGTTGGGGGATTGATTATTTATAAATTGTGTAGTTACAATATTGATCATTAAAGTGATTATTTTTTCTGAATAATTATTTTTCTTATTCTGTAGCAACGTTAGTTTAAGTTATATTGATTAATATTCTGCGCTATTATTTGCCTTAGAAATACTTATTATAGAATGTTTGATTTATATTTCTAAGGTTATTAAAATTTTATAATTTTTAAACAAGATTATGATTGATGGGAGATAGAGAGAAGTGAACAGATTTGTTTATATGAAATTTCAGCTGCACACTTTTAGAATTTAGATGGGTTCACACCAACTTCAAATAATCCATCTGTTGCATTAAATAAGTCTTTAATTATTTATGTAGCCAGCTGTTAAAACAAAACTTACCATGGTAAAGTTTGTGCTATGCTATAGTGCATCTACAATGATAGTAGAAGTTTATCCTTGTTTGGCTTAAGAGAATAGATTTATTTATTGTTTTGTTAATTGCAATAATACAACTTTAATGCTGCAATGAAAATAAAATATATCTCAGTAAAAAATTTTAAAGCTATTTTAAATTTCATATTTTAGAGGGAAAAGTTACTTAAAGTTGAGTTTTTTTTTTAAAACTAACTTTTATTAGAATGCTGCTTAATTAACATTTAGTTTGTAGCTCGCACTAGTAGCAGATAACATAGTTGTTACTCACATGATCATTAATCATCAAGAAGTATTCTTTAAATTTTCTTGTTAAACATTTTCACCCATTCATTTGCTTTGGGGAAAAATTCTGTTTCTTTCTTTCTTTTTAAAAAAAAAATGACTCTACTGTATATTCTTTTTGCACAAACCTTCTGTGTTACATAAAATTACATGTTTCCCCATAAAAATTGTGTTGATGCATTCTTGGTGATGCACTTTTTAAATAAGAATTTTAATGCATGAAAATATGTTTATTAAAGCATAAATTAATTAACAATTACAAATGTGTATGACAAAGTTTAAAAATTAAATTAAAAAGTTAAACTGACTAGTGACAGAGCTTTGAGAAATTTAATTTGAGAGCTTTCTTATATGCAGATACACTGTGTGTTTGAGAGAAAGAGTGTGCGTTTGTATTTGTGAGCAGGCCTGGACGATTTCCTAGTTTTCTAAATTGGGTTCTTGACTACTGTGATGAGATCTTGGATTCATATTATCATAGAAGTGATAAATCTTCTCTCGTTAATAATCTTCTTGTTATCAAGTTCATATGACAGTTTTTAATAATTGTGATACTGTATCTATCTTTTTATGATGGTAGTGAACAATTGTGATGCTGCATCCAAATTACGATGTCACCTAGCTAGCACTTCCCTTTGGCCATATGAGAACCATGTTACAATGAAGACATTTCTCACAAATACAGAACTAGGAATAGTAATAGGAGTTAGAATTGAGCAAATACAATATTTTATGTACAACATCATTTTCCACCTCCTGTTTATTATGCCTGCTCACTTTGTGTGTGTGTAATAATAACACACATACACACAGACTGCTTACAGTGTTTGAGTTGATACTTATTTATGTTCATATATAAAATGTAATGGGTAGTAATTATAAATTTAATTTAAATAATTAATATTCAAGTTTGAATATAGTGCTTTTTTAAATTGCTTATTTACACTCTTACATGTGAAATGTTGCTTGACATGATTGTGATTAGTAGTTAATGTAAAATCTACAGAATAATTTATTTCTTAAACTGGTATTTTAGAAAGTCTTCTTTTGGTGGTCTATTTTGTTTTCTGTTCCAAAAGATATACATTAATAACAAAGCTTTTCTATCATTGCTACTAGTAGAAATAAAAAGGCTTGAAGCTTTTTCCTTTGGAATAACTCTAATCCTTTTTAATGCTCACCCTTATTCATTGCATTATTACTGACAGATTAATGAGTTTATCAGATTTATGGTTTATGCATAGTTAATTACAGACACATATGCATGCACATACAAAATGTATATACATGTACTATGAGTATACTTAAATACAGTATATACACTTTTTTGAGTTAGCCAATTTTGACAAGATCTTTTAATTGTGAACCATTGAATAGCTATCATTCAAATAGGTCTACAGGTGTGAAGTTTAAAAAAATATCTTTTTGCAGGTTTAATTGTATATCGTTGACATTAGATTTTATATGAATCTCAGTGACTTCAGATGCTAAATTTGTGGTTGCGATAGAGATCAGTTGACCATAGCAATGGAAAAAATACCTCTTGTATGGTGCTGAAAGAAAAATGTCAAACATACTGTTGAGACTCAACAGTAGATGTGATTATCAGAGACACTATTCACCTCATATTTACTCCTCTTTAAAAATAATAATTAAAATTAAATGGCCTCTTAAATGCCTAAACATGAAAGTTGAACCACATCCTCTGGCTCACCTGTCTAATTGGTTAAGTTAAAATATTTCATTAATTAATAGGCATACTTAATGATAGTATATTTTCTTTTAGCATAGTATTTTTGTCTTTTCTAAACATTAAATTGTTGTAGAAATCCCTGATATTTTATCAGTGAAACCTGCTGGTTCAAATTCTGGTAGCTCAAATGTCACATAACCTGGACATTGTACTGTTTGGTGGGTTATTGGTACATCAAATAGTATGATACCATGTCTTCAGATGCCTCTGTGATAAAGTCAGTTCTTTGGGTGCCACATTGCATAAATCCTTATGAAACCTGTTGATTTTACAGGTAGATTTATGTCATGAGCCAGTCCTCTGTGACTGCTCCAAGGCACATATCAGTCCTATTTTAATATGTACAAGGGACCATTGAAGTTACAATTATGCACTTGCTAACAACCTAGTATTTGGCATTCTGTATGAGACTTAGAGGGGTACTTAGTCATCTAGTGACATTGTGGACCACAAATGGACTACACCATGTAAAACCTGGGATTATTGTTGTCACCTTTCACAGCCAGAGGTGACTGTTGAGATCCAAAGGGATGACCTATTCTTGCCAGTTACTTTGATCTGGCAGTTGGGCTAAGCTAGTAGACAGCACATTGATGTCATTTTCTTCATCAAGCAAGGGCTTCTATATCTTCAGTCCCACTTGAAAATTTTGATAATATTAAATTGGGATATCTTCCCATCTCGCTGTTTGGGAATGATGTAGATTCACTGACCTGGTTACTTGGGGATCACTGATGCAAAAACATTACTGGCCCAGAATTTCTGCCAATATATATATATATTATTATAGGAACAGTTGTCACCAGTGCAATACAACAAATCCCACTAGAAGTAAACTATGTTTTGTGACAGAGCTTTTCTTCACCATACAATTCTTTCTGAGGCAAGAGTATTTCACTTTATGATATTGAAAAAGCATACTGAAAAAGTACATCAACAAATTGTTTCTTTGTGTGTCTTCCTTGCTGGTTGTGGTAGTTGCTGAATCAGCAGCAAATATATTCATGAAAATCATGTCAATAAACCTACAGACATGTAAAGAGCTTAAAAGGGCTACCCCCTCCCCCCCAATCCCTAATCTTTCCAGGTTTTGCACCAAATTAGTGCACATGTTACATTAATTTTTTGATGTTATTATCAACATGGTTGCTTTACTTACCATTGTTCTTTCACAGTACTATACAATTGCTCTTCCTACTGAGGATTATAGAGAAACTTTGCTCCTCCCACTGAAGATTATAGAGAAACTTTGCTCCTCCCACTGAAGATTATAGAGAAACTTTGCTCCTCCCACTGAAGATTATAGAGAAACTTTGCTCCTCCCACTGAAGATTATAGAGAAACTTTGCATTTATCTCTGAGTTGGTCTCAATACATGACTTGTTTCACCCAATTCTGGCTCAAGTCATTTAGCAGTCCTTTTACAGTATCCATGCCTGAGAAGATATCTTCTGCAAGACTACACCTATTTAAATCTCCACTTTTGGGGAGTATTGCAATACTATCGGTATTAGGAAGGAACAAGCTTTGTGTAGACACTGTCACCAGTCTGCACTCATTTGAGAGTTAATAACATTTTACCTGACTGTAGTATTTGCTATAGTATTATTTGCACACACTAAGCACTAACTATAATCTATTGTGACAATTATAAACATTGTTTGGTCTTTTTAATTTTTATTTTAAATCAACCAGTGATCTCAATTTACTATATGTTATTAATTCATGTATCACTGTATACACCAAACTCTATTCATTCTATCATTTATCTACATCTGTTTAGGCATGCTTGAATGTAACTTTGAGTAACTAATCTACCTGTCTATTGATCTGTCTGGTATGCAGCCAATTATATCAGATTGTGACTTTATTCATACTTAAACTGTAATGTGTGAAAGGAGTGAGTGTGGCACATAACACTAAAATCCATAGATGCATTCACTCATCCATTTATACAGTGACGGATTAAACCTTGTGGAGGCTCCTAGGCTGTTGAAATTTTGTGTTCCCCCTTGCAAATGATCTACTAATGCATTTTTAATTTTACCAATCAGTAATTTTAATAGACCAACTTTTTTACACAAAACAAATATTAACAATTTTAAATGTTATTAAAAATATTACACAGTATTATTAAACATAGTTTTAAAATTTAATTCAAACACTCACTTTCCTCATTTTGTGAAATCTTTCACTGTTTCAATATATGTTGAATGTCTACCTTTTTCAAGGCATCATATTATAGTGCCCATAATGGCAAGTGAGTTCAGTCATTCTTATGTCATTGAAGATCAATGACAATTTTTCAGTAGTTTTAACTTTGAAAAGGTTCATTCACCAGTAGTGTTTATGATCATGAGACACCTATAAATTCTTAATGCTGTGATAACATTTGGGAATGTTTATTGCACCATATATTCAAAAAGAGTTTGTATGATTGCGATGCTGGCACTGTTTCATCAGAATCTTCTAACTCAACTGTGAAATGAAATACTTGAACCATTTCATCTGCAAACTCCAACTCAGTGTCCTCTAGATAATTCTTTCTAAATCTTTGGGCAGCTTCTTTAATTTCGGTTTTTGTCTGTGATGGGAACTCAACAAGGAACCCAAATAGAGAATAAACTTTGTTATATGCTTGCGCATGACAGTAAAGCTCTGCACATAACTTATCCAATATAAGTAGGTAAATTTAAATCTTGAATTTTTCTATTCCATGAATCACAGCCTCTTCCTCTTCTGGCATGTCATCATTGTTGTGATGTCTTTTTCTTTCATGCACACACCTGCTTTCATCAGTGTATTGAGCTTCAGTTTTGCCTTCCTCTCATAGTCATCAAACATTTCTCTTTGTGATGTTACAGAATTTAGCAATGATTTCAGAAGATTGGCGGCCATTTGAAGTTCTATTGTTTCCTTTTGTAGAAATTTGCTGACTCCATTGATCCAGTCTAGGATTACAGCCCAGAAACCTGCCATGATGACATTTTCCTTCTTTGACAGGTCATTTAGCAGACATTTGGCCTCATGAATTGTCTCTGGCTTTTGATTCACATCTTCAGCAATAACATGCAAAACTTTCTGAAAGCTGCTGTAGCCATGGAATAATGCCTTGGTCACATCAGCCCTTGTGTCAGTCACCATTTGTGAAAACTAGTGCAGAGCCTTGCTGATGTCCTCAAGATATTCGAGCATAACCACCAACAGTAGGTTGATGCTGAGAAAAAGTTGTATATTGCTTGCACAAGCCCAAAGATTGAGATTGCTCCAGTACTGCATTCTACAGCTCATACTCCAACCAAACTGAGTGAGTGTGCTGCACACGGTTTGTAGTGTGCAAGCTGATTTATCTTGGTAATATGTGCTTGAAGACTATTGCAGCATCCTGACATGTTTGCTGCTTTGTCGTAAGACTGTCCTCTCAAGTTTTTGATGTCAATGCTGCATTTATTTAAGGTCAAATTAGTGGTGGCAAGCATTTCTCCAAGTTTGGCTGGCTATGGGGATGAACGTGAGAAAACACTTCACCGTCTGACACTCCAACATGTCTAAGTACTACAGTCAGTTAGTTGGTCAATGTTTGATGTCGAATCAACACTCAAAGAAAAAGTACTTGGCTTCCTGGATTTCCTTTGCAATAACTTTCAGAACCTTATTACCCATAATTTCAATTACTTCTTTACAAATTGTGGAAGAAAAATAGAAGTGTTTTCCTCAACCTTGATTACCATATTTGGCTACATTAGAACTTTAGAGTTAGAAGAAGGGTCCTACTCCATGATTAACTCTAAAACTCCCTAGTAGTAGTAGATGCCGTTATGTTGAGAACCAAGGAGTTCTGTATCACCACGAAAAACTAATCCACTTGATGAGAGGAATTTGATTACTGACATTACTTTTTGCAGAACTTTGATCCAGCATTCTTTTTCTTTGTTGAACTGAATTTCCAAAGAGCTGTTGATTCAACCATGTGCATCATCTACTGATCAGAGTCTGTACACATGCCTAATGTGTTGCACTGTCCTCTTGTATTTTCATTTGCTGCGAGACATTCTTCCAATCAGAAATCCATCTGAAAATTGAGTTTGGCCTTTATGTGTTTCACTAAATAGGACACATGGGAAACAGTACACATTTCTTGTGGATCGAGAGTACATGAGCCATTCTCTTTTTATTTTTTCACCACTTATATGTTTTCAAAAAATCATGGAATGAGAAAAAATTTCTTTTATGATCTTCATACTGCCCACTTGAAGTAAAAAAATCACCATCAAAGTGTTGACGTTCCACAGGGTCTCTATTAACACCCAAAATCCTTCACTTCATTGGTAATGTTTCACCATAACGCAATGTCATTTTGATATTCTGATCCCAGAACTTCTGGCTCAGTTTTAGCTGCACCCAGTAATTGAACCCTATCCTCATCCTTGGGGAGGGGGGAAGGTGTCATCATCACTTTCTGCACCGCTTTGGTATCATCATTTCGTGCGCCAACATTCTGCATCTTCAAAAGAGTGACGACAAACAATATGATTTGTTCAAGAAAATGAAAGAATTCTTAAGTCTCAGCCAAAAATTAGTAAAACTGCTGAACAAGATAAATTCGCTCTGTTAAGGTTGAAATTAGACAGTGAAATTAATTGAACTTCATTATAACTCATAAAAGCCAATTACTAATGCAGAAACTTCTACTCATGACCTGGAGTCAGAGGGAACTAGCAACACACTTACTCACAGAAAGCTTTGTTTGTGGAGGCTGCTCATGCACATGCTCTAGTCTAGTGGGATACATTGAACTAGGTAGTCTAAGTAGTGTGCACATCAGCCACTAGATGGAGATGACCATCATTACTGTACAATACTCACTGGTACGTAGGTTGGAGCAACATTTTTTACAAACGGACAACTGACAGAAGATGAGCTTTTAAGAGACAAACTGTAAAGTGAACCTGATTTCTATGGTTAATGTACCTTAAGTTGTTAATGGGTACATTACATTATTACAGTATTTTTTCTATAGAGTCTTTATTGTAAAGTTTTTGTTCCTTTGAGTTAATTAATTTTTTCTTATCTTTTGGAAACAATTTAGAAAGCTTGATTGTAATTTTTCTTTGAATTAATATTATTTTGGGGTCTTAAATTATTATTTTGCTTTTATATAATATAATTTTACCTGTTATTCTAAAAAGTATTTATTAAATAAAATTGTTATAATTTCAAAAATCATTAAAACAGAGTGAACTACTACATATCACTTCAGCAATAAAATGTTTTATTGTTTGATTAAACATACAAAATTATGACAAATCAGTAGAAAATAAATTTCCTTTTAAATTTATCTTTCCAGTCATTAACATATGTTATATTAATAGAATTAAAAATATCACTATTACTCAGTATGAAAGTTTATGAGTTAACAATAGAAATGTTCATCTGTGCTTAGCTGAATTCTTGATGGAAGTATTTATAAGAACATTTTTTTTAAATGGATTTTTTTCTTTTGCATATTAGCATAGTCCTCAAGTTTTGATTTGTGAATGTTGTTCTAAATCTGGATTTTAAAACTGCTTAGCTAGTTGAAACTTTATTTTCTGATGCTATACTTATTAAATTAGCCAAAATTCAATATTTTGAATATGGATTTGAAGTTGCTCTGTGATGTCACAATGTTATGAAAAGACTAACAATACAATCTGCTCTGTGCATGCATTTGTTTATTGTGTCAAAAATTTTACATACCTACCTGATTTAATTATTTAACTAGTTAAGTTTAGTTAATGCTGTAAGTCATTAAATCTATATCTATCTGTCTGTTTGATAAACATTCTTTAAAAAAACATGTATTAAAAATCTCAAACATTTGCTGCATACATTTCACTTGATATAAAAAACACAGTTTTGATTTTTACCTTAAGAGAATACTTAACATACAGGCACATGTAAGTGCAAGAAAACTCTATCAGCCCATGGAAGATAACATCTCATTAGCTAGAAGTAACTTGATGATGTTTAATGTTTAAATCAGAGAATGATGGTGTACCTTTACATTTACTGCATAAATTGGCTTTAAGATGATTTATATGCTGTTTTGCACATGTGTTACAGGGCAGTATGAGCATGCCAAATCAGGGTGCACGCCAGCTCTTCCTATATGACCATAGCCGGCCACACTGGTCCCAAGGTGGGCCCCTTTTTTATGACCGTCGCATGCCACCCCCACCACCTGGTCCTCATGGACCTGGAGCCCCACATCCTCATCCCATTGGAAACCACTTTCAGAATCAACCCTTCCCAGGACAAGGACCCGGGGCTGCTCCAGCACCACAGTGGGTTCGTGGGCCCATGTTGGGAGGTGCTCCACCAGGGCATGGACCTCATCCTCATCCTGGTGGAGCACCTAGTCACCAGCAGCAGCTAGATGGTTTTGGTTTCAATCTGCCATGGAACGTGGCAAACAACAACCACCACAATCATCGGCACAATTACTACAGCCGTAATCTCAATCAGCGAGACAACCACAGAAATCACAATGGTCGGGGAGGTGGTGCAGGAGGAATGGGAGGTGGTGGAGGTCAGGGTGGTGGTCGTAATGAGCAGGGGGAACAACGGTACTTGTGTTGTAAGTGTGGGGATTACCTGCAAAACTCGCAAGAATCCGGTGTACACCTCTGTGATGGAAACGCCCCAGACAACCAATTGCAGCAACCAACAAATCGTGATCGGGAACTTACTAGTGAGGAAATACAAAGTCGCTTGGGTAAGTAGTTGCAGCACCTATTTTGGTTACTTTTTTCTTGTTTCTATAGTTTGTAAACTTTACTGAGTATTTATAAGTAATGTGTTATATTTGCTTGGGTTACTTTTGTTATTTGTTTTTATTGCTATTAGTATTATAGTCTGTAGTCTCTACCAAGTATTTATAAGTAGTATGCTTCATTTGCTTTGAGTTACTTTGTTTTGATTGTTTGTTTTATAGCCTATATTCTCTACCCAATATATTTATAAATAATGCATTACATTTGCTTTGGGTATTAGTCTGTAATCTCTACCAGGTATCGTAGGCTATTTAAAATAAATTAAATAAAAATTATGAGTGACTTAGTTTTGTGACTTCTTCAAGGTTGATTTACTTATTTTGTATTTGTAAAGTAGTAGTATCTCTTTAGTAACATAAAAATGTATGTCACATTTTAATGCCATTACTAGGACATGCTAATTTTAATTATGGACTTTATTATATTTTAATATTAGAGTGTGTTAAGTTACAAACGTTTCGCTAATTAATTAATTAATTAATTTATTTATTTATTATTTATTTAATACATTAATTTTTTTAAAGAATATAAATATTTTTGTAGTATAAATTTGTATAGTTGCATTTGATATAATTTTTAACATTGTAAAGAAAGTGGCATAATTCTTTTTTCAGCTGTCTTGTTGGAAAGCATAAAAGCATCATGTGCAGAAATCACAGATAACCCGCCTCTTTCCGAGGCTTTACAGCGTTACTTTGCAGAACGTGTTGAGGAGCTATCATCACTTGAAATGGTTATCATGAATGAGAGCAACAGCAGTGAGAAACGACTAGTGGAACTAAAGTCACGTCTGAGTGCCGTTGAAGAACGAGACTCCCAACTTCGTGAACAAGAACAAGCACTTGAAAAGGAGCGTGCAAAGTTCGAGGAGGAATGCAAGGCAGAGCGTGCAGAATTGGCACGCCAGTGGCAACAGCTGCGGGATGAGATTGCAAGAATGGAAGAAATGAACAATATACAGAAGGTTAGAAATAGCTTTATTTTGTTTCAATGTTCTGAACTTAGCTTTTGCTTTCAAGGATTATATATTGTGTAAAGACTGCTAGAGGTAGATAAAGAACAGAAATATGGGTGTATTGCTTAAATAAATTATTGGTATGCATTGCTCTTTTTTCCCTCAAAATTTAAATGAAATGTGTAAATGCAATTTTCTTTCAACATTTGTCTTATTGCCAAGATAAACTGTAGAAGCAGATATATTTGTGAAGAATATGCTTTTTGCCCCTTCATTTAATCTTTAATACATTATTTATAATTTGTTTCTTATTTGATAAGAAATGTAATCTTTGTTTTATTCGTGCATGTTTATTTTAGAAATCCTAAGAATACATCTTACACATTAAAAAAATTAGCAAATTCTAGATTTTAAACAAGTACATGAAAGCATTGCACAGAAATTTAGATTTAAAAAGAAAATAATTGCATAATAATATATAAAGGAACATTTAGAATTTAGACATTAAAAGAAAATTTAGACATTAGGCAATAATATAGAAACATTACATAACTTTAGACTTTAGAAAATCAAATAATGGCATTAAAGGAATGTTTAGATTTTAGATACTAAGATAGTCACATAGTGACATTATTTCAATGTCCTGACTCTAAACATTCACATAGTGGCATTACAGGGACATTTAAACTTTAGACAATCACACAGGAGCATATAAAGAACATTTAGACTTTTAATCATGTGAAGTTTGGTCATTCCCAGCTCATTCTTTGGGGAAGTGTACCATTTTGTGACATTAAGTGCAGAAAATAAAGTTGATTAAATCTAATTAATTTACTTGTTAAAGTCTAAAACAGGGCCTAATGCTCACATAAAAGCATAAGAAAAGATAACAGTTATAAAAATGTTGATGTTATAGGAGTTTGAAATATGTAAAAAAAAAAAAAAAAAAAAAAACAACAAAAAACAACATATGTTTCTGTTGAAAACATAAAAAAGTAAGATTTTACCAGAAAAAAGATTTTGTTACCAGAAAAGTTTTTTTTTTAAATTAAGCAATATTATTGTCTCAGTACGAATAACATATTTTCTTTATTAACCTAAATTATTAAATTAAATAATTAAATTATTTTAATTTAAAATAAAACTTCAATTTTGCAGCTTGAATACTATATTAACAAAATTATCAATCATTGTAAAAGAAGTCTATTTTTCTAAACTAAATATAAAACAATTTATTATGCTCTAAAGATAATATTAAGTAATAAACAAAGTATCTATTTAAATATAATGATTTTTAATATATATAAAGCCTGATTGCAATATTTCAATTCTTGAATGTAATTCACAGCTTTTTCTACCCTTACTAGCTTGGTTTAAAACACACACAGCTATATGAAACTTTAAATGCAAAAGAAACCTCATAGATATGTACATAAATATGTAAGCTATTTACTATGTTTAAATTGTATCGAGATTATTGAAAATCTTACCTGTTTTGAAACAATGATTCTGAAAATTTTCCCGCATTCACTGTTGCAACCATGTGATCTGAATGGGAAAAAGTTATTTTTCTTATTTGGTATTTAAACTCATCATACCATGTCAAAATGACGTGAGAATTATCTTTCTGGAATATGGTGCCTTTGAAAAATATAAGTAGTTTGTGATATTATCATCATTATTTCATATTTACAAATTTATTAATTCCATTGTAATGTGTTAGAGAGGAAATGAAGTCATATTAGTTTTCCTAAAGCTGAATATTTCTGAATATAACGAATAAATTTGAAAAACGTTAGCATATAAATACTTCTGGTTAGAAAACAAATTAAAAACCACATGGCGTTTTTGTCTGATGTTTCACTGTTTGGTAAAAGAAAATAGTTTTGGATCCAATTTATGTAAAACCTAAGATTACGAAGAATCTGCCATTTTAAAATATTATTTCTTCACAAAATTGACCGTTTGCAGATAAATGGAATATTGAATGTTGCATTAATGTATTATCACTTCTAAGAAAACCTTGATATGTTAAATTTATTGGATTATTTTATAACAATGAAAATTAAAGAAAATGGCTATACTATATGTATGCATGTCTAAAAAAAAAATAGTGCCATTTTTCAGTTTAAAATGACTGTAGTACAAATAATAACAAAATAAATAAACACATATATTCACGCAACTAACTTTTGTATCTCTCACATTAGTTATAAATATGTAGAATATAAACATATATTTCAATGTTTAATTTTTAAACACTTTTCAAATGGACCCACCCTTTGTGATACACTTCCCCAGAAAATGAGCCACATATATATATATATCCCAAGGTAATGAATCATCAAAGGTTCCTTTTAGAGAATCTGAGAGTTTTATAAAGTTAGAAAAGTTGGACATGTAAATGTACTTTAAGGCCAAGAGAAGACCTCGGGCTTCTACTGAAAATATTGAACTATAATCCTGGAGATAATATGAGAGATTATTGTTTTAGATTCTGCAGCAGCTGCAACCATTTTATCTATTTTAGATCCATCACAAAAATATATTCATAACCAGGATATTTTTCCATTATTTCTGAAAGTTCTTGTTTAAAAATAATAGGGTTTGTTTCCCCTTCAGACCTTCTAAGTCAAGAAGTATATCTGTGTTCTACATCTTCCTAGGAGATGTCTTTAAGTAAAGCTGATAGCTAAGACTAAGAGAGGAGACATTTCATTTGGATGGACCTGAAAGTAGGAATCATTATGTTTGAATATAGAGTTATAAGCTGGGTTGGTTGGGATTGATTTTAATTTCAGTATATAATTTAGGATTAATTTAATAATTTCAAATTTGTGCTTCCTTTGTAATTGCATACAAAGGTGTTGTCCAAAATGCATCACAGCAGAGATGAAGAAAGTGGAGAGTGATGGTGTATTGGGTCTAAAAATGTTAAGAATGATTTACATGTAGATGCATATACAGCACAACCTTAATCGAGAATGGACAGTTCTATTTTGTCAGAACTGCAGTCAATATGGGCAACTAGATAAAATATTTAAGGCTCTTTGATAACTAACTTTACGTATGAAAAAAATGATTAAGTTTCCTTTATAAAATATTATGCCCAGATTCTTCTATAACCTTAATCAAGTTAATGGTTAGGTTTTCTAATGTTATAACCAGGTCTGTTTGGAGACTAGACAATCTACAGGAATGCATATCAGTAATTTTAAATGTGGAAAAGTTAAATCTTTTTGTTAGAGACCCATTTCTGACTAATGTTAATGCATAGCTGGAGTTGGCATTTGATATGAGTAATATTTTTCCTATCATAACTTAGAGTGAACAGGGAAGTGTCTTTGTCTGGATTTTTAACAATTTTATTTATTTTAATTATACATAGTTTGACAGAAGATACTTTTTTGCAGTAAATCATTTTTATGGTTATAAATAGAAGAAATATTTGTTTCCACAAGAATCCTGAGTTGGTGATAGAATCTTTGAAAAAATTCAGTAAAAGAGGAGATATACCTTGATTCCAAGATAAGAAATGCCTCCATGCTATCATATGCCTTGTCTCAGTACATTCTTTTATTATCACTTAATAACAGTTTCAAGCCTAATTATAGTTGGTTCAAGTTAGAGTGATTATATCTGCACCCTCACCACTTTGAAGGATCCTATCCTGGTTTTGGAATAGAATCATTGTTGCCTCTCTCCACGGTGGGGGATAGGGGTGGTAGCGCCAGTGGACCAAATATTAAATAGTTACAAAGCAATTTTAATAGTGCTATAACTAGGTGTGTTAAAAGTTGATAGTGGATTTTATCATGGTCAACAGCACTACCTGTGACCTTTTGCTTTAAGTTTAAGGCTGAAAGAGAATTGTTAAAGTATTCTGAATTATCACATACACTGTTTAGGGTGTTTCTTTCTTGAAGAGCTTTAACTCATTAGAATGCTGGAGGATAGTGATCTGAAGAAGAGTTGTGTGTGGGCAAACTCTACTATGTTACAAATCACTTTAAAAAAAAAAATCTTTTATTAATATTAAATCATCAGTGCTTTTTAGATGGCCCAGTGGATATAATGAGATTTTCCCTTTAAATTTATGGATTGTTTTCCATACTTTATAAAATTTAAGGTAGAAACAAGCTTTTCCTCAGTTCTCTCCTTTTGTTAATGGTTTTTGGACATTGCCTCTAATTTGTATGAATATCAATAGATTATCATGAACAGGTGATTCTTATCTTACCTAAAGTTGTTTTTTTCACTTACCACTTGCTTTCTTACAGTCTTCATCAAACCAGAGAACCTTGGGTCATCTTTTGAACTATTGAGGATTTTTGTATTGTTTTCTCACCAATGTTTAGAGGAATAGATAAGAATTTTTAGTTGGACCTTGTGATGCAACTAAACTACAAAAAAATCTTGCTGAGACTCACGTAAAGACTGGAATAGACCCCAGTTATCATTACAAAATTTCCAGTTGCATGGATAAAATTAATCTGCTTTTGTTGTTGAGAGTAAAAAAAATATGATAGTGATCATTACCACTTAAGCTGTCAGTAACTTTCCTCTTAAAATCAAGCAATCTAGGGCAAATGCAATGATGGGTAACATATAGACAGCAGTACAGAAACTGGCAGAATGGACCAAAGTAAAAGAACCATCATTTAAAAGACCAGTTTCAACTACAAAGAACCTCTTCCCACAATTATTATATGATGCATTGCCCATAGAGGTTTATGACCATTCAGATCATCCATTTTTAGTGTTTTTAATTTGTTACCATGACTTCCCATCCACTACCAAGTCCAGCAAGGGAATGCATATTTTGGCACCATGATGTGCCATACATGTGTGCTCATAGTAGTATATTAAGTGGTCTCACAGACTGACCTTAAGTGACCACTTTCCATTATACAATAGCCTGTTAGTTGATTTGCTATGAAGTGTATATATACAGTCCTGAGTGTAAAAGCTGCCACTTTGTTTTACATCAGACAGAAATATTTGGCTTTGATTGACAATCTGCATATACAATGTGAGTGAAATCAACATTTCTCTGTCAGATGTGATTGAAATATACAATAATTGTGGTTTAAATTTTTTTAAATAATGACAATTCATTTTGTAAAAATATCAATTGAAATATTACCCCTTTTCTTTAAAATCAAGAGGAAAATGTAATTTTAGGGAAATAATTTTAATACAGTTAGAAGAATCATGTTAAATTTAAAAGGGGAGAATGGAATAATTTTAATAATAAGAATTATAATGCATAAAATATTTATTATTAAAAGTATTATATATTTTGATATATTAATAAAGCCAGTATGTTGTAAATGTAATAGAACTTAAAATGCATATAATTTTCTTGTTTTCTACCTGTTTGAATATTTTTAAGTGGTGAAAAATTAACACATGCCTGTAGTATTAGTAAATGCAGTTATGGCCTTCCATTTCTAGTCTCTTTTTTTTTGTGAAGAGATATTTGTTTCTCTTTATATTATAGGGATTTCATGATTTATAAGCTGCATTGATAAAAAAATTTTTACATAAACAAAATTGCATAAACAGACAGTTAAATTGCCATTGTGCAAAAACCTTAAGATTTCTGATTGATAGCTAGAAAATGCCTTGATATATATAGCATATTCATTCTGTAACAAAGTATCTATGTATGAAGGTATTTCATAGCAGTAGTGTATATATATATATACACTACTGCTTATTTATGATAACAGTTTATATATATATATATATATCCATTCATTCTTGTTGTTAATGGCTAGGGCTGCTGTGGCTACTGGCTAGATTATTTTGTTTGTTTACTTTTAATGTTAACAAATGAAAATGTTCAACAGCTGTTTTGAGAATTGAACATAACAAACCTGCAAGCCTAATCTTTACTGCAATATTGATGTTTGTATAGAATTAGAAAACATAAAAAATACATCAAAAACGCTGATAAGAAGTATGACAAATAAATAATTAATCTTTGTAATTTCATGATACTTGATAGGTAAAAAACATATTCACATTTATCTATTGGCAAAAGCTCTTGTGAGATTTAAAAAAAATTACATGTACTATTATCAATTTATCAACTTGGCTGCTGCTAGAATATACATAAGCATAAAAATTAAAATATATTGCTTAACATTTGTTATTTTTTTAGCACATCTATAGGAATGCTGACTCAAGACACTTTTTAAGAGATTTTTTTCTGTTTAATAAATGTAGTAGCTGTGTACTGTGGTTTACTTGCCAGTGTAATGCTGGATTTGTGTATTAATAGTGTATTCATCCCCTCACTTAAATTGCTACTTAACATAAGCAGACATATACTGTTTGGTATCTATAAATTAGGAGCTACTTGTACAGTATCAGTACTATCACATAAGCTATATCTAATTTTTTACTCAGTCTAATGTGGAAGTAATTTGCACCAGAGGCATGTATTTTGTTCACTTAAAAAAAAAGATTATATCAAGTTACTTTTATGTTATAATTCTACTTTTTCTGATGAGGTGTTAACTTTGATCACAAACATTACTTAGATTCACTAATTGAATTGTTTTCCTTCCTATATATGTGTTTTATAACTTTATTACTAGAAAATATTCATTATTTTGGCTAACCAGTTTTTTTTGTGTGTATGTTAATTGTTATCAAAGGGTCGGATCAAGCTTGATGTTGGTGGTCACATGTTTACTACATCACAATTGACACTGACAAGGGATGCTGATTCCATGCTGGCAGCCATGTTTTCTGGCCGTCATGGTATCAAGAAAGAGGATGATGGCACAGTCTTCATTGACCGGGATGGCACTCACTTTCGATATATCCTTAACTACCTACGTGATGGAGGCCTCAGTACCGATGCTCTTCCTCGCAATCGTCAGACACTGAGGGAACTTCGTAATGAGGCTGTGTATTTTCAGCTGCATGGCCTGGTACAACACATAGAAAAGTTTCTCTAACTGTGAGACAGTGGTTGCATATCTTTTGTCTTGAGATGAATTGCCCAGGCAAAGGATGCTTTCAGCACCAGACCAGTCAATTGCCCACAGTCATTAGATGGCTTCCTAGTCAGATGCCTTTGGGTTTATTTTTTGTTGTTGCCTAGATACAACTAAGATTTCCCTAATAGTACTTTGGGGGAAAAGGCAGTTTATTGTACTAGGCAGAATCCATTTAAAGGCTTATGATTTCGGCAATGGTCTGTAGTCCTGCTTCACTTGCAGTCAGACGTGGGCTGTGAAAAGTTAGCTTCGATTTTTGCTTACTTGTAGATTGGTTCCAGCTTTTGACAGATGTTTCTAATTACCTCCACCCTTTTTTTGACAGGTGTTTTTAATTGCCTCCATCCCTTTCAAGTCACAATTTTGAGTCAGCTTACTGTTGTTGCAGATTTAGCTACAAATTGTACTTAAGTATAAGATGGTAGAAATGGGACTAGTGATTTGCACATTGATATAGTTTTAATAAATCTTTATAATCTAGTATTAAGAATAAGATCAACATTCATATCCTCACATTGTGCATAGTTAAATCATTCTTCTTCCAGCATAGGAAAAGTATTCTTTTAGTCAAATCATTATATTTTACATTTACTTAAATAAATTTGCTTTAGATTAAAAATCTTATTACAGGAAACCTGTTTATGAAGGAAGCACTTGGTTAAAAATATGTAAACAGTTATTAATAGTCTATGAAAAAGAACTGTTTTATATATATATATATATCAATCCAGATTTGGCATTAAAGCTATCTCTAATCTGTCTGGTGTTTTTACACATATAAATAGTTTAAATTAAAGACTAAACCATTTTTTAAATTACATATTTTGGTACTTTTGGGTTGTGTTTAGCTTTGTGTTAATAATACTAATTGATTATAAACGTCAAGTTGTTCTCTAGTGTAGTTTTATCCTTCTTTAAAGAAAGCTTTAAGAGAGATTTTTTCTTTTTTTTTCCCACTTTTGAACCATGTTGGGGTTGCTTTTGTAAAGCATTTTAAATACTTAACGCCTGTTAGATATTAATAACATTCAGAGCTTTGTCATTGCCATACAAGTAGCTAATTTGTAAATTTATAATAACTGGAAGTTTTAGAGTTTTCTTGTTCCTATCTTGTGTGCCAGAAGTGCAAACCATCGTCATATTTGCTTGAAAGGAGGAGATAGCTTTTATTTATTTTTTTATTTAAAATAGAACACTACTCACTGGAGGAATCAGTGTTTTTGGAAATACATGAGATTCATCAGGCTGAAAGTTTCCAAAGAGTTTAGTTACTACTGCATTGACTGTTTCAAAAGTGATTTGTATTTTTCATTAGAGTGGCTTGTCAGCCATCTTAAACCATATATGGCCTTGCTCAACTCCTTTTGTCCTTTGTCCTTTTGTTGTTTTTTTCTCTTATTTTATTTATTGTATGTTGTTTAACTTATGCTTTTTAATGGTGGTGGTGCTTGTTGCTCCAAAGGTGCATACGCGCATTGATTTGCGCCAACCACTTTTAGCAGATTTTTAACACTTTTTATTTCTCCCCTCTAGGACCAATATACTATATTGTAACTTTGTATGACTTTGTGTAAGTGTGTTGCTTACTATCAGGAGTAAGTTTGCGATAGATGTTTGTCTCACTATTGTCAGAGTTATTTTATGTACACTATATATTATACTGCCAGAGCTGTTTTCAACACAAAGTATTTTTAATCCCTTTTCAGATTTTGGCTCTCTCTTTTTCCGACACTTCATATTTGTCATGCCATTGCCATTTTGATTTCACTAAAGTGCGTATTTTTGATTCATGCACCCATTTGGGCCCTAGGTAGCTGTGATATGTTTTTTATATTCTCATTAGATCGTTATAGACAATTAAGGCTGGTACCGTGTGCTTTATCATTTCCTTATTTTGTGTAATATATATATCTGCTGTGTACACGGTAAATAGCTTTCTTCTTCTTCATCCTCCTTGTGCCGTGTTAATAATGCAATATTTTTATCTCAGGGTTTGCTATGTTGGCAGAACTAACCAAGTGTACTAGGCATGCTGTTCTAACACAAGCACCAAAGACTAGCTCCTTCTTCCATTTGATTTCTCTGTGGTGTGTGAATTATATTGTTGTACTTTAGCAAGGCATGTATTTGTGTGTGTAAGGTGGTGGTAGCTTTGAGTTCATGTGAGTGCATGCATGTGTTGGGTTGTAGGATAGATGAGGATGATTGAACATTTGAGTGGATTGTGCTGGAAGGATGCGTGGAGTTGATTGTATGTGTGAGTGGTGTGAGCTTGTAGAATGGGTGGGGTTGGTTGTAATTGATTGTGAGCATGCATGCACTCACAGTTGTTGTCAGGAAGTTTGCTTTTTGTAGATGTGCCTACTGCTTGAAAACAATTGTCTCTCAGTCCAGTCCATAGGCTCCACTTTTTAACTGGCAGTGTACTAGACCTTTTTAAAAATTCTTCCCCACAACCTGTTCTCTGTTAACCCACACACATACATACACACAAATCTACTTAGACATACATGTATACACTAATTTTGAGTTGTGGAAATGCGATTTTAGTAGTTAGTTTAGTGCCGATATACACCCTATACATGTGTCCAATCAATTTTACACAATACATACTCTTTCGTGGGTTTTTAGCATATGGTTGCACTATGTTTATTCTATTTGAGTGTCATTATAGAATTTGATTTTTAGTATTGCTTCTGTGATAGAATTTAAGTAACTTAAACACACATGCAGGTTTAATTTGTTTCTAAATAAAATCCATTTTTTAATTAAATGAAATTAGTGCTTATGAAATGATTAATGTTACATTAAAAATAGTAATTCTGAAGAGTGAAGTCGCACCAGTTGTATGTAGAAAACATAAGTTTGAAAGTTAAAGAGAAATAGCTATTTATCTAGAAAACAACTGGCTATTTCTAATAATCAAATCCAAAACTAATTGGATAATTGGAGCATTTGGAAAGAGGATAAAATTGAAAACTTCACAAGAGAATAGTTATCGGGACACTCTTTTCAGATCACTTATTTCTGCTGTAATGGTTGACATTTCATGAGTACTGTTCAGATTCCAACAAGAACAAAATGATTGAAATAAAATGTAGTAGCTAGCTATTTCAGAGAGAATCTGTTAATAAAATATCCTATTCAGCTATTTCATGCATTTTAGAAAACAAAATAATTGAACAAAAATAAGCAAATAATTAATGTATGACCACTTCCAAACTAATCATTGAAAACTGGGAAAGTCTGATCTTCATCAAGTAGCAGATGGTCTCCCCTTGCTGTGCTTCAAGGACTGATTTGGTATTGACAGTAAAATTATCACTAACAAAAAGCAAACCATGTACCCTTTATTTTAAAAAAATATTAAAAAAATTAAAGTGTTAAGATTGGATACTGACATTCTGTAACTTAAAGATTTTAAAAATAATTTTATTTAATTTTTTGCATTTTTATGTGAATACAATTACAAACTTATATACTTTTTTGTGTGATATATTAAAATTTCACTCTGAACGAAAAATGACAAATGCACTGTATTACAAAATGGAATTATATCTCACTGCTTTTTTTATATAGTTTGTATTTACATAAGTGTGCATGTACTACGTGTTTGACTGTGAATGACTAGAGGTGATGATATTAAAGTTATCTAGATTTAATAAGTGGCCTTTTATTGATTTTTCTCTCACTTTTCAAAAAATACAAAGAGTCATCTGTCACAATCTGGCTTCCACCTGTATTTTTGATTATTTCACCTCCACTGAACTGCAAATATAATGCTGCAGTTTTGCCTTGTGTATGATTTTGTCAATAATTGTCATTTGTCTCATAATTATCTTGAATGTCCTATCAGTATTAGTTATGTTGCCTGCTGATTGCTAATTCTACATAGTCTGTATCATTTATTGCCCCATTTTAGAATGGTAGATTTAATTTTTCTTTCAGTCCAGATGAAACATATTTGCTTCTAACTGTATACGCTGAGATTATGTTGCAAAAAACTGAGTTCACAGCATAACCATTAGAATTTGAGAACGTTTATTTTAATTTTATTTACATATTAAAAAATTGTGTGTATGTGGGGGGAAATGAAAGAGAAAAATAGTTTTGTTTTTAACAGTACAGAAATAGCATTTCTTTTTATTTTATTTAGATATTAAAACATTTGATTTAATTGCCTCTCCATTTAATTTTAAAGTAAAATAGATGTAACAACTGATCGAACAGAAATTATCTTCAAGTATTTAGGTATCTTTAAAAGGATTTTAATAAAACCTACAGTAATTGTCTCTAGCAGTCATTGATTTAATTTCTTTTGTTGAATAAGTCATTGCAAAAAAAAATGGTAGAGAAAAAAAGTTTTGTTTTTAACAGTACAGACTTGATGCATTTTTGCAAGACGTACATGGTGAGTTGTGAGTCCAGCATTTCACAGATTCACAGTGTGTGTGTGTGTGTGTGTGTGTGTGTGTGTGTGTGTGTGTGTCAGTAACAGAATGTCATTTCACAGTGTGTGCAAGCAGTGATTTTTGTTCATTTGTATCCTTCAATGCAGAAAGTTTGAGTTGGTTTATCCTCCTGTTGTTAGTAAGCGTCATGTTTAGTCTGCTGTCTATAGTCTCAGTTACTTTTATTTTATATTAATGCAGTGCATTAGTAATGAAATTAGTTTTTAGTATTTTCTTTAACTACATCCAGTAACATTGTTAACAATGCTTCATTACTTTGTTAATTATTTTATGAATTGTAATGACTTTTAGATCATTCTCTAATTAGTAATGACCTAATGACCCTAACATTCAGCCTGACATTCCAATGGGAGTCTGTGAATGTTGGTTCATGCTCATATTATTTTTATATTTCTTGGTAGTGGACCTGCTTGGTAACTGATTCAAGTGCAAAATCTGTCTTGGCCCAAAATGCTCTCTAAAATTAAAACTGATGCAATCAGTAATGTAATAAATCAACATTATGAGATATTCATTATATAAATTTCATTCATAATTGATTCCCTGTGTTAGCCATTTACAATCACATTAATAAATATCTTTCCTTCAAAAAATGTATCTGCCAAACAATTTGAACAAAATCATACCAATGGTGAGGTAGAATGCATTTTAAAATTTCTCAACTATTTTCTCTTGTTTAGGCTGACTTACTACCTTACTTATTCTGCTTTTCAAGATTGTTTGAGTGTGTGTACTTTTGTGTTTGTCTATAAATACTTCGCATGCTATATGTTTTCCCACTTCATTTTTGTCTCAAGCTTCTAAAGAGGAAAAATGTGGTCCCAAACGCTGGCTTCTAGTGACTTCATATGCACATCTTGCCTAGTGGAATGTACCTGTGACTAATAATAGTGACTTAATGTGGACATCTTGCCTAGTAATATGTATCCGTGACTGACTTTATCCTCAGGGCCTGCTTTCATGCAATCACAAACCAATAATTATAATTAGTGCGAATTATTTAAAGCTCTGGTACTCATGCAATAGATACATGCCATGTGTTCAGACTTAACATATCTTCTTGTATTGAATATGAATTGACTTTTGAGTCCTGTGTGCTTTTAAAACTGTTCATTAATGGCTGATTGTCTTATGCATTAAGAGTATGATATTGTGTTTTGTTAACTTTTTGTTTGTTCTGTTGTTTGAATTCTTGCAATGAGGCTGTGATTGCACATATGTTGTTTGTTTGATTTTCTTTTAAGTTTATTTTTCTTGAATTTTGAATTAAAAAAAAATTCATATGACCCTGAGACATGGATAAATTAAAATGTTCTGATTGGTGGACTAACTTTGGAAATTATTTATGCTGAATATGAAAATTTCACAAGCTGATAGTTAATGTACATGATTAGTTGCAGTGCTGCCTCTCCTTGTTTAACTTACTTTCCATGTCTTCGATGTGGTGCTTGTTTTGTTTGTATTTTTTCCATATCTTTGAGGTAGTGCTTATTTTGTTTGTATTAGCAGTTTGATTTACAAGAATGGCACAATGCTCACTGATTAGGCAGCCTTCCAGCTCAAATTAGCTTTGCAGTACCTCTTGATTGGTGTTTCTAAGGTTTTTACAACCTAACTTGTATTGTAATAACTCCCCAGTTTGCTACTGCTCTTAAATTTACTGTTTTGGCTGTCAGCCCACTGTTAATCCATATTTTCATGCACAACTCAATAGCTTTCCAGGTTTAACCTTAGTCTTTGAATGAAGCATTCCTAAGCAGCCTGTGTCAGTTGATATTTGGTTAATACTACCTTTTAGAGTAACATGTTTGGTTAGTCTTTTAAACAAGGGTCACTCTTATTTTAGGGTTTAGTTTTGTTGCTTGCATATGCACAGAGTAATTCCTTTTGTGTTGGTTGACATGGCTGGTTTCATGATCAAGTATATATGATGGATGAGTGTCATGGATTTGCTTTTGGTCAACTGGGTTGTTTTTTTTTTTGATAGTGTTACAGCCTTTCAAGTAGTGGCTGAGAACTGAAAGTCACATAACATTCCTTGAAATGACATTTCCTTATTTTATCTTGATTTCTGACTTTGGCTGTTAAGAAACATTTCATAGTGAAAGTTAGATTTTACAGAACATTTACTTAATGACAAGAATCTGTTGACTTTTCTTTATATTCTTAGGATAAGAATACAAATTACAATTCTAATAATTTGAAATGTGGAAATAGAAACATAATGATAAATTGATGTGAGTTTATTTTTAAAAATAAAATTAAACTTGCTAAATTTGAATATTGCACAAATTTACCTCAACCATTTGCAAACAATTAACTGCAAAGGTGGCTGACTTTTACATTTACTAATAATATAGCCAGCATTTTGATTCTGGTATTTATGTGGGACACATTTTCTTTTCATCTGTTGTCGATTTTCTAAGGATGATTCAGAGTTAACTTTTTTTTTTATCTCTTACTTCCATTCACAGTGCTGTTTCAGAAATATTTAGAAAGAAACTGTTATTATTTTATAGAAAAGATAATGAATGTTTACAGGGGGGGTACATTTTGTGTAGCACATTTAATTCTACACAGCATTTGTTTGTTTGCTTATTTACTAGCCATTGCTTATAAATCAGTTTTCTGTACTTTGATAGGAATCTTACAACACACCACACAACTGTATAGACTATTCATACAGATATAAAAATGAAGGCAACAGCATTGTAAGTGCATTAAGTTGAGTAATGCACCCCATGATATTACTGTCTGAACTAACACTTACTTAAGAGCTTTAATCAAGAATCTAATGTATGTAGAGAACATGATGTTGGATTATCTAATATTGATGCTAGCAGCTAAACATTCTTAATCTTATTATTGCCTGTAGTTTGTCAGTATTGATGCCATGATGAAAGCTTAGTTGTTGAAAGATTGACAGCTGTTTTGTAGGTAAGTAGAAAGAAGCTTGAGTAATTTTTACATTTAAATAGACTAGTTTAAACTATATGTATTTGTAATACAGTGCAGAGGACTTTTTCCTAATGCATCAGTATGTTATTGTTTTATTGTGCATAACTAGAATTGCATTTTGAGTAATGAAATCATTTTTCCTAGATTCCTTACTTGCCATTGGAACATTTCCATTGGCACTTGTTTTTCAAATCTTCTTTATGTTTCTTTAAGTTCCATTTTAAAAAAAATAATGTAATTCATATTCTTTAATAATTCTGTTTGATACTAACTTGTAGACATAGTTGTGTGCATATCCTAGGTTATTATCAATACAGTTCTTTTGTCAGTATTCTGAATCAACTTTTTGTCATTTTATTCCTTGTTGATTCTACACACAATCTGATGAGTTACATTAGCTATCAGTCTGCCCACTGAATTTGCAAGCTGATATGAAAATGTCAAGAACAGTGTGGAATGTCAGTATTTTCGCACGAGGAAAAAAAGAAAATGATTTCATTCCTAATATGTTAATTCTCTTCATATTTTATTCTCCTTAATTTGTTTCAGCTAGTAACAAAGTAAATATTCATGACTTCCAAACAGTAAAGTATTGAGCTCTGTATAGAAAATAAAACTCTTTTATTATACCTTATAGATAGTGTTTGTGATATATAAAATAACACTTAAGAAACAGTAGAAAATTTAATTATGATTTCTAAACATTTTGGCATTATCAGTATTACGTGCTACTTAAACTGTTTGTGATGACATGTAGGGCATTAAAAAAAAATTGAAGACATGAAGATAAAACACAGAAAAAATTAAATAGTATAATTGCACAGACCAAATGTGAAATAAAAACCTGCCTCTAATTAGTAAATGATAACTTTTGACCCAGGTTATGTTGGGTTTTTTCACTACTGCTTTCTACAAGGCCAGACACACCATACACCATGTGATACAAAAAAACAAAATTGTAGATAAACCGGTTTATCTTGAGACAACCTAACTGCATTTAAATGTTAAACAGAAAATTTGTTTATTGAGGTATTTGTTAGAAATACCTCTTAATTTCTTTTCATCAAAAGAATATGCTAGTTCCTGAAATAATGTAAACTGGTTTGAATTCTGTTAAGTATGTAGCTCAGTTCACTTGCTTGGACATTTTGAAGAGAAGAATGAGTCTCTTGTGATTGTTTTATGTTTTATTGTGTTAAAATGCCAAAATAATATCCCCCCCCCCTTTCAAACACATACAGGAACCCATAGAAAATACATTTAACATGCATGTACACATAATTATGTACATATGTATATAGCACACACATACACTGTCAGTCTGCAGCATTATGTTGAGGCCTGTTGAAGCAAATGTATAAATATTTTTTAAGGTAATACGTATTGGAAACTCTGCCATTAGTTTTAGCCTTTAGCAATACTAGAATAAGCAAGAGGGTTATTTTGTGTACTAGGGGTGATGGTGGTATATAAATAGTTGTAGTTTAATTGCGATTTTAAAAATGAAGTGGTTATTTTTATTTTTACTTCCATCTGCTGCTTTATAAAATATGTATATTTAATTCATTATTTCTGCCTTGCTCATTGTGTCTGATAAAGGTAACTTCAGTTGGTCCTGCTTCACTCGTCATTGTCATAGCTTGTTTCCCTCAGTGAGCATGCTGTAGCTTCCTATTTGGTTATTGTCTTGCTTCTCAACAAGTTCCGCTATGCCATGAACTGTAGGAGGCAATGCTCAGCCAGTATTTGGAGGCATATTGTACAGGTGTATTTGCTTTCAGCTTGAATAACTGATGCTCATAACTGCAATATTTCTGATACATTTCAAGAATTAGGACAGAATCACATTGATTTTCGTCTTCAACTTATTGATTTTCTTCTTTTGGGTTGTGGGGGTATAGCTGGAAAGTTACTTTTCTTTTTTTTCAATTTGTATTTTTGTGTTTTGATGAGCAGAATTGTGTGTGTGCATGCGTGTGTGTGTGTGTATTAGCATATGTTTGTACCTGTTGTTTTGCTTTTTGTTTCCACTTGTCAATAGTGTCAAGAGATTTTCTGTTTGTATTCTATAAATGTTACTTTTAAATATATGCTGAGGACATTGTGCTAAAAAATGTACAATAAATATTTATGTTAATGAACTGTTTCTTACATTATAGATGAATCATTTGTGAAGATTTATGAATATATTTATTATTTATTGTTGTTGCTCCAGTTCTAGCTTTTCACTTACATATAGTGCTTGACATACTTTGGGACTGGCTTGTTCAGGTATAAAAGAGCACATTTTATTTTTGTACCTAATATCCAATATGACATTACAAGGTGTATATAACTATACTACCTAGATTGTTGCCTTTTTGTACTTTATCACTTCCATATTGTGTTGTAGTCATGCTTTTTGGATGATACTTTCATGTGGTAAATAATGGGACGATAGTTTTATATTGGTCAGTTGTCTGCACTCTTGTTTAGTCTCAAACTATATTCATTGTTGTTTATATTACATATCCATAACATTTAATAGTCTTTTAAATTTGTTTTCCCATTTATTTATTTTTTTCATTTTTAATTTTTCTTCTGGGTTAATTGGCTTTTGCATTTACTTCAATGTGATGTTCATGTTATTTGGTTCCCTCTTCCCATAGCCCCCATCTCCCCCCCAAAAAAAAAACAACAAAAAAACACCCCAAACACATAGTCATATTTATACCAGTTTTTGCTTTGGATAATCATTACTGAATGTGCACATATAATGCACGTCCGTTTTTGCTTATTTAAGTGTGCTAGTCCCATGATATAAGCAGACTCTTTTATAGTTCCTCATAGCAGCTATGTACTCTGTATATGTGTTTTGTGTGGGTGTACTTTTATGCATGACAAAGCTGTATGATTATGCTTGGAAGGGGGATCAGCTTTATTTAAACAGCTGGTACTGTTTTTTTGTTTTTTTTTCAAAATAGTTTGGTGTGTACATTTACAGCTTTATCTTAAATATGCACTTTAATTTTTTTTTTTACTAGTCAAGTAATATACTCATATAAATGCATATGTGCTGGGTTGTGCCCCCACCCCCCTCACCTCCAATGCTATAAAATGACATATATATATATACATATTTTTTTAATGTGCTTACTACTTATTTGAAGCTACTTTTAGTGTGCAATAAATGATCAGTAACTCGTCCTGCTTTCTAAACTTATTATTCCTAGCATTTTTTGCTTTTTTTTGTGTGTGTCCATTAAACTATATTTCATATCCTTGCTTATTGCTTAGATAATCAAGTTTATGTAAATTTCACTGTTATGATTTAGCTTTGTCTGCATTCAAAATCAAACATAGCCAGTGTATATGAAGCATTTTTATGTGGTTTTTTTTTGTTTTTTGTCCCTTGGTAGTTTATCATAATCAAAGTATTCTTTTCTTTTTCCCTTTGTGGATTTGTATTAGCAGATTTTAGCAAATTATTTATATAAACATATGAATCTCATATGCTATGTAATACACACACTTATTTATTCAATATACTCATTATTAACAAATTGTTTCTCACAATAAATTATAATTTAAAAAAAGTATTATTAAGATTAAGGGGGGAGGGGAGGAATGTTTAAAGGGTGAACTCTTACAGGCTTGTTTGCTTTTTCTTATTTAAAACTATACATTAGAGCCCTGGCACACATTAAATAAACCTTTCTTTCTATTACAAACTATAAATATTATTATTCCCTTAAGTAATTTGTGTACGCATTTGTTCGTACATTAGACACATATCAATCTTGATGTAAGACATTTTCACAATAGCATTCTATGTCCATTTGGGCTATTTCATTTAATACCTATAGTGTTCACATTTCAGTCTAAGTACTTAAACTGAACAAATATGCATACTTTTAAGAGCTAGCTAGTTGGCTGTTTGACCTTACAAAATCCGCTACACATCACAATTTGTTGCATGAGTGCAGTATATGTGTGTGCTATTATGCAATTTGCTCATATAGCTAGTCTTTGTAAACCCACATTTAGGTGTTTGGATCTATTTGACCATGAGTGCTCCAATATTCCACTGTGTATTTTAGTGTTGGTATATCACATTTTTCTTTTCAAGATCCTACTCACCTTACAGTTTAAGTTTGAAATGTGAACACCATAACTTGTGTTTGTTATTCATAGTCATAGCTAATTATACATTATAAACATTTTCCCTACCTGTGTCTATGACTTCTTGGCACAATCATATTATTTTAATGCATAGACTAATAATGATTTTTTGTTGTTGTTGATTATCTAGAGTGTTTGATTAATGTATATGTATGTGATTTGCTTGGCATCTGGTGCATGTTGGCATACCTCATAATTGTCTATTTGCCAAGATAATGTTAATTATTATATTGACAGCTTTATTTGCTTTTCCTTCTGACCCTACCCTATGTCACCCTCCCACTTCCTTTCTTCTTCTGGATCCCATTTAACCATGAGTCTATATTCAGTCCCCCCCCCCCCCCTTATCCTACTTTCTTTTTGGATCCCACAAAACCTTGTGGTCTCTATTCAACCACCCATCCACCCACCCCATATACTGTCCAGTAATGATTGTCAAACATAGTATCATCAGTATATTCATATATATTATATTATAAATATATATTCTACATTGTACTGCCTTCAGATTTGGCAGCAATAGTTTTGTGATAGAATTTCTATGCTCACTGGCTTGTTTACCATATTGGGATGTGTTTGTATCACTGTATTTGCATTTTTAATGCCCGTATGTATACGTGAGAAAATAGTACTGTGTAACGTATGCTGGTACTGATGGGATATTAGATTTGTACATTTGCTCTGTTTGGTATTTTAAATAACTTTTTAACCCTTACAAAAGCATTAGTGCTGTGCACAAAGTGTGTAGACATACAGATTTGAACATGCAGAATTTATTTTGTTGTGTTTGAGTCTTTAAACACAGTGAAGATGCATGTAAAAGTATGTTGTTTTTAATAACTTGAATTATGCATGCTAGAAAGATATCTTCTTCACTCTTTGTTGAGTACAGTTACAGGTGTATGCACCTTCAGGCTTTAACAGTTTGCCCTTTTCTAACAGTGATTAGTATTTCCACTGTTATTTTGTTCTATTTGTCAAAAACTTGTTAATAGTATTGGCTGAAAATAATAAGTAGACTTATTGATTTTTTTGATTTTATCTTATAATCCATAGTTTATTTATGAAAAGTCGCAACTGTTATACACTTAACCCAGATATATTCTCCATTATTCAACATCTATTTATAGCTTGCCTAAAACTGGTATAGCTTCAAAACCACCACAGTAAAGACATAGTAGGTGGGTAGAGACATCAGTTTAGCCTGCGGATTAAAGCCTTTATGTACTAAATTCATGCTGAGCTAGAGTAGACATATATCTGACCCTTGACCCTATGACTTTTATAACTGTTGGGATATTCTCTATTTAGAAAGCACTTATATATGTGTATTGAGCAAACATGATCATTAGAAAGAGCATGATTAGACGTTTGTAAATTGTTTGTTTCCTTCATATGGGTATGCATCTGTGAAGTGTTGATGACATTGTATGGTGGTAGTTTGCTACATGCATGCTTGCATTATTATCCATACATTTTCCAAGATAATGTACCAGCTACTTAAGTCCAATACACATGAAATGTGATTAGTTTACCTATAATCATTGCAGGGCTTGCTGTGAAATATTTTTAACAAAAACATAGATTATTTTGTCTTTAACATTGTTATCTTAAATGGATCTTTTTATTCACCCAGTCTCATCAAAAGCTTTTCATTATGTTCTGTGATTTATTTCTCCCCCCCCCTGCCCCCTCCCCCAATTCCAAGAAAATTGGCAGTTAGGTGTTTTGAAATTTATATTTTTTCTTACTTGATTTCACACTTGAAACTGATTTTACTGTTTATGGGATATTCAACTTCTTTCTAGCACCTTTCAGAAATTTGTAATTTTTATAATGTGTAAATGTTTTCTTTCTCTCTTATAGTGTTACTTGCATTCACATATGAAACACAAAATCTCACTTCAGTGACTTGGCTGTTTTAATAGTACACTGTTTGATTAAGATTGTCATATAGTGTTACTTGCATTCACATATAAAACACAAAACCTTACTTCAGTGACTTGGCTGTTTTAAAAGTACACTGTTTGATTAAGATTGTCATATGTCAGTTTTGGGTGATGTTGATAAGAAGTTGTTCAAGTTCTGTTTAGAACATTTTGGATATTTTTTTTTTAATGTGCATGTAGCTACTATTTTTACCAAACAATTTCTAGAAACATTTACCTTTTCTTCTTTGGTATTTTATGAATGTGTTTTAAAAGATACATCCAAATTCAATATAAGTTCATTTATACTAAGCATTTTTTCTGGTTTAAATAAAAAGTTAGCTAGTCAAAATTTGTATTCACCTTAGTCTTAGAGCATTGTTTCTTGAAAATAACAGGCATCTATAATAATTCTATTAATTTGTTTTTAAATAGAAAATAAAATAATTATTTAAAATTTCATTCATTGTATGACATATTTCAAGGAGGTAGATTTATGCCACTACTTGAAAAATATACTTTATCACTTTCTGACATTTAAACATTACTCATATGATGTCAATTGAGACATATTCACCTGGTGGAAGTAAGGTTTCATTGTAGATAGGTGAAGAGCAGATAATCTCGAGTCAGATTTCTACAAAGCCCATAGCATTCACACACACACACACACACACACAGTTATTGAAATTGACATAAACAGATATATTGATGTTTTCTGAAAAAAACATTAAATTAGTTTCATTTCTTTTCATAATTTTTTATTCTGAAATTAGAATGATAAACAGTTCTAGATATCTAAAAATAGACACAAAACAATGTTCCCTCCAATTCTTTCCTCAAGACAAATCTAATTCATTTTTATAGCTTCAATTTTATTAAGTTCTTTTTCTAAAGTTATATATTTGAGGTGGGGTAGAAGGTGTATTTATCAGATGGGTTCTGATTTTGATCCATTTGCATTCTTTGTTTGCACTCTGATACCAATTCATTTGATTCTGATTTACTTTAGACTCATTCACTTGATGCTGATTTATTAATAAGTTCATTTGATTTTGATTTATAGTAAATCAATTCATTTGATTATGATTTATGATAGGACAAATTATTTGACTGCAATTTATTGTAGCATTAATTTAGAGCAACTTATAAAACTGTCAGGAATAAAAACGTGTTTTATATTGCATGTGACATATTGTACTGTGTATGCCTAATTTCCACTTTGAATTTAATTTTTCCCCCTCTACTCTTTCCAATTTTTTTCCTCTGATTAATAATATTCATAGGAATTGCTGTTAATTTTTGTTCAATTTTGTGTTACTGATGGTGAAGGTGATTTTCTCTATCTCTCTCTCCCCCCGCCCCACATATTTTCTCTTCTCCCCCCCCCCAATATTTTTTGAAAAGATAAATTTAGAAAAGTGTAAGTCTTAGAGCTATTCCCTATTTGTACAAAAATGTAATTATGAAACAGGCTACTGTGGAAGTTGTCTGTTCTAGACTCTCAGTCTTGGGGTTTAATTATTTTATTTTTATAATATAATTTGGGGTGTAATCAAGTCTAGATTATTATACAAGGTGAGAGAACAACTAACTTGATTCTTTTATTACTTCTTATTAGTAGTTATTTGCTTTTGCTCTAACTTTAATATGCAGATGCTTTTAAGTTTTAATAAAATATTTTACTTTCTGGAATTTTTATTTATTTAGAGGCAACAAATAAACAATAACCTTTTGAAAATACCTAGTTATGCTTTCTTTGCTATAATTATAGTATTTATACATGTACAAATACCAACAGTAGGTGGACTATTTATTTGTGTCCCAACTTCAGCAATTTTAACTTGTGGTGGTTATTGATTGCTAGCATTTTGGCATATATATATATAATTATATAAATCTGTATACACATATATATAAATATACATATATTTCTGTGTGTCTTGAAATTTAACTACAATGATATCAACTATTGTTATAATAGATGGTGCACGCTTCGTCCAAACAGTATTGGTATTTTTAAAGGCTTCTCTTTTTCTTGTCAACATAATTTTGTAGTGTATTGTCAGAATATAATGTTACAAGTGTACAATTGTTTAAATGGAAATTATATCCTCAGATTGCCATATATTTAAAGGAAAAAAAGGAAAATTGTAAAGGTAACATACCAAATCCATTTTTTTTTCTTGCCAAAGTAATTAAAAATTAATGAAGTAAGCCATTTACAGCCACTCAAATCTCAGTAGGAACATAGAGGACAGGCATTTGTGTTCTCTGGATTCTGAAAGGATAAAAAAAAAAAAAAAACCTCCCCAAAATGAAAGAATTAATAAATTATAAACAATGAAGCCTGTTTACTCATCTCCGGATATCAGAATCTGTTGAGAAGTTTATAAGAACATTGTTGAAATCCAAATGAATATTATTTTCCATTAGATCGTCAGCAATCTCAAGTTCGGCACATTCCTGTTGAGTTCTGAGTATTGCCTATGATGTAGGTTTAACAAGTGTACTTTATAATATAATCTTTTTTCTCTCTACATCATTCTTCTTTTATAGATATTATGTAGGCCTATTGTCTGTATTGGCAATTGATGTACGAGAATAGTGGTTGTAATAACTTGCTGTCTCTGATAGTTCACACAATTTGTTGTAGAACCGTGTCACAGGAAATATTGACAATTTATTTTAGCAACATGTGGTATTGACTCTCAATCAATCTTCTATACGAATATGATGCTGTTACAAACTGCAAGGGATCATATGTCTGACCTAATTTTGACTTGCTCTATATAAAGGAGGAAATAGAAAAGAAGATTGAAGTTTGTCAAATGTGTGTGTGTGTGTTTTAATAGACCTCGTACATTATATACCTGCTTGACCTCCTTGGAATTTGGTACTTTGTTTTTTTTAATATATATATACTGGTTACTGATCTTAAGACTGATGCAGATGAATTAACTATGATGAACTATAGATTTCAAACAAAACATAACACTCAAGCATTTGCCACAATATAATCAATATTCCCTGTGACAGGTTTTATATTCCCAAATGGAGTAGCCATTCTGTGGAATTCAAATTGTATTGATTACTACTTTAGATGGGTGTTAAAAAGTGATTGTTAAAGCCATTTGCCTTCTTTTTTTTTCCTTTCTATTGCTACTAATGTGTTTTTGTTCTATTCACAGAACCTCATAATTATACCTCTGCAATAAAGAGATCAAATAATCAGACAATCTCATCTTTATTCTGTTCATTGTGTGAAATGTTAATTTTTCTTATTATACTGTGTTTTTACTGTGTTTGTGGTAAAAATCCTTATTATGTTTAAAATATTGATGTATTCTGATGGGGTTTTATTTCCTGTAGATGTGCTTAATTTAAAGACTTAGATATCTTCTTCCCATATTCTGCCAGAATATGTCAAAAATTGTCAACAGAATGGCACTTAGAAGTCAACATTCGTCAGTCAGAAATTGTATCAAGTGTGTAAATTGCTCTCATGCCAAGTGACTTGTTTAAGCTAATGCTTGATCAGCTGTGTGCAGAAAGTAAGTCTCACTGCAAAACCTGTACATGTTCTTAATTGTTACACATTACTTGTTCTCCTTAATTGTTGTACATCACTTGTTCTCTTTAACTGTTATACATCTTGTTCCCCTTAATTGTTATATATAACTTTTTTTTCCTTAATATACATCACTAGTTCTCGTCGAGTGATGATGAAGAAACCAAAGTGGCACTCAAGAAATTAAATTTTATTTATGTTCAACCTGCTAATTTGCTCCTCTGCTGACGCTTCAACCTTTATAATGGTCGCTCATTCACATATTCAAAGCTGAATAGGAATAAATGGCATACAAGTATGATGTATCACAAATAGAAATCGAACTAAATAATTCAGCTCTGGTTGGTCGTCAAATTGGTAATTTGGCCAGTTTATATATTGCATTGCGCATGATTCTCGCACAGAAATGTCGCAAAACTAGCTTAATCGAGTTGTTTGTAATTCGTTCTAGTTACCGAAAATGATTTAGTCTAGATGCATTTATTTAGATATCGAATGACAACATGCCCTACATAGGCATAATAGGACGAATTTGAACAGCACTGATCACTCGGTAATATTTCTCTTTTGTGCATCAAATCTCAAAAAGCGATTTCTCACTAGGATTTTACATACACTCTAAATGAGTTCCCTTTATTGAAAGACTACATCCACTCTTATTAATTTCCCTTTGTTGAGGTCGTGAAGAAAGAGGTATTGTCTGTGATTTTGGCTTGAATGATGCCCGTTATTGTGGCCATTTCAAGAAAATAATCTATGCTTTATTCTCTGAGCCATTTTTGTATTTCTAGTCCATTTATTTCCCGATAATCAACTAATCAGTTTTAAGCCCATCCCAAAACGTGTCGTTTATATGTTTATTTATTTGGGCGACAATTCCAACTGCGCCTTCAAGTCCAGCCCTCTAGCACCCCACCCCCTCCCGGCCCCATATATTGTTAATCAGACGGCCCATTCTAAGGGTCGGCCCTAGCTTTATGCGATACTTTTTGTTAGTCCCCGAGATTTTATAAAATGTTTAATAATTATTTTAAAAATAATTTGTCCTGCGCAAAATTTGTTCGGGAGTACCGCTTGATTGTGCATTAAACCGATCCTGCTTTTTAATTCTGAAACCGCCACTGGGAAAATGTTATTGCAAACTGAAATGTCTCTTTCTTATGATTGTAACACTATAATTTCTTAAAATAATAATATATCTAGATTTGACATTTTATCATTATTATAATGTTAAGCTTCAAGGGAGACAACTCTTTTGAAATCTGCTGCAGATCTGCTGATATAAACTGTATTAATTAATCAATTTTAAAAACGTGTTTGTTAAGAAAGGCCTCAAGACATCATAACAATTTGTAGAAAATAAAACATATTATTAAGAAAACAATAGTAGTATTTATTTACATGTTAAAATAGACACGGGGGGTGGGGGCAAACACTATAAAAGAAAAAATTAAAAATATATAAAACAATAACATAAACTTTTTGTAATTTTCTGTGGTGGGTTTAGCTTTATTTTACGGCAGCAGAGGAGGTGAAACCCAGACTTTCATAAAATTTTGGGAAGCAAAGAATAAATTTGATTACAGTGTATCCCTATTTCTAGACTCGATTGTTATATAAAATGTTAAATGTCAAAGTGACCCGACCTGGGGCAGTGATTATGCTGATAGTTTTAAGTATTAGAGGTGGAAATAAACAATTCAGGTGGCGGATAGGCTAGAAATTGCTGATGCAATCAAAACCATTTCCAACTGGGTGAGTAGTTTTTCTGACTAATAGTCTCATACAGTTCATAACAACCTCAAACAATGGGGATGGACCAAAGTTTCTTTGTTGAAGAAGTACTCTAATCTTAATTTATGTTATTAATGATTCTCCAGAAGATAGCACTAGTCTCTCTCACTTGGTGGATATGCAGAAGCTGTAAACAATTTTTCTCTTCCACAACATTAAAGGCAAACATTTACTGTCACACAATATTTCCGTATTTCTGGCCTTTTCATTGCTAATTGCATTATTATAATTTATATACATGCCCCAGTTGGTGAAAAGTGGCAACAGGTTAAATCTATGTAAATGTCAGATTTGTAACTTGTCATTAACATTAATTCTATATCAATGTTTGTACTAGATTTACTCCATTATAACCAAGACCTATATGGTTTTAACAGTGTAATGAGGGATATCACAAATATTAAGCTAGTTTTCTAATTTCTTCATTAACAAACTGTGAGTGTTTACCATGCAAATTGTTTGAATGTGAAATACATGTAATCAGCTTAAAGTTAAACTTCAGGTTAATGACAGTCAATCCAAATAAGGTAATTAATTACCAAATGATAATTAATAATTTTAAATAAATGTATAGTTACTACTACATCCATGTGAACTTTGTTAGCAAAATATCATATTTGATTCAGTAAAATGAAAACTTTATAAAAAAAAATTAATTTTAGTATAGACACATATTATTAAGAAAATCTTTATAATTGCATATATTTGACTAAAATCAAAGATACAAGATGATGTCATTAAGATCTGTGTAAATGATAAGGTATTTATTATTTTTAATTCAATTCATTATATTACTAGTTTTAATTTTAAAATTATGCATTATATCTAGTTAGAAAACCTTGTTCAGCTTAAGAAACTTGCTCATATTAAACAAAATAAATTAACACTGCATGTACTAAACAGTTTTATTTCCTTGTGCATTATGGTCACAACACATTGTAATAGATTCTTAAATAATATATATATCATTATATATATCATTTTCTTTTATTGCTGTTGTGTAAATTCACTCAGTGCATATTAGTGAATAAGTGAAATTGGCACACTTACCAATTGCACTATGTCAAAACAGATTGCAAACTTCAAAAAAATTGTTCAGATCTAACTTTAAGAAGAAATAAGTATGGTTTATGTAATGTTACTTATGCTAAGAGATTACATAATGTTTTTTACATAATATCTCAGAATATGAGAAAGTAAAATAAATATCTTATAACATTTTATTTGCTCTAAAGGAGAGGCAGATACAGTATTAAATACTACTTTGTGCACTGTAATCAGCAAGAAACATTGAAAGATAATTCCTGCAACTTTGCATAGATTGTAAAATAATAGATTTCAATCTTTGTAAAGAATCAAGAATGTAATGAAGCCATAATTCAGTTCTATATAAAATATAATTAATTCTGCTTATTTTTCATGTATTCCTCTCTCTACACATCTCTGTACTTTTATTTTTTTAAAAGTTATCCCTTACAGCTTTCTTTGCGAAATAAAACTAAATATTATTCATTCCTGCCTGTGTGTTATCTGTAAAAAAAAAAAAAAAAAAAAATTATGTGAAAGGAGTTACCCAGAAACGAATGTACCCATTTACTTCCCCTTATTTAGAATTTGTCTTTGCTATCAATGAAACTGACACGAATTAGGTCTACACTCAGCGCCCAAGACTCAGTGTTCATGTATCAAGTCCCCTTATATTTTAATCTCACCCAAACTTAAAATATTTTAATCGACAATAATGCTTCAACAAATCACTTATCAATACCGTACCGTTAGCCCCTAATTTTACCCCATTCATCCCACCCCATCAGTGGACCAGCGAAATCCGAATAACCCAAACTAGGACCATGAACTCCGTACACTTTGTGTATCCCGAGAGGCGCTGTTGCTAAGTAGAAATCAAATTCTGGACATTTGCGTCATTGTATTTTGGATAGGAGTTTTTATTGATGAAAGCCGTTGGCATGACCATTAAACACAGGCCTCAGTATATTTAAGAAATTAATGCATTGAGGTTGGTAAATACTTGTTAAATTCATTTTCTTTTTGTATTTAGCTAAGCACAGAAATGTGTAATCTTTCTAAACAAGATAACTATAATTATATTAGCAAAAGAAATAGATTACATCTGCTAATATAATAAAGAAATTTAATTTTAAACATATTTTATCTTAGCACCAAATAATACATACATGTATGACGTACATACACACACACACACACACACACACACACACACACACACACACACACACATACACACACACACACACACACACATACACACACACACACACACACACACACACACACAGATTCCAGAATATTAAACAAAAATAAAAATTATAATATAGACATAATAACGATTATAATAGATTTTTCTTTTTAGTTTTTTTTTTAAAAGCACGACAGCATTCGGCAGTCAGCCGATTTCGCTGCCCGGTTCGAAGAGGAGTGCCGCTGTTGTGAGAGTTGAAGACGATGAAAAACAATGGAGTGTTGTTGAAAGGAAAGTTGTAATTAGTGATGATGTATTAATTTCTTTTGATGTACTGAATATTGATTAGAATATATAAATACATATTATCCCAAAAAACATATTGAAAGATAAAGATTTATCTTTTAAAGGAAGAAATTACTTTTAAATTAAAATAGTTTTTTCTTTAAAATCAACTACGTTTATAAGTGTTATATTATTGTAACAGCAAGAAATTCAATAGCATCAATATCCAGTAATATTTTTTTATGAACCTCTATACTTTTTCTAAAGTTGATTAAAAACCTAAAGACAGGAAAAGGTCAGTTTAAATTTACATTTTGGTGCCTTAAAACATTCTTTGCACAGTTCAGTATATATACAGTTTTCTTACTGGTATTGTAAAATAACCATGTAACCATGTTCTTTTTCCCCATTTCTCTTAAATAAAAATGACTAACCGTTTTTAACTCATACTGTCTTCATATATTTAAAGTTTTCCACTGGTTTAAGTAATGTGTCATTTATTATTTGATGTAGAAGTGAATAATATTTCATATTGGTTATATAAATGACTGTGTTATTTTTTAACATTTCTTTGTTAAATTAAGTTCAACATCCAGTTTAATGCATTCTTTCCTAGATTGTTTAATTACACTAACTTAGATTGCATCAGAAAGGGTGCAAGAACTTTGGCTCCATCATGGATTCTCTTAGAAATATAAGTGACATAGAAGCACTTGAATTGCAAACACATTTTCAGTTCAAATTAATATTTGACCATAGTTTGTCCACTAGAGAAGAATGTATAATATTGTTGGAATCAAACCAAAATCATTAATTCTCATCTATTTTCATTTTAAAGCCTTTTCTGGGCACTCTTTTATATCTGTAATCATCAGTAAAATCCTTGCATTTTCTCATATTATATTTTTTTTTAAGTTTCACTATAACCTAATGAATATATCTAATATCATCTGCTTAAAAGGGATTTGTAGGAATTCTTGTAACACAAAGTTACAAGTGACTCATTTTCTCGACATGTTTGTAAAAAAATACAAAATAAAAGTGTTCACTTCAATTTTCCCCTCTCAGGCATTTTTCTAACATGTCATTTCAAATTTAGAAAAACTTAACAGTCTGCTTTATAATATGAATCACATATCCTCTTTGTAGCTCAGTAGTTAATCTTTGAATGGCGGCAGATGTTCCTGAGGATTTCCATTTATAGTTTAATACATCAGTTTTTACTTGTTTGCCATTTCTGTCAAGTGTTACAAAGTAGTTTCATTACGTCACAAAAGGCTTCTTAGTTCATACCGATCAGCATGCATTACAGAGGTAATCTGAATGAAGAATGTATGACAAGGGACTTTACTCTGCTAAATAATTGGAATATCCAGTGGAGGTCTTCTCCTCTCTATTGTCTTCGATTTTGTGCCTTGTTACCCGTCCACTCTTTGATTGCAAACTGAGGCCTACTCTAGGTTGATGGGGCTCGCTGGTCTTCATCAATGGTAGATCTCCGAGTGGTTTGTGGGAATAAAGTCAGGAGTGACGTGGCACTAGGAGAGTCTGGTGCCACGTCACGGTGACACGATGTCGTCGCTGTTGTTATGATCGCGGTTGTACGAAAGAAAATTATCTTCCTAGGCATAATGAGCATGGTACCAGTAGACATACGGCGCGACGTCACGGTGAGATCATGTCGAACGTTGCTGTTTTGATCGGAAAAAAAATACATCCGGTATTTTCAGTTTTAGATCAGTCTTGCGTTGTGGAATGACGCCACAATGTCTCTAGAATAGACAGGATGGCATGGAGCTGTGCCCAGCAAGCACCAGCTCAGCTGTAAACATAATCTGCTTGTGCGTATTTTATAGATTGAGTGTGTGCGTGTGTGTGTGTGTGTGTGTGTGTGTGTGTGTGTGTGTGTGTGTGTGTGTGTGTGTGTTACGCTCTCATTCACGTCTCTTTTCAATAACAACATGGAGTTATATGACATACAAAATCATCCGCGAGCCCCGTAACAAAACAACAAAAGAAAACATTGTAAAGCCTTACTACAAATAAACATCAACACTTTTATTGAACAAATCTGCACTTGATACATTCATAACTCTTTATCTTTCAAGAAAGCAAACAGCAAGTAAAGAGGAAACAAAACAAATTACATTTTACCTCCAGGTCCGGTTTGTCTAGTGGTCGCCATTTTTGCAATGAACAAAGCAACCACACAGAAGTAGGAGGGAAAACAAGTTGCTTAACTCCTTCACTACGATCTAGTTAAGATATAATACTCAAACGGCCGTATGTGTTGCTTATGAAAGTGAAGGGGTTAATGAAAGTGCTCACTTAGTGGTGGAGTTGGAGAGAGAAAAAAATAATAAATTGTTTTTAAAGTTCAGGTTAGTTTGTTTCACTCTCATCCTGAGAGAGATTATGTCACCTAAGAAATCAAAATGTACACAGTGTGAAAACAGCATCTTCTCGTACATTTTATGTCTTTTGCAAAAGAACATAAAATCAAATCATAAACATAAACATAGAGCGATAAAAATACAGATCGAAAGAAGACAGAAAGAATTAAAAAGAAAATCCGAGTGAGAGAGAGAGAGAGAGGGAAAGAAGTAGAGGAAGGTGGAAAGAAAAAGAGAAGGGAATAGAAGAGAGAGTGAGTGAGAGAGCAGCAAAAGAACATTATGAACAAAATTAATCTTGCCAATGAATGCCATTTCGTTTTAAGTGTTCGCACCCCGACGACAACCACGTACCCTTTAGTCTACATCACGAAACAAGTTGTCATCCTTAATCTCTCAGAAGTGTCAATCGATCCATATCCTAGTTATCTACTCTTTAAACTGAAGAATTCATTACTATGGCAATATTATAGTACATTTTATTATGTGTTTGTTCGTTCCTGTGATTGCTAGTTTGTGCACGTGCTTATGACACATCCACCCTACAACCTTGATAAATGCATGCACAAAAAGTGATGGAAAATTTTGATTTGGATCTTAAAAATAATAAATACATGTAAATTGTGTTTTTTTAAGTTGTATGTTTTTATGTTGTGGTCTTGCCTGTTTTTCAAGCCGCACCTGGGACATAGTATGTTTTTCTATTGACAGTTTCCAAGTAAACAAGGATGCACAAGTGTATATAATGCGAGTAGGATGATACTTGAACTGTTCATTAATTTACAAGTGTTTTGTCTTGTATTTGTAGAGTTTGTGTACAGTGGCTCTCAGCAACTGGTCCAGAATTATCCTCCATTCGCAATGAATAGTCTTCTCCTTTGTGCTGCAGTGGTAAGTCATACAATCATTCTGATTCAGTTCTGCAATGAATAATGTCTGTCTGTTGTACCGATATGTGAGATTATTTGCCTAATGAAAGAGGTTTCCTTTTTTTTTAAACACTTATTGTTCGATTAAAACATTTTAATTAGAAATTTTTTGTTTTGAATTTGTTTTATTTATTTACTTCTCCAATTTTTAAATTGACTTATAATGCCATTTGCATTACTAATTTCTTCTTGTTGTTGTAATAGATGTTTTGTTTAATAGTATGTCTCTTGTAAATATTGTTAACACTACAATATAAACTAAAATATACAAAGGTTACTACTACTACTTCTGCTGCTGTTACTTTACCTAACTACTTCTACTATTAATGATACTACTACTAGTACTACCTTACCGCTGTTACTTTACATAACTGCTTCTACTATTACTGATACTACTACTAGTACTACCTTACCGCTGTTACTTCTAGAAAAACTGCTACTGCTAATACTGCTACTACTATTACTAGGGCTGTGCACAGAGGATTCATGGACTCCGAGTGTTACTTAGATTTTGCTCCCCATTCAAAATTTTAAGGATATTTTTTGTGATCTAGTGAACCGCTCAGGTGCCACGGCCTCTGCATGGCCCTGGATACTATTACTCTCACTAATGCTACAGCGTTTCTTGTACTACAAATGTAGCTGCTAAAAGTGATACTAATACTGTTTCTTCTGTTACAACTTCTACTATTATTATGCTGCTACTTGACTCTTGTTATGCTGTGATTATTGTTATTTCTACTACTACTACTATTACTACAGCTGTTGCTGTTATTACTGATATATTGCTACTGCTACTGCTGTTGTACTGGTACTGGTATCTCTAATACTACAAATGCTACTACTAAATTAAAAAAATAATAATATCCTTAGAATATTAATTATTTACTAAACAGATCTAATTCAATACGGCGATATCTCAATTATGAAATACTTTATTTTACTAAGAGAGGGTTTATAACTTGTAATATTTCTCACTATACGTACTATACACTGGCTTGTCTCTTACTTGGGCTACCCAATGCCTGATATATTCGGATTACTACTATACACTAGCTTGTCTCTTACTTGGGCTACCCAATGCCTGATATATTCGGATTACTAAGTAAAATGATTTTTTAATTTAATAAGTTTCACAATCTAATCAAATCCAGTACAATAGTGAATAAAGAATACAAACTGGAATAGACTGTTACAAAGCCATAATCTGAAATAAAATGTAGAATAGCAAAAAGAAAAGTTTAATGTACAGAAAAATGTAAACATATTTTAAAAAAAAATAAATAAACCAGACTAAAAGAGGTCTGCAATCACATTCCAGTATTTATTCATTCTATCACTCCCTCTATCCCCAACCTTTCAGTTTCCTCTACATATTACTATCAAACCCTTCAATCTGAAAGTCTGAAATTAACAGAATTTATTTCATTTAACAATTATCATTCCAGTTCTACATATATTGACTGAAATAATTTCGCTTTTTGGTGAAGCAAAAGTGGAACGTCTCATTTCTCACAGTTATTATCAATAAATTTTTACAAAGAATTCATCGGCCACTGTGATAGGCCATTTCTCACAGTTATTATCAGTAAAATGTTTACAAAGAATTCATCGGCCACTGTGATAGGCCATTTGGCAATCATATCTTTTTGCATATCTGTTGGAGGCATGTTCATCTTTTTCCTTGGAGGAGATGGTTGTGGTGTCTGAAAGTCATCTTCAAGTGTTGGCCAGCCACTTTTTTATTTTAGTATAGTTAATTTCAGTCAAGGCTGTGTAACACTAACTTCAAACTTTTTATAATTCATTATTTCCTTCTTGGGAAGTTTATTTGTTAACAGTCCCTCTTGTACGGAAGCCAAGCAGTCACTAGTTCAATTTTCACACTGAAACAAAGCGTACCATTTGTTTTGATCACAATGGGTATCAATATTTTGCACAAAGGCTGTCCAGTAGATGTTACAGCTGGGTGTTTTCCCTCCAAGAAAGTGGCATTAGGCAGAAAAACTGCCTAAAACGATATTTAGATGAAGAAGATGTTATGATTGAAGCAGTGGATTGGAAGAATAAATTAAATCTTCCTCCCCAAGATTCTGTTGAGGATTAAAAATCTTTATTCGTGTGTTTTTTTAGTGTCATTTTTAGTGTCATCATTATCATATGAATTTGTTTTTAGTCAGTGTCATCATTATCATATGAATTTGTTTTTTAGTCAGCAGCATTTATCTCACCAACTAAAATCACCAAAACATCTTATAAATCTTAGTCTTTTCTTCGATTAGATGTAGAGACTTCTTTAGGAGAAATTATTAATAGTGAATATATTTGGAACAATAAACAAAATGTTAAGAACACTGAGCAGGACTATGTTAACAGGTATATTTACTTGAGAAAGTCCGGCTTATGCTAACTGTATTTTATTTTTTTTAAAGTATATTTGCTAGAGAACAAAATACAAGTTTTAATAAAATTATATTTCATGAATATATGTGCTACAGACAAAGATGGGCTTATATAAACAGTTTCTAAATGCATTTGCAGAAACAATCACTTAGACTGATCTGTACTATTGTTAATATGTCTATATTTGCTAAGAGACAGTTCTATGTAAATATTTAGTACACACACAGACACTCATACACTTGCTGATTTTAGTTATATGTATGCTGCTTTATACTGCTAATGAATGATCTAGCATGTACTTCACTGCAAAGGCTAAGAAGCTATGTGGCTCTTGTTGTCCAAATGTGGCTTTTGTTGTCCAAAGTAGTATGTATGCAACAATCACAAACTAAGCCCTGTAAATATTTCGTATCATGCATTCGTTCTGAAAATATGATTCTTTGATACTACAAATATATTCTTACCTTATTATGAACTTACTTTAGCTGGAATTTATCTCTGAACTGGTTGTAATGATCAATAATGTCATGAGGTGACACCTGTCAAAATTTGCACCTGACATCCGTCATTTTCTAGAGACGTAGAGAATTAATAAAAGTTATTTCCCTTGAACGTTGCTGAAAATAGATTGCCGATGCTTAGATAGAGTGTATCCCACACAAAAAGACTGTTCTGTGATCTTTCGTTAACATTATAGGACAGCTTTTAAAAATGTTGCAAATATACAACCACGGGCGCTATAGGGTTTTGTCATCATGTGTGTTCGTGTGAGTACTTCTATACTTTAATATGGTATTCTATATTGGACTTTTCATTATTTCAGTTGTTGCTCGTCGCATCACTTGCTCTCGCCGCCACTACCCCGGATACAACTGCAGAGTCTTCAGTATCTCCTGTAGTCACGTGTCAAACAACAGTAAGATTCCTGAAGCTCTCCGTGCATTTTTAAGGGTTGTAATGCCTACTTGGTATTTCTGACAGGAAGACAATTCTAGGATAGGTGTTAATATTGCGATATCAAAGTTATCGGTAATGAGAGTGAATAACATTTTTTTTTTAAAAAGGAAGAAATATTGTGCCACAAAGGTTGCATTATGTAATAATGGCTTTAAAGAGTTGCTTACTAAAGACAACTACAGTCTGCAGACAGTTTATAATTATTGTGCTGCGCCAGGCATACTCTGTAGTAACCGGCTGTAATTGTTTCATATTACAGGCAAATACTCTGTAACAACATTTTACTCCTTGTCTTCTATTTATAGTTATGATGAAATTACTAATTTAATTCTTTTCAAATTTTGCGTTTCAGGCGTTGGAATATAGTCGCTCTAAAAATAACCTACTGATAGATTTCAAGAAAGAGTTGAAGATATTCCAACACTGCAATCAGTTGGCAAATACACGTATACCCGAAAAAAAAATGCATTCTCTTTTCAAAACGACAATATACTCAGAAATAATGTAACAGGAATTATTAATTAAATATTTCTTACAGGGGATTTTGTTGTCTACTATTGGTTGTGCTTTCTTTCATACTACCATCCTGAACTAGTGTGACTGTTTTGATGTCTCCAGGGGTGCGAGCCTGAATACGGATGCAAGGCAGAATTTGGAGGTCCACAGTGCGTTGCTTTGCCAGGTAAGAATAGTAATTAATTATTTGTGTAATATTTGACACACAGATACAGGTAGGAATAGTAATTAATTATTTGTGTAATATTTGACACACAGATACAGGTAGGAATAGTAATTAATTATTTGTGTAATATTTGACACACAGATACAGGTAGGAATAGTAATTAATTAATTGTGTAATATTTGACACACAGATACAGGTAGGAATAGTAATTAATTAATTGTGTAATATTTGACACACAGATACAGGTAGGAATAGTAATTAATTAATTGTATAATATTTGACACACAGATACAGGTAGGAATAGTAATTAATTAATTGTGTAATATTTGACACACAGATACAGGTAGGAATAGTAATTAATTAATTGTGTAATATTTGACACACAGATACAGGTAGGAATAGTAATTAATTAATTGTGTAATATTTGACACACAGATACAGGTAGGAATAGTAATTAATTAATTGTATAATATTTGACACACAGATACAGGTAGGAATAGTAATTAATTAATTGTGTAATATTTGACACACAGATACAGGTAGGAATAGTAATTAATTAATTGTGTAATATTTGACACACAGATACAGGTAGGAATAGTAATTAATTAATTGTGTAATATTTGACACACAGATACAGGTAGGAATAGTAATTAATTATTTGTGTAATATTTGACACACAGATACAGGTAGGAATAGTAATTAATTAATTGTGTAATATTTGACACACAGATACAGGTAGGAATAGTAATTAATTAATTGTGTAATATTTGACACACAGATACAGGTAGGAATAGTAATTAATTAATTGTGTAATATTTGACACACAGATACAGGTAGGAATAGTAATTAATTAATTGTGTAATATTTGACACACAGATACAGGTAGGAATAGTAATTAATTAATCGTGTAATATTTGACACACAGATACAGGTAGGAATAGTAATTAATTAATTGTGTAATATTTGACACACAGATACAGGTAGGAATAGTAATTAATTAATTGTGTACTATTTGACACACAGATACAGGTAGGAATAGTAATTAATTAATTGCATAATATTTGACACACAGATACAGGTAGGAATAGTAATTAATTAATTGCATAATGTTTGACACACAGATACAGGGCGAAATGAATTAATTGCACACTGTTTGGATTGCAGACACGGAAGAAATAAGTAGCTGCATATTGTTTCGTTTATAGATACTTAGCAAAATGATTTTAATTGCACAATGTTTGGTTTATAGATACTTAGCAAAATGATTTTAATTGCTCAATGTTTGGTTTATAGATACTTAGCAAAATGATTTTAATTGCTCAATGTTTGGTTTATAGATACTTAGCAAAATGATTTTAATTGCTCAATGTTTGGTTTATAGATACTCAGCAAAATGATTTTAATTGCACAATGTTTTGAATATAGACTCAGGAAAATGAAAACAAATTAATACAATAATTAATATAATTGATACAGGTTAGGTGTAGTTAAACACATAAACAGTAGTTCTACAGAGTTTACCTTTAGGTGTAGTTAAAATAAACTCATAAACCATAGTTTTGCACAGTTTACCTTTATATCAGCATTATTTCATAGTTTTAGTGTCTACCCACCACACTAGCGTTAGTAATCTTTATTACAGGGGTGGTTTCTGTTTGTCTTGTACGTAGTTCGAACTCCTCGACTGACAAGATAAGTTAATATTCTAACAATGGCGGACAACTCTAGACGTCTTAACCAATGATAAGGCATTACGTGGCCACCCAATCCAATGGCTCGATGTATCTTATGGAATGTAAGTCCATAGAAACAGATGCATGGTCTTTATAACATGTTTGTATCTGAACAGGTGGGGGCCGATTACATATGACTTGGGACTCCGTAGCATAGGAGTTTGTTGTTGTTATTTTCTCCTAAGAAAATACATTCACTAAAAGCCACTCAAGTCGTCCAGCTGCAATCAGTATTCTTGCCCTTAAACGCCTTATCGTCACGTGACCTAGTAAACTGTCAGAGGGATGGCGGTGACTATTGGTGGAGAAATTGGCTGCAACTGACAAAGCTGCCCAGACATTAGGTGGGGAAAATGGCTCATATCGACAAAGCGCCCAGACATTAGGTGGGGAAAATGGGCTCATACCGACAAGACACTGAGATCATTGGTGGGGAAACTGGCTCATACTGACAAGATATCCAGACCATTGTTGGGGAAACTGGCTCATACTGACAAGATATCCAGATCATTGTTGGGGAAACTGGCTCATACTGACAAGCTATCCAGACTATTTTTGGGGAAATTGACTCATATGACAAGATATCCAGACCATTGGTGGGGAAATTGACTCATATTTACAGTACGGTGAGACCACTGGTGTGGAAATTGACTTATACTGTCAAGACAATGAGACCATTGGTTGGGGAATTGGCTCACACCGACCAAACACCTAGATCGTATGTTGCGAAACTGGCTCATACTGACAGATACTCAGACCGTTTGTGATGATATTGGGTCATATATTCTTTTCTAAGCCGAAAATCTTAACTATTACCCCAGCTCTAGTCGGCATGTCCTAGTCTTTGCCCTGTATCAAAACACACCCTGCTCTCAGCACAAAGTCTTAACTATTACCTCAGCTCTAGTCGGCATGTCCTAGTCTTTGCACTGTATCAATACATACCCTACTCTCAGCACAAAGTCTTAAGTATTACCGCAGCTCTGGTTGGCATGTCCTAGTCTTTGCTAACTGCCGTTCTTCCTGATTGTATTCTAATTTTTTTTCAGACCACTGCCTGTTGCCTGCTGACCCGGGCCCATGCAAAGCTAATATTCCGAGTTATTACTACAACTCTTCCAGTCAAAGTTGCGAACCATTCACTTATGGGGGATGTGAAGGCAACGCCAACCGTTATCCGACCATTGGTGAATGTTACCAATCATGCCGTGAGTGCATTGCAATAATTATTAATTATTTAAAAATGAATGTTGTTAGAATTCGATCATTAGTGATTATGGTTCCTTGATTTTTGCTAATAATTTTCTTTTAAATGTCGTCACATGTTACATGACTGTAATATTCACATCATAATTATTTGAATTAGTTCACATTGATTGACGGTCTCTCTTTCACCATCACACGTACGGCAACTGTGATTTGGTCAGTTATTTTATTAAAATTATGATTTGTTATGATATTGTAAATTTGCTTTCTCATTTTAATATAATATGTGACTTGTGTCATTTTGTTAAAATTATGATTTGTTATGATATGGTAAATTTGCTTTCTCATTTTAATATAATATGTGACTTGTGTCATTTTGTTAAAATTATGATTTGTTATGATATGGTAAATTTGCTTTCTCATTTTAATATAATATGTGACTTGTCATTTTGTTAGAATGCGTGATATGCTCTCATGTTTTGTTATAATGTGGTTTTTCTCTGTCAGATTGTTGTATTGTGACTTGTTCGCTTATTTTGTAATGTTATGGGACCATTCTGACATCTGGTTCTAATAATTGCATGATTAGCTTATTCATTTAGTTTTACCCTGTGTATTTTATTTTCTTGGCGTATTTGAATTGCTCTGCCATTTTGCTATGTGTAATATGTCCTGATATTGTGTTATTAAATAGTGTGACGTTTTACTTGGAGATGGGCAAAATGTTAATTCTCCACCACCCCGGGCCGCCCGTAAACTTAGGCTAATCCCCCATACGCATCTTCTGGCTGGCCACACGTATTAGAAAGATGGTTGATAGATAATGATAAGATAATGTAGAATAGAAGAGTGAGAGTTCTAGTTCAAGCCCATTGATACATACAACCAGGATAGTAAGTAAATACAGTTGACAGACTACAACATGTAACAATTAGTGAGTCACGCTAACGTGAGTGGTCTAAGTATCAACAATAAATGTATTCAGCAAGAAATAACACAACATCATGTTAAAATATAGCAATAGTTCAACAGTTACAATGAGTTTATTTGTATGTAAGTTCATAATCACAAACATGTGGTGTCATAAGAGAATGTTCGTTTTGAGTCCTTAAGCCACTGTAGTAGTTATTTGGTTCATTTATATGAGAGAACTATAAATAGATTTATAAGAGAACACTGAATGTTTCTGAGTGAACTCTAAAAGTACTTTGATTAAACTTCAATTGGTTTGATTGAACCTTGACTGAAGATGTGCAGTTGTTGAATTTATAAATACATAATGTGTCGTCTAGGGTCCCAGTGAATAGTTGTTAGAAACTTCTCGAGCCTACCACGGTTAAAATGGTCCGTAAATCAATAAACTGGGAGATTAAGATACGATCAGAAAAGTCTGCTTCTTCCCACTAAGCTAGTGGCTGCCTTTCATGATCGGGACTTCTTGCCAAACCAAATTCAAAGTGATCAGACAATAGAATTCTTTACAGCAAGTAAATATTTGATCTCATTGGCTGGTCTAGTTCTTATAAATCTTAACCATTGGAAAATAGAAAAAAAACTACTCATCCACTTAAATCCGGTTTAGATTACATCAGCAAGTCTATTTCATTCTTTATATGAGTTGTTTACTTCCAACTTTGACACTTAAAATATCAGCACAAGCAGTGCCCAAGGTCAGGTCACTTTAATATTTAACAATTTATATAGCAATTAAGCTTAGAAATAGGGATAGACAAATTTATTCTGCCACACCTAGTTATACTGGTTATACTGTCTGCTCAAACTTCTGTGCTGTTATACTGTCTTGTCAAACTGATTAGTTATACTGTATTGTCAAACTGCTTAGTTATACTGGTTACACTGTCTTGTCAAACTGCCTAGTTATACTGTCTTGTCAAACTGCCTAGTTACACTGTCTTGTCAAACTGCCTAGTTATATTGTCTTGTCAAACAGCCTAGTTATATTGTCTTGTAAAACAGCCTAAATATCATGCTGACAGGTAGGCATACTTTGCCTTTTTATGACGTTATTTGTGATTTATAATGTTCCACTTACAATTTGAGTCACCTATGATTTGAACGATTATATTTATAACGTGATTATATCGAGAATATTCGTGTAATGGAATCTATCGTATGAGATTATTTTATGCAGATGACCTCAGGGTATTTTTATTTTGTTTACCATATCTGCGTCACCTTCTCAAAATGTACAACACCTACCCTGCACGTGACATATTTAGATCGCAGATAAACAATATCTTGAAAATGGAAGTAAAAGAATAACTTCCTAGGCTTAGCAGCTAAAACTATTTCGGATTTCACTTCCATGTAAGATGTTTGATGGATAACAAATATTTTCAAATATCTTTTTATTGCATTCTTATCCTATAGAACTGTGCGAGTTGACTTCCGTGACTGGACCATGTTTTGGGTACTTTCCAAGTAACTTCTTCAACTCCACCAGCGGCAAATGTGAACAGTTTACATACGGCGGTTGTCGAGGCAACGCAAACCGTTTCGAGAATTTAGAAGAATGTGGAAAAAATTGCGGTCAGTGACAATATAATGTAGACGTATTGTGGTCAGTGACAGTAAAATGGAGTCAAGATTTGGTCAGTGACAGTAAAATGGAGTCAAGATTTGGTTAGTGACAGTAAAATGTAGACAAGATTTGGTCAGTGACAGTAAAATGTAGACAAGATTTGGTCAGTGATAGTAAAATGTAGACAAGATTTGGTCAGTGACAGTATAATGAATATAGTTTGTGTCCATTATGGTGTCGGTCAAAGAATGTAATAAGGGTAGAGGTTTTGGTTATTAACAGTGTAATTTAGGCAGTTTGTGATCACTAAACATAGTTTGTTGTAAATGATATAGAAATTTAGATAGTTTGTGTTTATAGACAGTGTAAAATATGTGCAATCTGTTATATTTGACCAATATAACGTATTCAGTTTGTAGTCAGTGATAATGTAAAGTTTGTCACTTGTTTTTAATAATGTAGACACCCTCATCAGTTGAACGTTCTTATTGAATATTTCGCCCTAATTATATATCCTCATTAAATACCTCATTTCACTGTTTCAATATACACCTTTCTGAGGAATGCTCAAAGGTTTTTCTGTACACAGTTTTCTCATGACAGTCAAACAGTTTATTCTCATTTTGTCACAAACCTTCATTTTACTTCTGAACATATTATCTTCATTATGCATCATCATTGTACTTTCTGAGCACAGTCATTACACACCATCATTGTCCTTTTAGTGACACCATCATTACACACTCTCATTGTACTCTCAGTGTACATTTTTATTATACAACTTCACTTTTTTCTCAAAGCATACCCTCATTTTCGCGCGCGTTTGCATTTGTGTGTGTATATGTGGAAAGAGAGAGATCAGCTTAATTTTAAATTTTGAATTATAAAATCCAAAAATAGACAGTCATGCCTCTAGCAGCGTCTACGGTGTGAAAGTAATTAAACGTACTTGCTCTATTTTGTGATGCTGGATTCTCATGTAGATCTCTGCAAATTGCCACCGGTCACTGGCCCGTGCAGAGCCCACATAATAATGTTCTTCTACAACTCCACCAGTGCAATGTGCGAAGAGTTTGTCTGTGGCGGTTGTCATGGCAATGCTAACCGCTTTGAGACCGCAAAAGAATGCAGGAATACTTGCAGTGAGTGTGAAGCATTGTTGTTTTCTTTTGTTTATTTCCATTCTCATGAATATGTACATTTTCAGATGTGAAAGTGGCAGACATTTTAAGTATAGAACTGCAAGAAAAAGGTCATTTCTAATAAGGAGAAAGATAAAAGAATTATTCAAATAATTTAAAATAAAATAAAATAATATTTAGTAAAAAAAATCTATCTTTCCTTTCTGATTTTGCAGATCGTGAATGAAGCTCCCAGTCACTGTAAAATCCCTGTAACCTGTCAAGCTCCGAGTCACTTTACCAGACCCCATTCACTTTGTCCTGTAAAGTCCCTGTAACCTGTCAAGTCCCCAGTCACTTCATCCTGTAAAGTCCCAATAACCTGTCAAATCCCCCCCCCCCCCAGTCACTGTGTCCTGTAAAGTCCCTGTAACCTGTAAAGCCCCTAGACACCGTATCCTTTCTAGCTCCAACCAATTGCATTCTGCCAGGTCCTAGTTGCTGTACCCTCCAAAGCCCTGATTCCCTAGATTCTTCTACAACTTCTCAGGCGTGGGCGAGAGTAGTTGACCTACTGTGGACGTGAAGGCAATGAAAACCGTCCCTTTATGCATCTTGAATATAAAGACGCTTGCAGCCCCACTCAACTCTCTTCATTCTAGGCAGAAGAATACATTTTGTGTCGAGTGCAAAACGAAAGCAAAGAAAACAAAATTAATTATGCATGAACTGACAGAAACTCTCATCATTTAAAAAATAATTTCAACATAACAAATTAAGTTCTTTTAATGATCAGTAGTTATATCATATTATGTTGTAAGAAAGAAATCCATGTTAAATAAAAATATATATAAAGATAAATTTATCTGTTCATGTTGAACTGCTTGTCTTCTTTTGTGCATAATTGGGTCTTATTTATCTATGATATACAATTCTCTGTCTTTCTCCCTCCCCAATCTCTCTGTCTCCCTTTGTCTCATGCTTTCTCTTTAACACTTTGCATAATGATTAATTATTAGTTTCAAAAATAAATAGAGGTGTTTTGTACAATAAAGACACTGTCCCCATAAAATGAGCATTATTTAGCCAATGACCTGTACAGTATATTTGTGTGGGATAAAACAATTATTAAAAATATACTGCTTACTGACGTCATTTTAGGACTAACTCCAATCCGTTGCAGTTCATAGTTACACAACTTTATTCCTCATATCTGGTTAAACCATGAGTGACAGGCCACACGAATCCATTCTTGTCCAGGACTATACTTTGAGAATCTGCTGTTGCAGAAATGTCATTACTGATTTAGGATTCTATATATACAAAATATTAACTATCCCTAACCCTAAAGCTACCCTTAACCATGACTAACCACAATCTAAACTAACTGTCAGTACCTTTTAAAGTTTATTTCTGAATATTTTAAAGACATTTTTATTATGATTCATGACCTATTATCCATTGCACACAATCATTTAGGTTCCAACTCTTTCCACACTTTTCATATACCTGTCATGAGAAAGAGTTCCATTGTAGGTCGTGCATTTTTTTTAAAGCTAACATTGAATAATCTGTACTAATAAAATTCTATCTGCATAATTTATGGTATTTTTTTCAATATGTTTACTTGTTAATCTATTTTGTGTGTGAGGAACACTTATCATATAGAACTTTCTAAAGGTAGGTAACTTTTGCTCAACTTATGTGTTCAGAAATAAGATATTTTGAAAATATGACTCATAAGACTAGTCATAAATTTGCTTGTTAATGCTGATAAAAGGAGTTAGGATAGTTCGGCTAGTAATTTAGTTTAATATACTCTTAAACAGATATTTTATAAGCCTGTCTGCACTGTATTGACAGAATCAGTTCCATCTAGTTCAGTACCTGGTTTGTTGATTTAATGTCCAAAGGTTTAAATCTTTTTATTACGTTTGTGTGTTCAGAGCTGACGAATTCTTTGGCCCATCACAATTCTTTAATAGTTTTACATTCTTGTGGCCAAACTCTATAAAAATCTAATTCCTTTAGGCTTAATATTTTTCTTTCATCAAGTTACTATAATATCAGGCAGACTAAACCACTCATATTCCTTCTAGTTGATGGACTTCCGATGAAGAACATTTGGGCCATACATTGCCGGTAGCGTTATCTGAATTGAGTATATAAAATACCCTGTCGTGTCTTTGAATGTTTCAAGAAAGAGTGCTACCCAAGAAAATAGTTTTAGAAGTCAAAGATCTAAATTAGATAATCTTATTCAGTTTGATCATATTTCGGGCTGTGAACTGGTCAACAGACAAAGCAATATTAATAAACAGATGCGAGTAAATGTGTGGATTATTGTGCAGACTTCGTGGACATCAAGAAAGTACACAGCACGTAATTAAATTACGTAATTAAATTTCGCAATTAAACTACATAATTAAACTACGCAATTAAACTACGAAAGTAAACTACGCAATTAAACTACATAATTAAACTACGAAAGTAAACTACGCAATTAAACTACATAATTAAACTACGCAATTAAACTACGAAAGTAAACTACGCAATTAAACTACGAAATTAAAAGACTAACTTGTCCTGCTCTGTAAAGACTAACTTGTTTCTTCTCTGTACAGGCAAACACGTTCCTGCTTAGTGCAGACGTTTGAATCTCTATGTAGACATGCATTTAGTTTGTGCATACTAACCCGTCCCTTTGCTGTGTAGACTAGCATATTTATTTTCTTTGTACACTAAAATACGCATAAGACAAGCATGTTTGTTATCTGTGTAAACTGACATTGCTCCCTTTTTTGTGTGAATACGATAATGATCTTCTCCTTAGCTTTATTTTATGTGTAGATATGCTCTTCTCTTGAAAACAAACGTGTCCCTTTTCTGTGATGATTAACATGTGATTTTGTATTATCTCCATTGACAAACGTGCAGACACACAAATGAACACCCTTAGAGATAAACAATTTCATACACCAATGGTATTTTCAGTCAAGACGAAAATTTTAAGTAATTTTGGTTGTATGATTGATAAAAACATATTGATTTAATAGTATATTCAAATTAGAAATAAATATTTTCTAAAGAGCATTCAATCATTGCACTTTCTCAACTACGCTTACATAACAGTACACATCTCTGTGCACATACATATTTCTGCGTTGACAAATCTGTAGGCCAACTGCACTCAGTGTGCATCTCATTGTCTCCCTTTAATTAGGGTAGGAAAGTGACACTTTATTTTGGTTGGTAGGGAGTGCAAGAAATGTTGTCCATTTAAATGTTAACGACACTTCCCTCCAAACAGATAAAGGCTTGTATCCGGGATCAATCCGTATGCCAGGCTGGTGCGTTCAAAATGGGGTGAGGTACACGTTGGAGCCAAACATGTCATAAATGTTCATTTATATCTTACAAGCAAAAAAAAAACAATGAAAACATATCAGCAAACCCCGTTTCCTGCTTCAGGTCCTAGAATGTGACTCATTGTATTGTAGACAGAATGCAAATAGATTTTATGCTATAATGTTCTTATTAATTTTTATTTACTAACAACAGCGGCAACAAAAACAACATAGTCGTTCTCCTGCTTCTCCTCATTCAAATAAAAGAAATTTCTTAATCATCATTCTCATTCTCTTCATTCAACTCCTCCTCCTCCTCCTCCTCCTCATCATCATCATCATCATCCCCACCAACTACCACCACCACGATCATAATCATCATCGTCGTCGTCAAACTACGCGTTAACAGATGTTCATAATATACAAATAAAAATATACAAGCAAATGAAAAATAAAAAAGTCACAAACACATAAATATAAAAAATCCCAGAAACAAATACACACAAACAGAATGTATATATATATACCTGCACAAAATCAAGATCGACAAAGCATGTCCAACAAATGACACTCACACAAACGATACACACTAGCACAAACCATATCTTCACATCTTGTTGTTAATGTGGGGAACGCTTCCGGCTTCCGCCGCTTTCGCGTCTATCTTCACATCTAGATCAAAAGAGCCTTACAAGGCAATATTAACAACCGCGCGCGCGCACACACACACACACATGAAAAATCAAAACAAAACACTGTTAAACAAAATGCACACGCGCACACACATAAGAAGACAATACTTAATACAGATATCACAGAAAGCAATGTTGACTAAATACACACACACACAGCAACACAAAAATCTAGTAAAAAGTAAAGTGAAAAACTCAGCACTAAAATAAAACTGAACAAACACACACAAACAAATCACTTGCACAGTAATAGTCAATCCCCTTCAGTGGCACTTTTTTTGACTTGTGTTAAATTATGGAAAAGTTTACAAGAAGTTTAAGTTTTCAACAGGTTGCCGCGCAGTCAGCTTTGTGAGCCCACCCACAAGCAATGTATGCGGTTACACGTTGATTTACGATCTCAAGTTGACCTTATGTCAGTTATTTTCAGATCCGGTGTACGATAATAAAATATCTGTTATAAGCATTATTCTTTTCTTTTCATTTTTGGGGATGAAGAGAAGGACAAAAATATTTCAGCTAGACACGCACTGTTCGTGCATGTAGTCACACGCATTATTTAAACTCCCAAGTTCCTGACGTCCGTTTTTTTAATTTAATAGGCACGAAACATGGGCTCATTCACGACCTAGTTAGAGATGGAGATGACTGGGTCAGACGGATGGATGGATGGATGAAGATCAATGCGACAGGAAACGGTCAAATGAGTCTGGAGACAGAGATAGAGAGAGATTGATAGTGTCTTTATTAGTCTCCGTTAAGTATTGGAAGAACCAAGCAGAAGAGTGAAGTAACGAGAGAAAATGAAAAGAAATGAAGAGTGATAAAAAGGAGAAAAAAAAAGGGCAGAAAAGGGAGAGAAAAGGGGAGAAAGAGGAGAGACAAGTAAGGATAGGAGGAAAAGAGAAGAGAAAAAAAGAAGTGAGAAAAGAAAGAGAAGAGACAGAACAGAAGTGAGAGAAAATAGAGAGCAAAGAAATGAGAAACTAGTAGATAAAAGATAACTACCATGGTTTATATAAATAAAATTCTTACAATTTCACTAATTAAATACAAATATTTTATGAAACGAAATAGTGACTGATCACTTATAAAATATGTTAAAACACAAATCCAATACTATAAAAAAAAACAAAGTGGAAAAATTCGCTTTTAAATTTGAATGAGTCTCACACCAACACAGACAAACACAAATATTTATTACAGAATAAAATTCGTTCGTTTATAATTTGGATTTAAAATAAAAATGAAATTATTTAGGCAAGAAACTATCTTTCATTTTAAATCGAAGCTTGGTTTAGATATAGAATTTTAATGAAGAGGTTGAAATTGTATAGATACACACACACACACACACACACACACACACACACTCTCTCACACACATACACACACACACATATAGATAGATAGAAAAATTTTATTAAAGACTCAGATATATTTCTGTTTTGTTGTTTTATGTTTTATTTCAATATTAGTACTCAAGAAACTCATTTAGAAATAGATGTTGATTAAATGTCTGGCTATGATGTTGATTATTTCTAATAATTTTATTACAAAAGCATGTTCTATTCTTAGAAAAGCATGTTCTGTTTTTAAGAAAATAGATGAGTGAGTACCCCGTTGTCCAAATTTTACCATGTCATCATATTACCTGAAGGCGGTGTAGATTTACGGCATCACGATGGCTCATCTACAAAATAGGAATCTGATTTGCATATAATTAGCTCATTGTCATTTATACGAGTATCTAAAGCCACACCTTTCTCATGCGTGCGACGTCTAAAGAGAATGTGTGAGTATTGACAGAGTGCTAAAAGTGGTTGACATACTGTAATCAAACAGATTGTGCGCAGTTGGGTGCAGGTTTGTCCAGCAATGCGTTGTTTCTTGATGACACGACCACAAGGACATAAAGTTGACAAGCGCTTCACTATGAGAAATCTTTTGTTTCTGATGATCATGGTAAGAGTTATGTTTGTTCTCCAGTGCTGTTTCTGAAATTGTTAAGAAGAAAATTAAATGTCTTCATTAAATAAAATAAGTTTTAAGAAAATTAAATGTATATATCTCTCTCATCTCTATCTACTTATCTACCTATCTATCTATCTATCTATCTATCTATCTATCTATCTATCTATCTATCTATCTATCTATCTATCTATCTATCTGTCTATCTATCTATCTGTCTGTCTGTCTGTCTGTCTATCTATCTATCTATCTATCTATCTATCTATCTATCTATCTATCTATCTCTCTATCTATAATGCCCACTGTAGTGAGTACGAGTGTGTTGCCTTTGCATTACATTTTTTTTTTGTTTCACGGCTTTATTTGATGATGTGAGCTCTAAGATGCGTTGCATTGTAAACAACTGCATTCGTCCGATGAATCATGTTTGAACGCTGAATTCTAACAAAGCTTCATTGTGTTTGCCTTCGGGCATGCCTTCGACTAAAAGTCAGTAAATACATATAATAAGCAATATATTTTTATTATGAAAATCAGCATCTATATATCTTAATGGCCTTCTTTGTCATCAGCTCATAATCGTTGCTAACGCCATCATTATGACTTTCTGTTATTTTGGTGGCCAGAATACTGTTATCTTTGATTTCGGAATCCTGCAAAGATTTTGAGAAGTTAAAGGAATGTACTGCAGACGTTGTCATTTTTGTTACCGGTAGTATCAATATGACACACCCTGGGTTGTCACTACGAGGCTTAAATTGTTATTTGTTCGGTAAACTCGTTTCCACTTTCCAGCGAATCTGGCGGGTGGTGTCTAGGATACCAAATTATAAATTATTTTATCACGTAAAACAGCTGACTGCGCTTTAAAGTAATTTTAAAAAATAAAAGTCACGAGTTGTCTCTTTCAGTTGATTCCTTCTGAAGGGCTTCAGCTGCTTCCTACAACTGTCCAACCAGTGACTACTTGTGCAGCAACAGTAAGTTACTTCAATCATAACGTTCTCACTTAAAATTCCAACCATGCATTTCTTGTCTCCCTTGAACTCAATCATGTTACGGCATTTACATTCATTTTCAATCTCTTTAATTCATTTCACTTCACGTCAGATCAGTTGAATTTAGATCAGTTCAGTTAATTAAAAAATAATTTCTAATTTTAATTTAGTTTTATTTCAATTTCAAACTATGTTGAGGGAGGGATGGGTGGGTGGATAGGGGATGGTATATGATACGTGTAGATTTACACAATACACACTGTAAAAGGTAACACTTATAGCAATACACACACTTACTAGAAGACAGGCACTGACTTATTAAGATAATCAAGTAGATATATTTAACACTTATAGCAATACACACACACTAACTAGAAGACAGGCACTGATTTATTAAGATAATCAAGTAGATATATTTAAGAAATTTAAGTTGAATGTATCGTATCATATTACGACGTTTTATTATACGTCCGCCTCCTGAAAAAAACGTCTTGTATCAGCAAGTTCTGGTTTGGCCTTCAGTCAAAGAGCTTATGAAATATTTTTTTATTTAGAGCGCTGACTTAGCAACAACAACAAAATAATAAACAATCAACTAACCAATCACAATCCAGGCAACGAGCCTCCAACAAACACACAAACACACACACACACACACACACACACACACACACACACAAACATAGTATAGTTCTTTTGCTATAGTTCCAGTCAATGTTAGTGTTGCCGTAAAAGACATTTACCACTTTCTTCGTTATTATTTCACTTCTTGAGCACATTATAGTGATTATTTGTAGTTAGCTCTATTTTTAAAAGTATATTTAGTATCTTTTAAAATAAAATATAAATCACACGTTGTCATGTCACTTCTTGAGCACATTATAGTGATTATTTGTAGTTAGCTCTATTTTTAAAAGTATATTTAGTATCTTTTAAAATAAAAATATAAATCACACGTTGTCATGTCGCAATACTGTATTAGGCATTGCTTTATATAGAGGATTGCAATGCATGAAGTGACGTCATAATTGCAATAATGTGTATTGTGAATTGCCTTTCTTTTCCTACAAGCAGGTCACACATTCAAATCCAATTGCTATAGTCATAACAATGTAGTGCTTTGCTGATTTTTTCCTTTCAACCGGATACAGTCGGCGTTGTGACGTTAGAGTCATAAAGGTGAATTTCCGCATTGCCTCAAGAGTCAGCAGGCACAGTTTTTCAGCAGGATACATTACATGTAGCGACGTCAAAGATGCCAATCCTCAGACGCAGATTAATGCTAAATGATGTTCTGTGTGGCAAAATGACAGTCTTCTCAGTATACATAGTAGAATGATAATGTCCACTTTGACATGTAATATATATAAAATTATCCTGATGACTTTTGGAAAAGTAAGGAATTGTGTCATAGTGATGACAATAAAATTAAAAATACGAAAAGAGAACGTGTGTACACTTCTTTGGCCAACCTTTAAGGCTATTTTAACTATAACGCTAATAAATAAAAAATACGCACAAAAAATAAAAAATTCTGCGCGAGCGCAATTTACCGGTGTGATACATGTAAATTTGGAAATAATACATACGGTGATTACTGATATTAATTCATGAAATATATTACAACTATATAGTGTCTGTTACTTTCCACTAACATTCCCTAATCCCTCCTCCCTTCTCGCGTTTCCCTTCTATAACTGTAATCACGACTGACAATTGGCGGTATGGTTCACACACATTCACATTCTTGTGACGTCGAAATTAATGTGCCATTTCCGAGAAAATAATTAAAAAATAATCATTACGACAGTATTTCAATATATTAATAATTATTATAAAAAAATATCCTCAATCACAATACTTTTATACATTAATAATCATAATATTCAAATGTTTTATTAGTTATATATATAATACTAACATTATAAAACATTAATAATCATATTACTTTAATATATTAATAATCATAATACTCACATGAGTTATTAATAATCATAATAATTAATATATTAATAATCATAATACTAAATTGTATTATTAGTTATAATTCTCTTATATGTTAATAATGCTAACGCTCTACTATATTAATAATCATAAAGCTCTGATGAATTAATGATACTAATATTCTAATACATTCATACTCATAATAATCTAAAATTAATAATGATAATAAGTTTTTCGCAGAATATTTACCTCTCTTTACATTGCCAAAAACTAGTAGAGATTGGAATGGACCACTAATGTATGAGAGCATTCAAAATGTAACGAGTTACTGAAGCTAGTAGAGATTGGAATGGACCACTAATGTATGAGAGCATTCAAAATGTAACGAGTTACTGAAGCTAGTAGAGATTGGAATGGACCACTAATGTATGAGAGCATTCAAAATGTAACGAGTTACTGAAGCTAGTAGAGATTGGAATGGACCACTAATGTATGAGAGCATTCAAAATGTAACGAGTTACTGAAGCTAGTAGAGATTGGAATGGACCACTAATGTATGAGAGCATTCAAAATGTAACGAGTTACTGAAGCTAGTAGAGATTGGAATGGACCACTAATGTATGAGAGCATTCAAAATGTAACGAGTTACTGAAGCTAGTAGAGATTGGAATGGACCACTAATGTATGAGAGCATTCAAAATGTAACGAGTTACTGAAGCTAGTAGAGATTGGAATGGACCACTAATGTATGAGAGCATTCAAAATGTAACGAGTTACTGAAGCTAGTAGAGATTGGAATGGACCACTGATGTATGAGAGCATTCAAAATGTAACGAGTGTTGTTTTATACACATGGATATACAAAGGTCTGGCACAAAATTTAGAAATTATGATTAATCCCTTTGAGCGATTAGCCTTCAATATAACTAATAAACCGTTTGAGGTGTGTGAATAAAATAAACAAAATAACATAGAAAATCCCCTCCAGTTATAGTTCTGTTGAAACTCTAAAGCCTGAAGAAATCAGTCCTCTGCAGTAACTTTGGTTTCGTGCTGTTTCAGACATGTACAACAGGCAGCGAGTGTCGCATCGTGCAGGACCAGAAAACGGGAGTTATAGCCCCGAATTGTTTTGGTGCGTAATTGATATCAGTTCTCTGCTGTAAAATTTTACAATAAAACTATTTTAAATTTATGTTAATGAACATCAGGTATTTCTTGTCAACGTTGCCGAATATAGTGGATAAACATAATATTGTTTTAAAAAAGAAATAAGGAAATAATATAATTCAGTTTAGTTGCAATATGTTTGTGTTTCCGTGTGAAACTGTGCGCATTAAAAATACAAGTAATATTTCAACTGACATTTTATTGTTAAAGTCATTTTCAAATGAAAACATACAAACAACATTCTGGATATCGATAATTCTCTCATGATGTTACCAGTGAATAACGCTATTCCGTTGTGACATAATAAGAAAAAAATAAAAATATAGAGATAATGGGATAATAACTGTGCAATGTTGCATACTCGCCTTTTAAAAATTAGAATAACATTGCGAAACGTTGAAACTCATAGAGTAGCCTTGATCTTTGAACTGCTTCAGACCCAAACCTCATACCTCAAGATGCCAGTGAGCGAAGGTGTGGCGGAATTGCTGGACTCCCACTGCTGATCTATTCACGGATTTTCTCGACCCGACCCCCAGTTCTGCGACTATACAGGTGTACCACTTCATGTCCTGCTGGTCTCGTCTGCAGAAATGGTATCTGTTGTTCAGGTAAAGAGCCAGGTTCACATTGTTTGCTGTCCATTAGAGATGCAGGAATTACCTCCCCTAGCAACACCTCTATTGTTCCCACTCTGTAGACATACTTCTTGTCGCCCCTAACACCTCTATTTCCCACTCTATAGACGCATTTCTTGTCGAATCTAGTAGCTAATCTCTGTCGCTCTTGAAATTATATATTTTATGTCGCTCTTAAAGCTAGACATTTTCTGCCGCTTTTGAATGCTAGACATTTTCTGTCACTCATGGAAACACAGCTCTTGCCCCCTTTGGAATATTTCTTTTTGTCACCCTAAGCAAATATCTACATCTTATAGAAAGGCATCTATTGCCGCCCCTAGTTACACATCTATTACCGCTCCTAGTCACACATCTATTACCGCCACTAATCACACATCTATTACCGCCACTAGTCACACATCTATTACCGCCACTAGTCACACATCTATTACCGCCACTAGTCACACATCTATTACCGCTCCTAGTCACAATTCTATTACCGCTCCTAGTCACACATCTATTACCGCTCCTAGTCACACATCTATTACCGCCACTAGTCACACATCTATTACCGCTCCTAGTCACACATCTATTACCGCCACTAGTCACACATCTATTACCGCCACTAGTCACACATCTATTACCGCCACTAGTCACACATCTATTACCGCCACTAGTCACACATCTATTACAGCCACTAGTCACACATCTATTGCAGCCACTAGTCACACATCTATTACCGCCACTAGTCACACATCTATTACCGCTCCTAGTCACACATCTATTACCGCCACTAGTCACACATCTATTACCGCCTCTAGTCACACATCTATTACCGCCAATAGTCACACATCTATTACCGCTCCTAGTCACACATCTATTACCGCCACTAGTCACACATCTATTACCGCTCCTAGTCACACATCTATTACAGCCACTAGTCACACATCTATTACAGCCACTGACATAACTCTTTTGACCGTTTTCATTGAAAATAAAATAAGAAAGCACACACACTCTAAAGTACGTAACCAAAGTAACAAACCTCTGCTTTGTGTTTTTCATTGATTAATTACCATTTAAAAGCAATAGTGCCTTACCTTCCTGTAGTCAGAGACTTCGATAATATCATGATAACACATCGATTGTAATATTTTTGATTCTACTTTTATACTTTTATTCTTTTCGTGCAATGGCCAGAATAATATATGCATATCTCCTTAGAGCGCTAAAATAGATAGTTGGATGGATGGATGGATGGATTTGGATGGATGGATGGAAAGAAAAAAAATAGATAGATGGTTAGATAGACAGATGGTTGGATGGATGGATGGATAGATAGGTAGATGGATAGATAAATAGATAGATAGATAGATAGATATTCTTCATTCATATTCTGTCTGTCATAAAATCATTTTGTAACAACAGTTTCAACAAATGAATTACTTGTTCTTCATGGATCTATTGTACTGATATATGTGTATATGTGTGCATGTGCATACGTGTTTGTCTGTATATACTTGTATGTGTATGATTTTCTATTAAAAAGCATAGAAACTTTAGTAACTTTTGTGCACGCATGTAACATGACAACTTAATAAACATTAAATATACTAATTTTAAATTATAAATAATTGTAAATTAATTTTAATAAACAAAAGAATTACTTCTTGGCATTTAAAACTATTTTATTGAAAAATTCGTGTATGTTGATGTGTGTATTTTATTCCATTAATAAACAAAACAAAAAAACCCGTTACACTCATGCGCAAGTATTTTACTGGATAATTTATTTTTTATTTGAAAACCACAAATATTGGCATATAGGAACTGTCCGCATTATTGTTGTTATAATTAAATAACTTTGAAATATTTCTAAAAGTTACTTCTCTACAGAAAACTGTATTTCTCTCAGTCATTTAAATGCACTTTTCAGTTCTAATTTTTATAACACTAGCAAGAACTTTGGTTCTTGTATGCGTAGTGACTTTGAGTTTCCCTTCTTTTTAATTTTCCAGGAAAGTAAGGTTAACTCTCTTAATGAATTAGCTGATACTGTTCGAAAGCAACCTTGATTGGATCATGTATTTATTGAATTTTGTTGCAGCTGAGGTGCTCACCAAACCTGGCCAATGCCCCGCCCCTCAAGGCTTCGGAACCTGCGCTGCATCTTGCCAGACTGACGCAGAGTGTAGGGGAACGTTGAAGTGCTGCAGGAATGCCTGTGGAGGAACTGCGTGCGTTGTACCACAACATCTTCTTACGTGCGCAAACGTGGTACGTGGTATGATGACATCAGAGATCTATAATTAGACAGATTTGCGACTCCTAGTATCGGAGCCACAACTTAAGTTTTGTATCGCCTGAGAGCAGCGAAAAATTAATACTATTTTGACATGATACACAATGACATGGATACATGACATAGTAGAAGAACATAAAGTTGTAAAGAAATACTTGTAGTTTGCTGTTCTTGGAAGTACTGTCGATGAGAAGAGATGTAAGTGACATGGATACATGACATAAAGTTATAACGAAATACTTGTAGTTTGCTGTTCTTAGAAGTACTGTCAATGAGAAGAGATGTAAGTGATTGGCTTTCCAATTAATTTCAAAATGGGGAATAGGTGGGTGGATGGAGAAATACCAAAAGCGGAGGGAATTTCGAATTCCGAAATTGAACAATTGTGACGAGTGCTTTAGCGTAATGTACGATATATACACTGCATACATAATGTATAGATTTCTAGTAATTGTACGATATATACACTGCATACATAATATATAGATTTCTAGTAATTGTACGATATATACACTGCATACATAATGTATAGATTTCTAGTAATTGTACGATATATACACTGCATACATAATATATAGATTTCTAGTAACTGCACGGATGTATTTCTATCCTCTTTTATAGAATGAGATCAAAAGAGGCAAGGCTGAAATTAAGAATTAAGAAAAAAATTTAATCTGATGGTCTAAAAGAAATTTGATAAGAGTTTGAAAAGATTATTCCGGCAGGACAGTAAGTTTACTTGTGAAGTTTCAGAAATATTATACATAAATTCTCCCCAGAAAAACGGAAAGACAGGAGGATAACAGCAGGGATGAGATGACCACTAATAACAAGGAAAATAGATTGCTTTTATCAACCTCTTGTCTCTCTCCTGCAAGGTAGCAGTTTTACATATTGATTATTGCCTCTCGGTTACAATAAAACAGTCTTACAAACTGATTATGACATATGCTAAAATTATGTTTGCATTGAAAAATAATAAAGGCGCCTCTAATAATGATATTAATAATATATACTGATACCCAGCAAAGGGAATAAATTTGTTTAAAATGGATTTCATTTTTGTTTGTTAGTGAAATCTTTTGAAATTAAATGGTTCGATAATTAATAGTTTGAGGGTGTTATTAAGAGTTAAGGCTACCAGTTAAAGTTAAAAATACTTTAATGGTTGAAGCATGACTTATCTGTATGCTATGTTTGTGACCCCTTAATACGAATGTCTTAGTACGATGATAACCTTTAGTTTGTAACACCTATTACAAATGTGTCTTAATACGACGATAAGCTTTTGTTTGTAATACCTAGTACAAATGTGTCTTAGTACGACGATAAGCTTTTGTTCGTGACACCTAATACAATTAATGTATCTTAGTTAACTTTAATTTATTTGTATACATCACCAGTCATGACTAATCAAGACTTCAGAAGAATTTTACAGTTCTGAAATGTCAGTGAAGTCAGTGAAGTCAGTCAGTCAGTGAAGTCAGTCAGTCAGTGAACAAATATTGAGTTGTATCATTGTACATTATTAATATGTTTATTATTGTGTTATATGTGTCCATAAATCTCTCATCCTCACTCACTGTCTTGGATAAACTTTTTGCAGAAATGCCAGAGAAACTTTCAATGTGTCGAAACTCCTGATGGCCCAACCTGCGTCCCCCCTCCAAGTGAGTGTAATTTAATTTTGAATGAAACGTTAGCAGTCTTTTTTGTGAAATTTAAAATGGATGAAGAAATGCGACTTATTTGTTTTTTCTATCAGATTCATCCTGTACCTGTATATGGAGGTAATTGTAGTTTATTTCTTAATAAGAATAATATAACAAATTACCGATTGTTTAGAAGAAATTTAAAATAGACTTTAGGAAAAAGAAAGATATATACATTTCTTTTCATTCAGCATCATCTTGTGCTTGTACATATGTGTTTTGTTTGTATGTGCCTGTGTGTGTCCACTGCTTTCCTAGTCCCGATGAAGGAAAGCCATCCGATGATGGAAGAAATAGGTGTGGGCACACAGACTACAATGGTTTCAAATGTGTTCTGGCTCTTCAGACAATGCCCCATAGTGTTACCCACCAAACAATTAATGAGACAAAAGCGGTACATACATCACAGGGTGGCAATCTACATTTAGATTTTATTTACTACTAATTTCTTACACCTAAATTTTATTCATGTCTATATTTCTTTTTAATATTTATTGAGGAGATCCCGGCGAGATTTATAAATATTCTGACAAACAGACTGACCAATAGTTATTATATGAGGGTATTTCCTCTCGCCTTCTATTTCTTTCCCAATGCTTTCTTTAGCTAGGGGCCAGAGTGCATGTGTTTATTTGTTCATATATGTGTATGAATGCATGTGTGTGTTTGTGAATGCATGCTTATTTTGTTGCATTTATTCATATATGTATATGGGTGTATGTGTATGTTTGCTTGCATTTGTAAGCTCATACGTGTGTATGTGTGTGTTTGTGAGTGCATGTGTGTTGTCTTGCATTTGTAATTGTCTTTGTTCATATGCGTGTATATGTGTGTGTGTGCGCGATGTGTGATGCATTGTGTGTTCGTGCATATCATGTTTATAATTACTTGTATGTGTGTTTATGTGTACAAATGTATGTCAGATAGAAAAATAACACCTCACGTTTAATCGAATATGAAAACAATGAATGCACTAAGAACCCTTAATATTTCAATTAATAAAAGATGGGAAAGCCGAGATTCTGAAATAAATTTGGATTTTAGAACAAGGCGAATGTCCACTCTACCCATGCGCACCACCACCACGGTTAGAAGAGGCAGTAAGACCACCTGTCTGCAATGACACGTGCTATTCCGACAGCGAATGCCCGGGAACTAAAAAATGTTGCCATGGCTGTTCAGTGTGCAAATCCTGCCATGAAGCTTTCTCCAGATCGAGCTGCCAGACCATTGTGAGTATTCCTGTAAATTCCTGACAGTCAAAGAACTCCAAACAATAACGGCCTGAGGAATATGTCCTGTGCCCTATTTTATTCTTTTATTTAATAACCCCCTTCTAAAGGGGTGATAAATCAGATTACATTGCGGATTAATCTCCCTTTCCTAAGAGATGGTAAGTCCGTTACACAGAAGATTTATCATTCTTAGACAATGTAATACTAATATCTATTACATTTACAGTAAAGGACATCCCAGCAGCAGTTTATAGGCTAGCATTTCCAGCTACAGTCGGTTATATTGTGAACAATAAAAAAAAAAAAGAAAACTGTGAGTACAGATGTTAGTGTGATTCACGTTTTGAATAAGAGACAATGTAAATTAAATAATACTGTAATGGAGTTTTGCATATTAATGTTGCACTTTGTTCATTCTTTAGTACTTCCGCTGCATTGTAATGTGTACATAAATATATATTGTTGCTATATTTTTTTTTACATTTCAGTTTCTAAAAGCAAAACTGCAACAAGATCCCCACCCCACGCCACCCCTCCACTCACACTAATTTAATCTTACCCTTTCTCCACGTACAGTGTCTAATCTCTCAACATACAGTAATAGCTTCTTACGTCATAATATATGTAAATGTTATGGATATACAAGAGCGAGATCGTGATAGCCAATCTATAAATAGACATCAATGTCAGGAAAGTATCTCTGCCAGGAGTCCTACTGTCTAAATTAAAAAAAAATAACTCCTACAACTTTTTATTTAAAATATGCAAAAACAAAAAATGAAAACAAAATTTAGCTATACAAATTTAAAGAAAATAATGTTTCTGAAAGAAGAACATATTTAGCAAGGATGAAAGTAAGGTATGAATATTAATCGGAACGCATCAAGATGGCTGCATTTCGATTTGCTGATCCCGAAACATACTCAAGCTGAAAATATTTTTTTAAAAACCTCAGTAAAATAACGAATAATTAATTAAGATTTCGATGTACAAAAATTACATATTGGAAAGGGTGTTAAAAAAGAAAGAAAGCGAGTGGGACAATGTAAAATATAGATTGATAGACAGACATACAGACAGATGAATGGATGGGTAGATAGATGGATAGATAGATAGATAGATAGATAGATAGATAGATAGATAGATAGATAGATAGATAGATAGATAGATAGATAGATAGATAGATAGATAGATAGATAGATAGATAGATAGATAAAATATGTGTGCCGTAAGCAAACGGACAATTAGTTGTTTGCATGATCACGCACGGAAACAACAATATTTATTTTTAAAACAATCATTTTCTTTGCATTTTTTCATTAGTATTTGTCTCTTAAGGATACAAACATTTAAGTCTACAGACAATCCTAGGTTAATATAAGAATGACAAAAATAGAAATTACTTAATCGTGCTTTGGTGTCGAATTATCTGATTATAATTTTGTGTGTTATATTATAAAGGCTTGTCAGCCGGGATTTATCGGATTGTAATTTTGTGTGTTCGTTTATAAGGGATTGTCAGCCGAAATTTATCTGATTATAATTTTTGTGTTCGTTTATAAAGGATTGTCAGCCGGAATTTATCAGATTATAATTTTGTGTGTTTTGTTTATAAAGGATTTTCAGCCGAAATTTATCTGATTATAATTTTTGTGTTCGTTTATAAAGGATTGTCAGCCGGAATTTATCTGATTATAATTTTTGTGTTCGTTTATAAAGGATTGTCAGCCGGAATTTATCGGATTGTAATTTTGTGTGTTTTGTTTATAAAGGATTTTCAGCCGAAATTTATCTGATTATAATTTTTGTGTTCGTTTATAAAGGATTGTCAGCCGGGATTTATCTGCATCGATACCAAGACGGGACCCAAGTGTATTCTGTCTCAGAGTGAGTTGTCCTATTATTTGCAATAATCTTTCTTTGCACAAGTGTTAGTAGAGTAGGACACTCACTAACACACTCACAAAATCACTCACTCACCCACTCACTCAGAGGGACAATAGAGAAGGATAATACTAGTGAGAAGGAGGCGTGGTTATATAGTGTAAGTGTAGTGCAGAGTATTGGCTATGACTATAAGGAAATTTGCGGGGATTGGTTGAGAAAAAAGAATGTGAGAGAGAGAGAGAGAGAGAGAGAGAGAGAGAGAGAGAGAGAGAGAGAGAGAGTAGGATAGGAGGGTAGATAGAGAATAATGTTTAATTAATTAATTGGATGTGTGTGTGTGTGTGTGTGTGTGTGTGTGTGTGTGTGTGTGTGTGTGTGTGTGTGTAGTGATATTCTATTAAAAGTCAAACTTTTCAGACATATATGTGCATAATTTAGCATTTTGTGATAGTGATAGTCCTTACCACTCGGTGGATTAATGATAGTTCTTATTTCGTGATCTATTTAATCCGCCCGTCGACGGTGTCTTCATCTTTTGCAGTCGGAGAGACTAAGTCACGCCCTAGAAACCAATAATTCTCGTCCGTCTCTAAGTGTTACTCGTCCAGAGCAAAATGTCCTCCTGCAATTAATATTAATGCTAGATTTCCGTGGAATTTCTCTCTCGTCCCTCATATGTCCCTCTTACCAGCTTAAGAGGCACTTTTCCCTAAGTATGCATGACTGACTTTAATTTGTATTTCATAAGCTGCCCCCACCCCTTAAGCCTGCATACTTCCTTTTGATTAGTCAAAAAGTGGAAAAGTGAAAGGTTAATAAATTTTATTAAATGTAACATATACAGAAACGATCCATAAAATTATATACACGTTTTATATAAAGGGGTAACAAGGCATAAATACAAGTTAAGTTTCTAATTAGTTAACATCCTTCAACTCTTCTACCAAATAAAGTCATTCAGACTGATAGTTCACAGATCTCTCCAAATATTGTTTATAATTGGAATAAGTCTCTGATAGAAGTTCATTAACCATGAGAGTCAACTTGACAATAGGTTATAATTAGAATTTATAAGAAAAATACAGATTATAATCAATGAAAGATAGTACAAGACAATGATACTGAGAGCAGGACATGAATTCACCTGATCATTCATGCGTACACCAGTGTGGATATCACTGATACTGCCAGGGAAGAATAGAGATTACGAGCATGGTGCACAGGTCTAGCTGCTGGTCAGCATACAAGTGATGCACAGAATTGGTTGAATACATGTGCACACTGAATGAATAGTTTTTTTTTCACAAAACAGGTATAGCTCCAAGGATGGCTCTCAATGTCCAATAGAATGTCGCAACATCATGGGAACACGGAAGAATTGCATATAGGATAACACGTTACCTTAGCACTTTCTTCTGCTTCATCCTCCTTTATTGTTGGGACTCAAGAAATTCCTTAGGATTGCAGACATCAGACTGCAACTTCGGAATTCCAATGTCAGATTTCAGGCTTTGGATTTCCATAAGCTAACGATTGCCTTTTATGACCGGACTGTGAAATGACAAAATTCAGAGTGACTAGAACAACCAATTCTTCCAACAGGTAACTTTAGGCCCATTCCCATTGGTTGGAATTGTTGTGAGTAGGTCTGAAACCAATAGTGAGCAGAAACTACTCATCCACCTAGAACAGGTTTAGTTTACATCAGCACAACAGTTTAGACATTGCCTAAGGCTATTATTTAGTTCTGGCATTACAAAAATGTCGTCATATACAGTGCCCAAGGTAGGATCACATTAACATTTCAACATAATAATTAAACCTCACAAAATAGGGACAGGCAACATTGCAACTTTATTCTTGTACAGCATTGTTAGTATTTGGCAAACTGGCAATTTGATTTTTTTACTTTGTGCAGCAAGAGTGCTAGTTGAGAACAGACAACTCTTGAAACTTTTCTAAGCTTTAACAAAATTAGGTATGAATATTACCATTTTGTAAGTATAATGAATTGTATTGAGTGAATGGGATAGATAAGTAAATCACTTGACCAATGTTAACACTTTTGTTCCAATCCTGAATATTGTAACACTTTCATTTCTGAGTTGTGGAGTTATGCTTGTTTGCTTCCTTTGATTGAATATTATTGTTGGTAAATTAAATATTATCTTCCCGCATCAATTCATGTCAATGGGTGTAGTGCTCTGGGGATGTGGACAGTCAATCTACCTCAACTAAAAGTTTGGAACTCTAATAGGAAGGTAACCTCCCCAAAAGCATAGTTCGGGTGGTCTCCATAACCTGGGAATTAGCGAGAATCAATATAATGATTTTGTCATATTTTCTACACACTTGGAAGAGCTTGGTATGGATTAGCTCCCCCTCATGTAACTGAGTCCGCAACCCAGAAGAGAGTTACACTGTCATTTCTATGTATGTGTGTAACTGGACAATTTATTTTTCATTTAACAACAAGAATTAATGATTTGCAGGAAATGTCTAGGTTAATGATACTATAAATTAATAAATAAATAATTTGGAATATTTACTAAGCTTAGAAGTTACAAGTTCTCAACAGAATACTTTATTTTCTCAGCCAATATAAATACCTTTTAAAAAAAATGTTTTAAATCTTGTAAAATTAGTACGAACTAAAAGTGGTTATAACTGGAGGTTTTTTTTTTATCTCTTTCTATTTTTATTACTAATTTTCAGGAAAGTAAAGTTACTCTTTTAAATGAATTAGCTGATACTGTTTGAAAGCAACCTTGACTGGTTCATGCATTTGTTGACTTTTGTTGCAGCTGAGGTGCTCACCAAACCTGGCCAATGCCCCGCCCCTCAAGGCTTCGGAACCTGCGCTGCATCTTGCCAGACTGACGCAGAGTGTAGGGGGACGTTGAAGTGCTGCACGAACGCCTGTGGAGGAACTGCTTGCGTCGTGCCGCATAGACTACTTACATGTGCAAACGTGGTATGATGACGTCAGAGATCTATAATTAGACAACATCGCTCCACATAAAAGAATGACAATTTATGTATCGTACTGACTAGGTGTCACAAAGAATTAATACTTTCGTTGGCATGTATGCATGACGTCATAGAGGGGAGACCATGAAGGGGTAATAATAATTTTAAAAAACCTTGTCATTTGTTGTTGTCGTTAGATGTACATCCATGAGAAGAGAATTTCATTGAATTTCCAAAAGGGGTGTGGGGAAAGGACAACTATTTGCGAAAATCAACAATTGAGACAAATGTATTGTCCCAGGGAATGAGGAATTGAGTTAGCTTAGATGTGTGAATTAATACAAATTGCAAACATAATATATATGTGACACCTATGTCACCCTAGTTAATGGTTATTATTATTATTATGAATTCATCACACATTACTAATTACATATGATGATAATCTGAATTTATGTTATTAATAATTCTCCAGTAGACACCACTCATCTCTCTCGTTTGGCAGACGTGCAGACGTTGTAACCGTATTCTCTCTTCCACAACATTAAAGACAAACATTTACCGTCATGCAATATTTCAGTAGATGGAAAACGACTTATTAAATGAGAAGATAAATCTGTTTTTTAATCTATATTTAGCAAGCCTCGTCTACCCACTATTCTTCCCAAATATCATTACAAATATGTGTAAAAAGATCAATAAATTTAGCAATAAAGTTATTAAATCACCAATCAAATATACATATAACAACACAATGAAACGATAACTTTACATCAATGTTTCCATGAACTATGTTCGAACAATTTCAATACCTATACAGTCGTCTTATATCCTAACACAAATTCAAAAGATTAGTGTCAATATAAATCACAGAATAGTTCTGTACATAACATTGTCTAGGTGATTGCAGCAATAGTCTTTTGCAAGCTTTCATAACAAAGTCGCAAGTTCACTGTCACAATAGAATGGTCAGTTTTACGTGTCCTCTTACATGCTGTAGAACACTGATGACCCACTATTCTCTCTTGAGGCTAACCTGGGTGCTCTGCCCCATTAGTTCCCTCAAGCAGAGACTGTGGAATGTAAAAGCAGACGTGATACCTATAGTGGTAGGGAACATAACATCTGAACTGGAAGACTACCTGAATAAACTACCTGGAAATCACAGACTCGCCCCACTACTCAAAGAAGCGCTCCTCGGAAGTGCCCACATCCTCCGTAAAACCTTGGATCTCCCAGAATCTTGGTAAGATTCCGAGACCTTGGAATCACAACCGACAGTCAAACAGAAGTCGTGGAAAAGAAGCAATAATAATAAATGAGAGCTAGAAACTGGAAATAATGTTTTAATAAATTTCAAGTTTGTTTGCATGACGTTTATGAAATCATTTGGACTTAGATGGTCCGGTCATTAGAAGGTTGATATATTTACTATGAGTAGAGATTTAAGTGAAAGAAATGTAAAATATTTTCTGTAGTAAATGAAACGGTTCTTGTCTTAAGTTTGCTTTTGACCCTTATTATAGATCAGCCTTACCAAAGTGGTATCTAGCCGCCTATTTTGTTTAGGTATGAAGTATTTTTCGCACTTCTGACATTCCAGTGAGGTACGTTTTTGAGTGTACAAATATTAAGGTTAGATGGTAATGTATATTATTAATACACGTTCAGTTTTCAACTGCATTTCAGACTTTTGTTCAGTAATACTAACTCCAACTGAATATAAATTTGACTATTTTGCACTTTTATTTGACATGTGAGAGTCCTTATATATTTTCCTGTCCGTAAACCTCTTTCCCTCTCTCATTGTCTTTAACAAAATATTTGTAGAAATGCCAGAGAAACTTTCATTGTCTTTAACAAAATATTTGTAGAAATGCCAGAGAAACTTTCAATGCGTTGAAACATCCGATGGTCCAACCTGCGTCCCCACTCCAAGTGAGTGTAATTTTATCTATCTATCTATCTATCTATCTATCTATCTATCTATCTATCTATCTATCTATCTATCTATCTATCTATCTATCTATCTATCTATCTATCTATCTATCTATCTATCTATCTATCTATCTATCTATCTATCTGTCACAGGAAATGAGGGACCGAAATTATATTTTATTTCATTTTAAAAAACCGCTAACAAAACTAATTGAAGTAATCCGAGTTTTGTTATTTTTCGTATGTAGCATGTAACTTCCAGTAACGGTCACCTAAGATCTCTTTAGTAGACAGACGTTCGTGACGCAGTGTGTGTTAATATATCATATTGAATATATGTATTAGTTTATGAAGAATATGTATATTAAATAAATTGGGACAACTGCGCACTACGAGCCACGTGTTGTTGACGAGAGAAATGGCCAGTGCGCATTAGAATTGACCACAGAAAAGCGTGCATCACGATTACCACTATATATCCAAGGCAAAAATCATGTCACAGGACATAGCTTCTGGAAGTTTTGGAGACCTTCAGTAAAGCTATATAAGAGGCAAAATGAAGACTTTTACTCTCAATGTTGAAAACGTCGATTCGTCTGAAGCCAGTCTAACTTCACGTATGAATTATCTCATGTACAGAGATTTCATAAAGGAAAGCTGCAATAATCTCTTTCCATCCGTTTTCCATCCGTCTGATGCCATATATTGAGTAACGAGGCAAAATTACTCAGTATAACTTTTGGCAAAGTGGAACGTTCGCTGTCAAAGAAAACCCGATGTATGCGACGCTGGTTGTATGCAGTTAACGACACGAGGGACCAATTTGTTCTCCCCCTGTCTCAGTTTGGTTTGACAGATCTATCCCGCTAATTGAGAGGCTAGCACCGCGATCGTCTCACAGACAATCCGGATTTCTACACTCAGTGTAATGCGACGACACATCCCACTGGACGACTCCATCCGATAATGCTAAACGTCGTTGAGGTGTCCGTTTCCATGACAAACAACGATAATTATCGAGGCTGACAGCAGTCAGCTAAATTTCAGATTTCTCCCCAGTGATAATCTGAAAGTGGTGCCTAGATTCTGCAGAATCTTCACCTGTAATGCGACGCCTCAATTGCGCCGTGATCTTCACTTTGAAGTGCCGCTTATAAGTGACGTGTGAGCTTACGTCATCTCCTTGGAACTCTGACATTAATAGTGAGTAATAATTAGCACGGCTAACGCGCACATACTTAACCCTAGGACTCAAGAAAATGAACACTATTATATCGTTTGCAAAATAAGAACTTTAATGTTAAAATTAATGCTTATTCTACATGTTAACTATTGTTAAAGCGGCCCCATTTGCCGCATAAGAATTGTGTAATTAACCTTTATTTTATATTTTGAATTTCATCATTTTCATCTCCCCTTATTTCCCACAGAGTGTATGACATTGGAAAGTTGAATGAATGATTAATCACTGTGCGAAAGAGTAGTCCCCCTTTTAAATCGGGAAATAAATAACCTGATTTAAACATCTTTCAACTCTCTTGTTATTCATAGTTTTTGAGAGGGACGAAAGAATTTGTACTATTGTTTTGCACCGTTCGTCTGTTCGTCCATTTATTCACATTTATGATACACACTCACAACACACACCGCCAATAAAACGTTCCTTGGCATGACACTAATAAACTGGGCCCCACCCAAACATCAATGGAGTATGTCATGTGTGTCTATGTAACAACTTGACGCGACGTAGTACTGGCATACGTCACATGAGTTTATCTTGGAGGTGCACCGGAGCAGGCCAAAAATAGACTTCACCCCTTGCATCTCTAACTTCAGCTCGGGGACGGCTTGTAATGAGCCCTCCCCATTCGTGACATCTGGTGACCACTGACCGTGATCTGACAAGGTAAATTGTGTTGTTGTAAGAAAGTGTCATCTCTTTCCTGCTTTTCTATCTCATCACCATATGCATTGTTTATTGCATGTTAGGGCTTTGCTATTGAGACTTAGGTGAACTGGATTTTGATAAGACTTATTATTGTGTTGAAATAAGTTTTATAATCTTTACGCTATTATCGTTAACGCGTACCGACTCGTGTTTAGACGTACATAGATCGATATTTTGTACGCTACATTAGCAACTGTTGTTTTGCAAATTTTGCTAACTTTGCAAATTTGCGATTAGGACTCCTTTTACTCGTGTTTGTTGTAATCCTAATCACGTGGTAGCTGGTGTTCATACGCACATCATTGCACCACTTGTGACCGACAGAGGTCAAAATCCCGCGAATATTCTAAGTCATTCTATCCATACTCGTGATAACTAGCAATTTTAAAAATGGCCGAGCTAGTAAACATAAAGAAAGAACTCATGGCTATGGGTAGAGAATTCGGGTATGAGAAAGCCGAGTTAAAGAAATACGTGGATGAGGAGATAGCTAAATGGTATGTTGCAAAAGAAAATGAGGCGAAAGAGGTGAGAGAGCTAGAAGATAAGAGACAGATAGCTAAACATTTAGAGATGCAAACTTTGAGAGAGCTAGAGGAAAAAAGATCGAAAGAGGCTATAGAGCTAGAAGATAAGAGAGAGTTAGCTAAACAGCTAGAGATGCAAAACCTGAGAGAGCTAGAGGATAGAAAAAATGAGCTAGAGGAAAAAAGAGCGAAAGAGGCGAGAGATTTTAAAGAGAAAGAAATCCAAGATATGAGAGAAATAGAGTTATTAAAGATTCAGTCAGCTAGGGATTTAGAAGATAAAAGGCAGGAAGTAGAAGAGAAAAAGCTTAAGTTAAAAGCTAGAGCACATCAGGAACAGCTTGAACTAGCTAAGCAAGAGTTAACAGCTAGAGAGAAGTTGTTAGATGGGACTGCTAAGCAACAGGCCGAGTTAAATAAACCCCGTACACGGCTAGCTTTCTTTAACCCTGAAGTCGAGACGATTGACGAGTTTTTGACACGCTTTGACAGTTTCATTGCCAACTTTAATTACACTGACATTGAAAAGAAACAACAACTGGGTCAAATACTCCAAGGTGAAAGCTCGCGCGCATTTACTGATCTAACGCGCGATCCCGCTATTACTTATGCAGATCTCAAAACGGGTTTGATGCGTACTTTTCAATGTACAGCAGAAGGCTTTCGAAAAATGTTTAGGAGAGCCATACCCAAAGCAAATGACACCATGCAAGCCTTCGGTACCCGGTTACGCCATTATCTTGATAGATGGATTGATTTGACAGACATCAGGAAGACATATGAGGGCCTATTTGATTTGATATTAAGAGATCAATTTCTCCATATTGCTCCGCCTGCAATGACGACATATTTGCAGCGAAATCCCCCGACTAACTTCTGTGATATGTTGAAGTTAGCAGACACGTATAATGATTACCCTGATCCGGTAATTACGAGGAGTGCGCCACGCCCTCCTCTTACAAATCGGCAGAAGTATACACCGAAACTGAACCGACCGATGACGAAATCGGAAAAACCCGAACCGGTACAGCGGACATATACTAAGTCACAAGACGTACGACGTCACACACGTGACTCCCCGCCTATGACATGTTACACTTGCAAAGGGAAGGGGCATAGTTCTCAGAACTGTCCCAGCCCACGTGATGTAAAAGTATGCACTGAAACAGGTGCAACTCTAAAGACCCAACAGGCTACAGTAAACGGACAAAGAGTCAAAATACTGGTCGATACAGGTGCGTCCATAAGCTGCATAAATGCTAAACTTGTACGCCCTGAACAGTATCTAAGGGGTAGTGTCCGCATTCGATGTGTTATGGGACACCTTAGTACATGTCCAAGAGCCACTGTACATGTTACGTCACCCGTATTCTCTGGTACAGTCACCGCCGCAGTGATAAGAGACATGCAGTTCGGATTCATACTATCGCCCGAACAGTGTGACGCAAACACTGATGACATCTATCCTGTTCTCCCCGTAACCACTAGAGCACAACGGGAACGTAGTAAACAAGGACCCCCAGCTCTAAAGATAGTCGAGAATACATTCCCGCAGTTGACCCCAAGTCAACTCAGTCACCTGCAGCAGGAGGACAAAAGCTTGTCCTCAATGCTAAAGCTGGCACGGAAAAACACTATTACGTCCAGCAAGTACGCGACAATGACGTATTTCCTGAAGGACGGACTAGCGTTTCGGCGCACCGACTATAAGGAAAATGATACTAGAAGCACCACGTGTCTATTTACCCCTAAACCACTCAGACCGCTGATTCTAAGCTTTGCACACGACTCAATCATGTCTGGACATCAGGGCGCGCGTCGCACTGAGCAGCGAGTTCGCGAAGATTTTTTTTGGCCAGGCCTGAGTAGGGATGTTCGCTCGTACGTTCGTACATGTACGCAGTGTCAACAACATATTGACCGAGGGCGTGTCAGTCGAGTTCCCCTCGAGATAGTACCAACAGTAGAGGAACCATTCCTAAAAGTCGCAGTAGACATTATTGGCCCAATCATTCCCGCGGCCGAAGGAGGATATCGCTATATCCTAACAATCGTGGATTTTGCAACACGATATCCAGAAGCAGTCGCATTAAAGGGCATCACAGCAATCGAAGTCGCAGACGCTTTAATAGACGTATTTTCTCGCACGGGCGTACCTCGCGAAATATTGAGTGACCAGGGCACTCAATTCACCTCAGCAATGATGGCTGAAACAATGCGTCTACTGGCGTGTAAACAGTTGTTCTCATCACCATATCACGCTCAGTCTAATGGTGCCATTGAACGCTTCAATAAAGAAAATGTTAATTAAAATGGCCTCGGAACAACCCGACCAGTGGCCGCGTTTTCTAGCACCATTACTCTTCGCGTATCGCGAACTCCCACAAGAGAGTACGGGCTACTCACCGTTCCAACTACTATACGGCAGGCAACCTCGTGGTCCCCTTAAACTAATAAAAGAAACATGGGTCAAGGGAGACACTGTGACCGATGGTAAAGATGTTCACACGTACGTAGCCGAACTACATCAACGTCTGACCGAGACATGTCACTTAGCACAGGAAAACATTCGCGAAAAACAACCCCGATACAAGCGAAATTTTGACCGTACTGCTGTGGAACGTAACCTCGAACCAGGTCAGCTCGTGTTACTCTTGCGGCCCACACATAACAACCGCATGCAAATGCACTGGCATGGACCCTACCGCGTTATTAAGCGTGTGAAGCAGAACGACTACAGCATACAGATAGGAAATAAGCAGAAAACCTATCACATAAATATGCTCAAGCGTTACTATGAACGCAGCGACGAACAGATACAAAACGTGAATGTCGCACTGATACAATTGGAAGACTCCAATTTCAGAACAGACATGATGTCCGCCGAAACCACGCCTAACTCCGCAGTTACAGTCGATCAAGTTGAGATTGACTCGAACTTAACTGTCGAACAGCGCGACGCAATGTCAAAGCTCTTACACAGACACGCGCGCATATTCACCGACCAACCGGGCCACTCAGATTTGGTTGAACACCGCATCAAACTTTTAAGTGACAAACCGATACGCTTAAAACAGTACCCACAGAAATATGAGAGCACAAAGTACATAGCAGAACAGGTGCGTGAAATGCAAAAACAGGGCGTGATTGAACAGTCAATCTCCCCATATTCATCACCAGTCGTCTTAGTTAAAAAGAAAGACGGTACGCTTCGTTTTTGTGTGGACTATAGACAGTTAAATGAGATAACTGAATTCGATGCGGAACCTATCCCAAATCAGGACGAATTATTCGCAAAACTAACCAAGGCACATTACTTTTCAAAGTTTGACATGTGCAAAGGGTACTGGCAACTGTCGGTTGCTAGTGACGACAGACCAAAAACAGCATTCCCAACTCCGCTAGGCTTGTTTCAGTTTTGCCGACTACCGTTCGGACTAGCGAACGCACCCGCAACATTCGCGCGCTTCATGCGAAAATTACCGTTAGAGAGCGTTGACGCATTGAATTTCTTTGATGACATACTGGTAGCAACAGGAACATGGGACCAACATTTATCCTCAGTGGGTGGTCTACTTGACATTCTCGAGCGCCATAAATTGACCGTGAAACCCACTAAAGTACGCGCGGGCTTTCGAGAGATTGAATTTCTTGGCCATATCATAAGTGACGGACAAATAGGCCCAAATCTAGACTTGACTGCAGCCATTCGTGACATGACCTTACCGACTACAAAGAAACAGGTCAGGGCAGTTTTGGGGCTAGTGGGGTACTACCGAAAATTTGTCCCAAACTTCAGTACGCTTCTTAAACCACTGACGGACTTAACTGGGAACAAACAACCCACGAAAATACGATGGACGGCAGAGTGTAGCACCGCCCTCGAAAAAGTGAAGGACATCTTGACCAGTAAACCCGTCCTACAGTTACCAGACTTTGACAAAAGATTTATTGTCAGGACCGACGCATCAGACGAAGGCCTCGGTGCCATACTTCTCCAAGAGACAGATGACGAATACCTACCGGTAGCATACGCTTCTAAGAAACTGTTAGATCGTGAGACACGGTATTCTACGATCGAAAAAGAGTGCTTAGCAATCGTATGGGCACTCAAGAAATTTAGTGCATATCTGTACTCTAAACCATTCATCCTGCAGTGCGATCATAAGCCGCTGACATATCTGCGCACTAGCATGTACGATAACGCTAGGCTAACTAGATGGACACTCCTGCTACAGGAGTATAGCTTCGTTGTCGAACACATCGCGGGCCGAGAAAATTCGGGTGCCGATGCATTATCCCGGCATGCCATAACCGCGATATAAACAAGAGAGAGGATAGTCTCTCCACAGATGCGCATATAATTCCTGTGGGGACTATCGTGTGAAATAAATTTTTTTTTTGTTCCTATTTGATTTCCACTCTGTGAGCTCCAATCAATTTTAAAAAGGGGGTTGTCACAGGAAATGAGGGACCGAAATTATATTTTATTTCATTTTAAAAAACCGCTAACAAAACTAATTGAAGTAATCCGAGTTTTGTTATTTTTCGTATGTAGCATGTAACTTCCAGTAACGGTCACCTAAGATCTCTTTAGTAGACAGACGTTCGTGACGCAGTGTGTGTTAATATATCATATTGAATATATGTATTAGTTTATGAAGAATATGTATATTAAATAAATTGGGACAACTGCGCACTACGAGCCACGTGTTGTTGACGAGAGAAATGGCCAGTGCGCATTAGAATTGACCACAGAAAAGCGTGCATCACGATTACCACTATATATCCAAGGCAAAAATCATGTCACAGGACATAGCTTCTGGAAGTTTTGGAGACCTTCAGTAAAGCTATATAAGAGGCAAAATGAAGACTTTTACTCTCAATGTTGAAAACGTCGATTCGTCTGAAGCCAGTCTAACTTCACGTATGAATTATCTCATGTACAGAGATTTCATAAAGGAAAGCTGCAATAATCTCTTTCCATCCGTTTTCCATCCGTCTGATGCCATATATTGAGTAACGAGGCAAAATTACTCAGTATAACTTTTGGCAAAGTGGAACGTTCGCTGTCAAAGAAAACCCGATGTATGCGACGCTGGTTGTATGCAGTTAACGACACGAGGGACCAATTTGTTCTCCCCCTGTCTCAGTTTGGTTTGACAGATCTATCCCGCTAATTGAGAGGCTAGCACCGCGATCGTCTCACAGACAATCCGGATTTCTACACTCAGTGTAATGCGACGACACATCCCACTGGACGACTCCATCCGATAATGCTAAACGTCGTTGAGGTGTCCGTTTCCACGACAAACAACGATAATTATCGAGGCTGACAGCAGTCAGCTAAATTTCAGATTTCTCCCCAGTGATAATCTGAAAGTGGTGCCTAGATTCTGCAGAATCTTCACCTGTAATGTGACGCCTCAATTGCGCCGTGATCTTCACTTTGAAGTGCCGCTTATAAGTGACGTGTGAGCTTACGTCATCTCCTTGGAACTCTGACATTAATAGTGAGTAATAATTAGCACGGCTAACGCGCACATACTTAACCCTAGGACTCAAGAAAATGAACACTATTATATCGTTTGCAAAATAAGAACTTTAATGTTAAAATTAATGCTTATTCTACATGTTAACTATTGTTAAAGCGGCCCCATTTGCCGCATAAGAATTGTGTAATTAACCTTTATTTTATATTTTGAATTTCATCATTTTCATCTCCCCTTATTTCCCACAGAGTGTATGACATTGGAAAGTTGAATGAATGATTAATCACTGTGCAATAGGATCTGATATTCTAAGATTCTTTATCAAATTGTCACCACTAACCAACCAGTTAAGAAAGCAAAGCGAGGCTATTGTTTCACAAATAGAAAGCCTATTTTTGGGAGTGCCGCAATTCCATGGAATACATAAATACAAACTTTACTTTCTGTTACGTTTCCAGTATTTATTTATAGACCCTGCCTAGAATAAATAAGGACTTTAAAGATAATTAATTCCTTCTCTCATATCCTATGCAGACTGGTTGCTCAACTTATCATTTGACTAATTTAAAAGTGCGTCTTGTAGTGCAGACGACAAATTTACAAACTGATAAATTGCGAACGTTAGCTAGATTGAAGTCGTTAAATTCCTCTAAATTAATATGCATTCGTTATTGTCATTCAGCTCATCCGCCCCCATCCAATCTAAGATAAATCTATAGGTCTATTATGCATAAAAATTAACTACGAAGAGGTTTAACAATTAAAATAAGATTTAATAAAGTTTAACAATTTAACAATAATCAAATACGAGCGCGAAAAGTCTATTTCTCAATTCATGCACGTATGTGCTTAAAGTCTCAAGAGGAAAGATAGCCAAATTGTTCCCTTTTGATAATTGAATTCATCTGAGGAATACTCAGCTGTAAAGTCTGTATTCGCCTGGTTCTTTCAGTCCGTCCCGGTCTATCTCACAGTATCACTCTAGCGGAGATGCACGTGGCATACAGGTAAAGGTGTCCTTTATGTCGCTAGTGAACTTGAGTCTTTAGACCAGCGTACGTCTACTTCAACGTTGCTTACAGTGGCGTGGACTCTCAATAAGTGAACTCTCGCCAGAATTCAAACCAGTTCATACAGGTCTTCGGATGAAGACAAAGCACGGCAAGGCAAGGCAAGGCAAAGCAAAACCAAGCCCAAGGAGAAAAGAGGGAGCCGACCTGGGTAAAGCAAAATGCGTCCCAATATAGTCTTTGCTTAATATGCCCTTACTTAAGCACGTTCCAGTTTAATGCTCTGAATTAGAAATTCGACCTTGCGTCGTTTACAATTTAGATTTAGAAAAACGTAATCTTCTCATGTTTCATTTAACAGCATGACGTATGAATCATAAAAATAGTTACAACGTTAAATTAACCCGATCCCTGTCATGCAAAAAAACACGAGTCGGCAGCGCCGTGTCAGGCACTTTTGCCGCTAATCGATAATTTCAATGGGTTGGTAAACTAAAACATTAAAAGTGAAGCTAATACTAAATGAATTTTAAAAACGTTAATTGTAAACTATTATATACATATTATAAAATATTTCAATTTAAAAAAAAAATTTTTTTTTAAATTAAAAAATATATAAATAATAAAAAGTTTTTTTACCTTTTTGTTGAACTTGCGATTTTCATCATCTTTTGTCGTATTCCTGGAGGATTTTCATTTTATTACACATTTATTTAATAGTCCAAATTGTGTGGAAATGTTTAATCAATATTTCAGAATATTAATCCAAGATTTTGCATTATTATTAGTTTTTTTATATCAAGCACACACCACCAAGTACATTTACTCAATGGATTTAGTGTGAGAGATTTGAAATAGATCTAGAAAAATAGATCGCATCCAAGTAGATAAATCCAATTGAAGTGAAGAAAAATATTCCACATATGTCCAGTTCAGTATTTTTTGTGCACATAAAAACTATTTCCATAAGAATTTTTTTTACACATCAATACAATAAGTCCCCAAAACTGATACATTTCAGTCACCTCTGTATCACGCCACTGTTTGAAGAGACGAAGTTAGAAAGATTTGCACACGATAATAGTAGATCTGCGGCATAAGTATTCGTGAACTCGACAATTTTTTGCACAAAATTCACTGGTAAAAATGCTTCCAAAATATCAACTTCTCCAGTATTTTCTGCAAATGACATTTATATTTCACTATTTCCTGCAAAAGCATGTGACTTTTCCATGCACGTAACAGACGCCGACGCCACGCTTCGACATGACCGGTTTTCAGTTTTCGTAGTGCTGGCCTCGAGGTCAACTGCGTCTAAAATTTCAATAGGGGCTGGTTGAACATTTTTATTTTCTGATAAAAAAAGAAATCAGATTCATCTAAAATGAATCAAATTCTGACCCAGCTGTGGCTTCAAATTGTGAGTTTGAAAACATCGAAACTTGCCATGGAGATCAACACAAAATGTCTGCACGTCTTCACAAAGACAGTGGGTTGTATTGAAAAAGCCGCCAATTCAAGCTCATTAACATACTGATTATAAGTATCCAATGAAAAAATTTATAACAGATTGGGTGCAGAAGCCAAACATATCTTTCAATTTTTCTGATTGGTTATTTTTAATGAATGGTTTCATGAATGAACGAACAACACGCACGTATCTGTAAGCCTGTGACATACCGTGGAACGCAGTCAAGGGCTCAGTCACTTCCGGTTGTGACATAACTTGACACCCAGACTGCGAACGGGTTAATGTTCATACAAAAGGGGTAATTCAAACAGCAAAGCGCTTCACAATTTACAATTAAAATTACACGCAATAATTGAATTACATGAGAAATTCATGTCGAGCGCAGGCATTCTGGCTCTAGTGAATTAAAAGCAATATAAATTAAAGTTACAATGGAAAAGAGTTACAATAAATTTATATTCCATAATTTATAGGTTTTCAGTCATTTCCCTGAACCGTGCTCAAATATATAGTGGATAATATAATACATAGCACAAATACATACATAGTCAAGATATACATAATACAATCAGATAAAATGGTACCTTTATGAGAAGTCGAAGTGTATGATTCTCATCTATCTCGCCGGTTGCCGTATGACCCGAGTAGCTTAACGTGGTGACGTGTAGCTAATTGTTTCTCGCAGTAAAGGGGCAGAAGCGTTCACCAATATTTATAGGAAAGCATAAAGCATATCACGTGACGGATCGCGTGGCATGTAGTTGGTTCTAGAACCTAGACAATGGCCTAAAGTTACATAACGTCTTGACCTGTTCTGGAAGCTTCTCGATAGGGGAGAGCTTTGAACAAAGGGTTTTCAAATCTCAATATTTGAAGTAAACAATCAAGTGGGTCAGCAAGTCATGACATTTTTATCAGACTGTGACACTTTCCATATCTTCCTCTCGTTTGTGTATTTCTCTGTCTGTGAGTATATGTCTATATGATTCTGTATTTTTATCCTTGTGTTTATCTATATGTCCCAACGTGCATGTGTCTATCTCTGATCTGTTTTCTCTCTCTTTCCATCTCTTCCACCCATGCATCCCAAACACTCGAGTAAGTACATAAACACACACACGTACGCATGCACACACACACACACACACACACACACACACATGCACGCACGCACGCACGCACGCACGCACGCGCACACATAAACGAATTACTATATCTTAAAACTTCGTTCCAATCCCTTGGAAAGTCAACTGACGTCATAAAGGAATAATTAAAATCAAATAAAGAGGAGAGCACTGGAAAACTCTGAAAAAAGAGTTGGCAGGCATTGCGATAAGCACGTGATCAAACAAGAACCCGGATGTTCGACATAATTTTTATCTGCTTTCTACTTGTGCTTCTATAAATATTGTTACTAAAACTGCTAATGCTACATCTTCCCACCACTAATACTACTGCTTTCTCTACTTATGCTATCTTGATTTTATTAGTGATTGACAAAGTGTTTTCATCTGTAGAAAATTTAGTGTTTCTAGAAAATGTATCTCTTTAGCATTGACATTATGTTATTTATAAGTCATAGTTATTGTAATCTAGCCTTTGAATACAACCGCAGGACACGTTAAGGTTAGTTACTTAATCTCGCTTTAAATCAAAATATCGGGACACACAAAGAGTTACTACATCTCGGTTTAGATAAAAACCTCAGGGCCAAAAGAGTTAAGTATTCTCAGTTTAGGCCAATTTAAGATTTAGTTACGTAATCTCACTTTAGATCTAAACCACATGACACACAAAGAGTTATGCTATCTCACTTTAGATCAAAACCCTTCTGCCTAACTGGCCATTTTTTTCTTGTACACTTCTGCCTGACAATTTTCCATGTACACCTCTGCCTCACCAGTTTTCTCTTATACACTGCTGCATGATTAATTCTCCCTTGTACATCTTGTCCTCACCAATTTTCTCTATGTGCACATCTGCCTGACCAATTTTCCTCTGTTAATCTCTGCCTGACCAATTTTCCCCCGTTAATCTTTGCCTGAGCATTTTCCCCCTGTTAATCTCTGCCTGACCAATTTCCCCCCCATCCCCGTTAATCTTTGCCTGACCAATTTCCCCTTGCTAATCACTACCTGACCAATTCTCTTTGTATACTTCTGCCTGAACAATTTTTTCAGAGCAAAAATAGGACTGTGGCAAAAGTGATCAATAACTGGATCTTCAACAGTTATCTAAAATGTTGATATTACATGTAATTATTGCTTTGAAGTACAGAGTTTTAGAAAATATAAGTGTATTTAGCATTGAACATTATGAAGAATCTTTAATTCATTCATCATATCATACAATACTTTATTTTTCTTGTTTTTAATAAATAAATACAATTTTATGCAATCATCCTATTCAATGATCGTTGGTATTGATATTTATGATCGTTGAAAAAAGCAATACTGCAGAAGTGCTGCAAGTGTACACTGTAGAAGAAAAGCAGTTAATCATATGCAACAACACTCAGAAGTAGGCAATCAATGTTCAAGAATCGATATATTTACCAAAACAGGGAGGAAAGTGATGCTAGATAATGAATACAATATATAGCTTATGGATTGTTACGCATTTCAAAAATGACAAAATATTCACTTTGGAGAATACAATAATGCATTAGACATTGATACACATTTGATCATGTTTAATGTTACAGCAGTCTTGAATTTTATGATTCGTTTGGACATTCCCTTCTTTCATTCTATGCCGTAATAATCTGACACACAAACATCAATCTTTGTTACAGCAAATGTGGTTGCTAAAGTTTATATACATGAATTTGCATATAACATTTATAATTCACAGCAAAATCTCTTATGTAAGCGAATATTATTTATTTGATATACACAAAGAATATATAATTATATTAAAAAAGAAATTATGTTAAAGAACTTACAATCAAATTTGCTAAGGGCAGGTCTTCTTTACTTTTTTCTTATATCTCTCTCCATCCATCCATCCATCCAGCCAGCCAGTCATTTCTCTGTTTGTCTGCCTGTCTATCTATCAGTGACAAATATTTCCACCCCTTCCTTTATTTGTAACTTGTCTTTTTCATCTTTACTATCCATAATCTAATCTATACTTTTATTTATATTTTATTTGATAAATTGTGGAGCAATATTACTGATATTTCTACGATATCTGTTAAGGTAGATGTGGTATTCTGCACATTTTAATTAATATACTAAGCCCATGTTGGGAAACTTGTAGCAGTTAATGTGACAAATCTAAATCCCTGTGAAAGTGTTATTGTTATGATTTAGAGGTGTCTCAAAACATGATGAAATACCACTTTGTTCAGTTATTTTAATGTGTTTTAATATGTACGTAATTGGTAGGGTTTACATACAGTATAGTTCATGTTTATTTAAAGATGTATGAAAGAGTAATGCTGCTCAGTCTATTATTGTTTCGAAAGGGTGAGTGCAGTGTGAAAATTGTATTGACATGTGTTGTCAACACTTTTTCACTCCACATGCAGCATTGTCCTGTATTGTCAACACTTTTTCACTCAACATGCAGTCTCGCATGTCATTAGTATACAAAACGCTTGCATGCATAATAAAAGAGCCAAACACACATCCATGGTGTATGCATGTGGACATTGTGATGGACAACAAACAAGTCCTACTTAGTACTGACTAAGCAAGCCACCCTTCATTGGGGCGGTGGTGACAATGAGCGTGTGTGCGTGTGCCTGTGATTCGAGAACCTATACAGCGTGTTGATAATGGAGTAAAGCAAATGTAACCAGCAAGGCTCTGTACTGAATAGTAATGACCAAGGTTGATGGTTGATGTCAGTCCCCAACCCACCCACTCTCGCAAATAATAAATTTAATTCAAAACAAAGTATCTCTCATGTAAAAGGACAAAGAGGCTGAAATAAATGTCTCTGCAATCACGTGACTGTGTTATGGATTATTAATAAGGACAACACTTGTTTGTTTACTTTTGACGCTTCTCTTGCCTAGAGCATCCTGGTTACTGACTTTTGTTTATTTACTGACTTTTGTTTATTTATTGACGTTTGTTTATTTATTCTGCGAAGAAAAAATAATACCGACAGGAAGTGTGGGTCACAGAACGGTTTTCAATAAGTACAGGCAAACAGTTTAGTACAGTATCATTTCTTTCACTCTTTCTTCTTTTGTTGAGCAACTTAATATTATTTAATCCTTCTTCTTTTGTTGAGCAACTTAATATTATTTAATCCTTCTTCTTTTGTTGAGCAACTTAATATTATTTAATCCTTCTTTTGTTGAGCAACTTAATATTATTTAATCTTTCGTTCGATGAGTAAAGTTTTATATCATTTAACTTTGGAATGCATTGCTAATATACTCTTCTAGATAACTATTTGCATAGTCAGATAGACCGACCAAACAGACAGATAGAAAAATCGATAGACAGACACATGGATGGATACGCTGCTGAATAGGCAGAGAGACAGATACAGATAAACTGATAGAAAGATAGATAGATAGATAGATAGATTTCTTTTTTCTTTAATTGTTATCTGGTCTACCTATAACTGTGTTTATTGTTGCTTGCAACTATTCATTTTGTGTGGTTTAATGTTACCTATGTAACTATTCACCTATGTGTTTTGTTACAACTGTAACTATTCACCATATTGCGTTTTAGGCTTAGCTTCGAATTGTGTTAGATAATATTTATTATGCGTTGAATGTATGTGTTTATAGGTATGTTATTTGAATCTGTATATTTATTGAGTAGACATATTTATCCCAAACCACCTGTAATCATTTGAATGCTCACCATATGTGTTGTGTATTGTAATAATTGTTTATTTTACCTATATCGTACGTAAATACATATTTATTTTGTTTCTTATATTAGCACATTTATTTCATATAAAATATTGCATGTTTATTGTGTATCCTAGGTTACTGATATTTGGATATTTTTTTTAAATTAAAGACGAAATCCTGTCATGGTTTCCCTAGAAAGTATGATGAATTGAAATCGTAAATATTTTATCAGTTATTAATATATAAATTGCAGCGACACGTTTTAGTCCTCTTCCAATTAAATCAAAAGTACCACGTTATTTCCATTCAGTTTTGACTCCATACAACTTTAAATAAAATGATTTATTCGAACCATGTTCGTTTTGAAATGAAATGAGTTTTGAATGAAATAAAAAATGACAGAGAGATAGAAAGTAAAATGAATAACAGTCAAGTGAGCTGAGTACAGGCAAACAAACAACAGTCGTTTTAATTTTAAAAAATCAAACGACCCACACGCCTTTAGAAACTTTTGTAAACTGAACAACAGTCACGTTACCTGAGTACAGGCAAACAAACAACTGTCGTTTTAATTTTAAAAATCAAACAACCAACACGTCTGTTACAAAAAACACACTTTTGTATCACTTTCTAAGTGTTGGCCTTCACCTTTGATATAGTAAACATTCGGGGTCAATAGTCGATATTGGCTTACAGATAACGTGGTGTGTGTTGACGTTCATCTGCCATAGTTGATTTAAGTTTGAATACGGGTCATTTAGGGCTCTTTATATCCCAACACAGATTTTGGTTTGAAATGACGTATTTAAGGTTCCTTTGTGTCCAACGCAAATTATTTCGGTTTGCAGATTAACTATATAGAGCTATAAATCTTTTGTCCAACACAGTCAGATTCAGTTGGATTTTTTTTTTGGTCCAAGGCATTTGATTTCGGTTTGAAAATAGAGTATTTAGAACTAGGTTTTGTCTAGCACAGCTAATGTTGGCTGAAAATATTATGCCTAATACTTACTTGTAGTTGATCACGGTTAATTTTGGTTGAAAGTATTGTAATCAAAGTTGATTTTATTCCCCCAAGCCTAATTTCGGTTTGAAGATAATGTGCCTAGTGCTTATTTACAATCGACATATGTGATGAAAGTTTCAGTTAACACGTCTTGTCTTGGCTTACCACTAGCTCGTTTTATTTAGTCTAAGAATGGCAGAGAACTATCACGTTTTGTCTAGCCTAAGACAGGTTTAATACTCCCATATCTTGTCTAGTCTAAGGCTGGCATGTTTAGTCTTAAGATCGTTTTAGCATGTCTTATTTAGTCTTAGACTGGTTTAATACTCCCATATCTTGTCTAGTCTAAGGATGGCTTAGCACTAAAAGTCTTGTCTAGCCCAATGCCAGCTTAGCACTAACATTTTTGTCTAGTCTAAGGCTAAATTAGAAGTTTTGTCTAGTTTAAAGCTGATACACCTCTGTATCTTAGTTCTCACTTTCTACTTGATATGGAATTTGAATTTTCTCCACTGCACTTTCTTGCCTAGATCGGTTGTTGATGATGGCAGTGACATAGTGAGGTGTGGAGCTTGTTGTTTTACAATGGCGTCAGCTGAACTTGCAGTCAGGACACACAAAAACAATTATTACCTGTTTTGAGGAGTGCAGGCAGGTTGGTGGTGATTTCCGCGTCCGTCTGTGTGGTTGATTAATACCCCTAAACAAGCTTCTATAAAAATTCCTGTTATGCTTTGCTCACCTTTTAGTGACCTATTTCCGTGTAGGTTATTGTAAACTTCACCCGTGACATCCTTTTAGGTGCACGACTGAAAAACACGCGAGCAGAGTATAAAACTTGTGGGAATTAATAAATTGACAGTTTGTGGTGGTAAAGAAATAGTTAACGTGATAGGCCAGGACTGTCTACACTGATTTGTTGCAGAAGATCGATTTCCAAGGCGTTGTGAACCAGTTCGCTATGGCTTACGTCTTTCATTTCACTGCCATGGTAAGGAGTGAAATCGCGTGAGTCAGCTAAGAGTATAATTGTTTGGCCATGTAGAATTATTTTGAAAGTTAATTTTCATTAATACGTTTTCGTTTAATTATTGAAATTGTTGGAGTGTGTAAATGTTAATAGTATCTTTTGACAATCGTATACTGTTATGGATAAACCATCGTTTTTAGTTCTTTCTTATGGTTTGAACTTTCATTATCTTTCTCATTTTTTCTCTACATCTAGCTCTTCCTCTATCATTATCATATTTTCTGCGTAATTTTTCTCTCATCTCATTCACTGTATCTTTCTCTTTTCCATTCCACATTGAAGAGAAATAAAGCCATTTATGAAGATGTGAATCTGTGTGATATCTATTATTAAAACATGGATTGCAGTACTTGTGAAAGTGTGTTGTCACTGTGCGAGCATAAATTTCAATGTGTGCGAATGTTTGTTTCAAGAATGCTAACATTAATGTGTGAACGTGTGTTGTCATAATGTCAGCATGGATTGCAGTCTGTGTGAATGTGTATTAGTAGTACCACGATTGTAGTTACTGTAAGTTGTAAGTTGGAAATTCATCCATATATTTGCCAATATTATACACTCTTTTTTTCTTTCTTTCTACACAGCTCGAGATCTCTCCGTTTTATCATTCTAAATACATCAAAAGTGTCATGATAAAAATGTATAACCGAGAAATAAAATAGAAATAATTGCAAGTCATTATTTCCACTCTAATTATAGGCTACTCTCTATCAACATTTTCTAGCTTTTCTTATGGGCATGCACTGACCACACAAATGTCTTCATTTAGTAAAAAATTGATGAAGTATTTACAAAATATATTTTCTGCTTTGTCTTTTCGGATCTGATGACTCTTGTCGAATGTTATTGCAGATGGCGCTTTCGACCACTTTTTTCTTCATGACGTACGCAGCAACAACCGAGATCCCTGCAACTTCTACATCTGAGATCCAGTGTGAACTTGTGGTAACTTTTAGTTTACATTTTTCACAGATCACCTGAACTCTAACTACCCGTCCATACCCCAAACCGTAGCATACACCCAATACGATTTTCTTTTTATCTAACTATTCTTCATGTGAGTGCTTGTAAAACGAATAATGAAATTATTGTCGAAGAACGCGCGCTGTCTTTTTCATGCTGATATTTCAATTTCTCATTAGTCAACGTGTTTCCGTGATGGGGAAACCATGGAAGGAAGTTTGTGTCTGCCTTTCATTTGCACAAAACTCCCATTTGTTTAAAAAAATATCTACAAAATTCCCATAAGCAAACTTGGAGGGGGGGGGGGACCTTTGCCGTATTGTGTATATCAATACAATCCATATCTTTTACTTAGAAATGTTTTCAGACACCCCAACATTACATTGTCTAAGAAAATAATAATAGTAATAATATAGTGTTAATTAATTCACTAATAAGTCATAACAAGCACATTTTATTGATTGAAGGAGGAGTTTCTTCAATGCTTGAGACCATTAACTCAGATGTCTTACCACTTCCGGCGGAAATAGAAAAAAATGAATGTCATAATAGAACATTCATAGTATCCTAGAAAATCAACAATTTCTTTCTTTTGAATTTCTTGTTTGCTGAATTGAATAATGTCTGTGATATATTTACTTGTTTGAAATAGATGTTTGTTTGTTTTTGTTCTGAAATATGTTTTGCTTTGTGTTCTCATAGGAATGTGCGACAGACCACATCTGTATTGAAATCAACGGCCGTCTGAAATGCATTCCAAGTAAGAATGATAATGATGATGTTAATAATGACTAATTAAGTATTGTTAAATAAATAACTAGCTAACATTCTCTGGTCTGCCAGTTAGTCAAGTTCAATGTGTCATGACTGATGCATGTGGAGTAGACCAAATGCTGAATAGCAGCACTGATTTAAAGATTCGTTAATCTGATTGATTGATTAAATTATTTCGGCATAATATCGATTTCTAGACGATAGCTGATTTTTCCGGATGTGTGTGTTTAACTAACTGATCAACTATTCTCTTTGGTGTTATTTTTACCCCGTTTTTAATTCTACGTTCGTCAGTTGATGTGGTAGGGACCTTGGCAATGTTCAGAAAAAGGAAACAAAAAGGGGGAGGTTTAATTTATTGTGACATAAGAGTCCTCCCGACCACTAGATATGAACACAATAGGATCATATCTGCTATTACAGGGGACTGAATATTATTGTTGTTTTTAAATAACAGAAATAAAAAGGGAGGGTTGCAGTGTGGTTGCGTGGAGACACATTAAACCATTACACAATAACATTTCTTTCTCTTCACATTAGTGCTAATTTTCTGACATGACTAAACAAAAAAACAAAATCAAACACGTTAGTTTGGAGATGAGAGAAGTATGTACAAATGGGAAAAAGGAAAAAACAAAATAAATAAGAGTTTTAATGTCTTTATAAAGTAATAATAATAAACATACTGCCTGGTCCTTGATCATATCTGAAAGACATATGAAGCAATGGTAAATCTAATTTCCTAGATGGTGAATTTTTATGGCGAATATTAAGTAGAGAATATATATCAAATCTACTGTCTTAATGGATAAATTGATATCTACATTTTCACAGTTCTGTGCACCTTGCCTAAGAAAAGTGGGCCGTGTGAAGCCTATATGCCTAGCTACTACTTTAATACTACAAGCAAAACTTGTGAACAGTTCATCTATGGTGGATGTAGAGGGAACGCCAATCGATTTGCAGCAGAGTCGGATTGTCATGACACTTGTGGTGAGTATAATAGAGTTCGAATCCAATTCAACATTGCAGAAAGTATTTCTAGGAATAAAGAGAATGACATTCTTTTTAATACGTGTGTGTGTGTGTGTGTGTGTGTGTGTGTGTGTGTGTGTGTGTGTGTGTGTATGTGTGTGCGCGTGCGCGCGTGTTTGTTAAGAGAGAAAAAAAAAGAGTTAAAAATGTGTTTACTCGAATGTTTGAAATTTAAATATAGATATTGTTGTATAAAATGTTTATTTGTAGTATAATTTAAGTATATTATCGCTAATCGTGACTTTATCGATGACAGCAGTTCAAAAGACAGAACATTATTTAATCAGGAGCGTGTTTAGAAAGTAATTGTTCTAAAAGAAAAAAATCTTCATAAATAGAGAATAAGTAAAGTAATTTTATAAATGTCACAGGGATATTATATTTAGAATTCAACAACAAGAATGTTAACATTTATAGAGAAATATACAACAGTATTTTCAAGCGTGTTCTATTACAATAATGTATATTATATTCATCATCATATTTAAAAAAATACATAAGGAAATTAGGTATGTGAAAACATATTTTCTTGTAAATGGACTTTTAAATATTATTTAACTATTGAAATGTACTTTAGTTACAGAGCAATAATACTATAAAGAAATCTTATTGTTTCACTTGTAAGACAAATGTGCATAAACCTTGTTTACAATGCAAAAATATTGTGAAGATAACTTACGAATACTAATGAAATATTCAAAACATGTTTTAAGTATTGACAAAATAATTAAACACAATTCTTGAAGAGCACTGTGAATGTTGAATATATGTTTTCAATTCACGGAATCAAATTCTTCAAAAATAAATAATAATAGATAAAGCTCAATTAGTATACTATTTAAAATGATTTAATTGAAAGCAACGTCTACTATTATAAAATTAACAATAGTAATGCTGTAAAAAAATAAGTTTTATATAAATAAATCGTAGAAATAGGGAATATTGCTTTATGTAGAACCTTAGGCATAGAGAAAACATCTGTTAGAATATTGTTTTGGACTGAAATAAGATTACTGCATTAAGAAAGAATATATGGTTTTAAAATGTCTAAGAAATGGTTTCATAAATTCACTCAGAATATTGTTTTAAATAAATCCATAGAAACTTCAATATACAGACAGAATATTATTTGTCAATAAACCGTTATTATTTCATCATTTTATTTTTGATTCAACAACTAAATTAGGAAAACATATTTCTCATAAAAAACACTTCTGCAGAATGCTGTAAATACTTTTAGAATAATGTAAGTGTTTTAAAGTGTGGAGCAAGATAAAATAAGACACATCCATGCCATGTGTATTTCTAATGTAATGTGGAACAAGATAAGTAAGACACATCCATGCCATGTGTATTTCTAATGTGATGTGGAACAAGAGAAATAAGACACTTCCAGGCAATGTGTATTTCAAATGTAATGTGGAACACGATAATTAAAGTACATCCATGTCATGTGTATTTCTAATGTAATGTGGAACACGATAAGTAAAACACATCCATGTCATGTGTATTTCTAATGTAATGTGGAACACGATAAGTAAAACACATCCATGTCATGTGTATTTCTAATGTAATTCGGAGAAGATAAGTAAAATACATCCATGTCATGTGTATTTCTAATGTAATTCGGACACGATAAGTAAAATATATCCATGTCATGTGCATTTCTTTCTGAAATTACTTTTGCAGATCCCCCAGGTGTTTAGTCAACGGAATCACAGTTGTTTTCCTTGCCATAGCTTCTCCTGTGGGTGATGATCAAATCCATTTATCGTTCACATCCCATATGAGCTGAAATTGCAGTCGATCACCAGACCTCACTTGTGTGGTGTTTATTTATAGATCGGAGAGGGATAAGAAGGGTGAGGGTTACGGCAATTACTTCCTTGTCTACACGCTGACCGTCACGATATTGTCAATTATTTAAGAATTGACTTGATTTCGTCTTCTCCACCTCACCCAAACTCCTCCACCCTATACAACAAATGCACAAAACTGAAATAAAGGAGAATCACCTGTTGACCTAATTATCCCAAATAGTTTTTTCCTTTTTGTTTTATATATTATAAAAATGGTTATTATAAAGTTCTTTTGTATCTATGTAAATATATTAACGTATTTCTATTAATTTATTTAAAATAAATAAGATTTAATTAGCTTAATGTACCTTCTCTATTTTTGTTTATATATACTTGTTAGTCATATGTCTTTCACTTTGTTTCTATAGCTGTTCTTTAGGCTCATTAAAATATATATCAATTAGTTAATTTAATTGCCTATTCATGTAATTATCTTTAACAGCTTTTAAATATCTACATATCAATCTATTTATATAGTTTTAATCCTCCTATTAATCTGCGGTAAAATTTCGTTGAAAATGTTCATTATTAACAGTGCATTTAGAATGCTCATAACACCTTCAACAAATGTATGTGTTCAAAGAAAGTGTTCATGAAGTCGTTCATATTATCATTGCCTATATGTATTTGTGATTTTTTTTTGTTCCGTTTGAAAGCGCTCTGTCCAACACGTCGCTATTTGTATTTTTTGTTGGATTGAATAAGGTAAAACGTTAACAATTTCATGTTGCCTTTGGGGTTTTTTGTTTTTGTTTTGCTAATTTTGCTCTGCTTTTCTTTGAACACTTATACAGCGGTTGCGTACCTCACTTCAATCATCTTCAATTCAAGGCGTAATGAGTTTAACAGCTGGTTAATCCCACAGGGCTTATCCGAGGGGAAATAAAAAGAAATCCCAATTTTTCGTGAATAAATCAATAGTCTCACAAACACCTGACGTGTACAGATGTACTTAATCTATTTCATCTATTCCATGCAGTGTACGGCAGGCTATTTTAAACAACGATAGGGTCTCTTAAATTGTGAGAATATTATTATCATCTGTCCACCTTATGATAATTGTACACATCAGAATTTGCAGACGTTGGGTGAAGGAGTAACTTCCGTACCCCCTTCCAGCGCTAACCTCCGTGTTTCAGGTAGACACAATAGATCAGCACTGACCTGGTATGATCAGCACTGCCTCAATAACTAGCAACGGGCGCTCACGTTCGGGATTTGATATCCGACTTATTAATTATTATATCACACCCCACACCCACCTCCACGCTGCTACGAGTCTTTCTCTCTTAAACATGTTACTCAGAGAGTGTGGGTGTTTAACAAAGAAATAGTAAACTTTATTAACAATATAAATTATCATCACGCTACACAATGCAATTTAGCATTTGGTCAAGTACAAGTAATGACGTATGCAACAAACACATACATAGATTTTACGGGAATAAATACTTCAAACCAATATAGTTCAGAGTCTGATAGTTCTCTTGGTAATTGTCTATAGTTGGTTGCTTTCACTGCTCAAACTATAATTGTTCAATTTAGGAATATTTAGTCCTCCCATAGTGCGCTCCCACAATATCCTATATTCATCATTGTTACATCAGTCAAGTGACACACAGACAACACAAATAATTTACATCAAGAGAAGATAGAAAGGTGGGAGTTTGTTTACAAGAGGAATGATCACATGACCTTTTAGCCGACGCTCTTCGCTGGCTGTGCGTGACGCCAGAGGCGAAGTTTACGCTGCCTTACCTGCGTGGTAAAGTAGGATGAAAACAAGACTTCAGATGCATGTATACTTGAGAAGTCATAGAGGAAAAAACCCACAGACTAATTTTTGGAGGTACTAAAAGACCAAAGACACTGTCGATTCTTTCTTCTGGAAAAATAGTTCTTATGTGACTGACTGGCTTCTCATCTGCCTATCCACTTTTCCTTAGCAGTTATCAGGATTAATTTTTTTGGTTATAAAATTCAGTTATTATACTCTCTGCCTCGACTGATCAGCATTACACGTTTACTGCACCTTTAAATAAAAGCGAAATTTTACTGCACGTGTTTCTGATCAATTAAGTACATATTCATATATGTTCAAAAGAACTGAACAAAGGGATATTTCATCATGCTATGAGAAATCTCTCAATCATTACAAGAACAGATTCGCAGGGATGTCGACCTGCTGCGTTAACTGTTACAAAGTCCCCAACAATGGCTTCCACATGTTAGGTACAATTATATCAGCCAGCATTAAATCCCATGGTATTTCTTCTAGACAAAATAAACATAAAAGATAGAATTATAAGACAGCCTACAAAATTCTGCATGAAAATTAAAATACATTATTACTCAGTTTATAGTCTATCCAGCTGAAAGAAAAGCATGAGAACTACAAGATTAAATTTGTTACTCTGAATTTACTCACAAATGACGTTTACCACACAAATGCATCAAAAGCGGGAGAACATGCGTTCTCTGCCAACGCTTTGAAACAGGTGACAAAAAGAAAATGGGGAATTCTTTCCATCGAGTCGCTTCGTCTCTAAGCTATATTGGTCGGTTGTGGCTGGCCACCATTTGACCATTGGTCAGCAATAATTGGCTTGTCAATTACAGGTTCCCTAGGACTGTTTAGGTCACCGATAATCTTTTCATCAATAACAAGGTTTGGAAGCTCAACACGCTATTTTAATGAAGCTCTGCCTATTGAAGTCACAAGAGTGACACGGTGTCTTTCTAACTACACTGTTATCTCAGGGCTATCGTTTAGCTGTGTGTTTGAGAAAAACATCGACGCTTTCACTACGTATTATCCGTAATGTGCAATTCACCATGTCTACTTTTAAACACTCACTACATAAATGTTAGCAACATAAATACATTGCTTCACAAATTTATCATTAAATATTTCATAAACAAAAGTATTTATAGAAATAAGTGACAAATAAAGGAAGGGGGAGGAATATTTGTTACACACTGCTCTTTCATCTTAAATATTTCCGTCTCTGCTTGAATGAACAACCACATAACTTTAAACATGCCATTATCTGGTACAACGTGTTACTTAAACTACTCTGAACTAAAGTTTGCCATAATTATACAAAAACAATCACAGATCACTTCTTACAAGACATGTGCGCCAAACAAACAAGGTAAACACACGTCACTATTTATGTTAAAATATATAACAACTGATATATCAACATATATCCACCCCAAATATGGCAATACACAAGTGAACGCGATTATCAACACAAATGTGAAAGCTGTTATCAATACACATGTGGACGCGATTATCACTACAAATGTGAATGCGATTTATCAATTACACACGGCAGCAAAATGATTGGAATACACTGTGTTTGCCAAGCTACTGATTTTGAAAACAGCAACGACTACAACACATCTGTTTACACATGCATTGATGTCACCACCAGTGGAATACGTGTTGCAGTGAAAGAATCCTCTTACTTTCTCCTTCTCCACCCCTTCCCACCCCATCCCGTGTACAAGCCGTTTTTTCTTTGACTGACAGCGTACCGGACGATATGATCCACAGTACAAAGTACAAATACGTTTCACGCAAAGACAGTTTAGTTCCGACATCAATCGCATCTCCTGACGACCCACCATGGCACATCTCTCAAACTGTCAGAACAATTTACTAATGACGTCACAACAATACTGTTGATGTCAAAACTGCTGAAACCTTTCGACGAAAGGTAAAAGCGTCAATGTTATGTCTCTGTACTTATTTGTCACTCGAGCGAAAACATACCAAGCATTACATTTAATAAATCAAAAAAATGTACTGCTCTCTAATGAAGTCTTTGAAATTGAAGCGTTTATTGAAAGTTCAGTAATGTTTTCGTTTTCTAAATAATCGTGAACTTGTTTTGTAATCATAGTGTTTAACGCAAGTATTCGTCATCTGACTGTGCACATTCATGCCCATTGTGGATTTACGTTATCTGATATGAAAAAGATGTTAACTAAGATTTGTTATAATGTTGTCAGAAGCATGTTAGGTTGGTCGCTGACAAAACAATATTTATTATACTTCTGTCAAAGGTGTACTCGTGTCTTCAAGAGTATATCAATGTCACAGGGCTGATTAATTTTTGTCTAAGAGGGAGTTACTGTTATTGTTGTCATCAGAGGATCAGAGTGTCACTCTCAACTGGCAAAGTGTTGTTTTCTAAGTTTCGAGTGTCATATGTCTGTTAGAGTACAAATAAGCGTGGGGTATGAGATAAACAAATGAAGTTAAGCCTCGGGTAGAGCGCTAGTTTTATAGGGGCTTTTAAGAACGGCGTTGTTCTTAAACGGTTAAAACGTTATTCTCAAAGAGTTGAAATGTTCTTCTTTAATTGCAGAGTTCTCAAACGGTTGAAATGTTATTCTCGCAGGGATGAAATATTCTTCATTAATAATAGTGTTCTCAAATGATTGAAATGCTATTCGAAAAGGTTTGCAGTATTCTTCTTGAATAACAGTGTTCCTAAAAGGTTGAAATGTTTTCTCAAAGCTCTACAAGTTGAGAGGATTGCTCTCAGAGTACTTGTCTGCTGTTCTTATGGAGGAAAGGTGTTGTTCTTTGAGAATAATTAGAACTCTTCTCATATATTTGAAGCGTTAGCCTCTGACAGTAGGTTGGATAATTTCTTCCTTTTGTGTGTGTGGGGGCTGGTGGTGGGATCATCCAATACTGAAAGTGCAAAATGACGGAAGCAAATTAGTTTGAGAAAGGAAAATTACAATAAATGTAAATAATGGATCCTTTAAAAGGCGTAGTATCAAAAGTACCACGTTATTTCCAATCAATTTTGACTCCATGCAACTTTAAATAAAATGATTTATTCGAACTATGTTCGTTTTGAAATGAAATTAGTTTTGTATGAAATAAAAAATGACCAACAGGTAGAAAGTAAACTGAACAACAATCCCGTGATCCGAGTACAGGCAAACAAACAACTGTCGTTTTAATTTTAAAAAAAATCAAACTACCCACACGACGGTTTGTAAGAAACTTTTGTATCACTTTCTAAGTGTTGGCCTTCACCTTTGATATAGTAAACATTCGGCATCAAGAGTCGATATTGGCTTACAGAAAACGTGTTGTTTATTGAGGTTCATCTGTCAAAGTTGATTTAGGTTTGAATATGGCGCATTTAGGGCTCTTTTTTTTATCCCAACGCAGATAATTTCGGTTTGAAGATAACGTATTTAAGGCTCCTTTGTGTCCAACACAAATGATTTCGGTTTGCAGATTAACTATATAGAACTCAAAATCTTCTGTCCAACACAGTCAGTTTCAGTTGGAAGAAGATAGTGTATTTACGGCTTTCTTTTGTCCAAGGCATTTGATTTTGGTTTGAAAGCTTATAACCTATTTAGATCACGTTTTGTTGTCAAACACAGTTGATTTCGGTTTTAAATAGAGTATTTAGAACTAGTTTTGTCTAGCACAATTAATTTCGGTTGGAAAATAGAGTATTTAGAACTAGATTTTGTCTAGCACAACTAATTTCAGTTGGAAATATTATGCCTAATACTTGTAGTCGAACATGGTTAATTTGATTTTATTTCCCCAAGCTTGATTTCGGTTTGAAGATAATATGCTTAGTGCTTATTTGCAATCGTCAAGTATGATGAAAGTTTCAGTTAATACGTCCTGTCTTGGCTTATCACTAGCACGTTTTATTTAGTCTAAGAGTTTAGCACTAGCACGTCTTATCTAGCCTTAGAATGGCTTAGCACTAGCACATCTTGTCTAGTCTAAGGCAGATTTAGCATTAGCTCGTCGTATCTAGCCTAAGAATGGCTTAGCACTAGCAATGTTGTCTAGTCTAAGGCAGGCTTAGTATAATTACGTCTTAAGACTGGTTTAATACTACCATATCTTGTCTAGTCTAAGGCTAAATTAGCAATTTTGTCTAGTTTAAATCTGATCTACCTCTGTATCTCATTTCTCACTTGCTACTTGATATGGAATTTGAATTTACTCCTCTGCACTTTCTTGCCTAGATCGGTTGTCGGCGATGGCAGTGACATAGTGAGGAGTGGAGCTTGTTGTTTTACTCTGACGTCAGCTGACCTTGCAGTCAGCGCTCAAAAACAAATATAAACTGAGGAGTGTTAACAGGACGTGGCTATTAATACACCTAAACAAACTTCTATTGAAACTCCTGTCGTGCTTTGCGCACCTGTGAGTGAGTGACCTATTTCCGTGTAGGATCTTGTAAACTTCACTTTTTTAGGTACACACGACTGAAAAACACGACAGCGAATCACCTCTGGCAGAGTATAAAACTGGTGGTGAATTAATAAATTGACAGTTTGTGGTGGTGAAGAAATAGTTAACTTGATAGGCCAGGATTCTCTACTTTGATTTGTTGCTGAAGATCTATTTCCAAGGCGTTGTGAACCAGTTCGCTATGGGTTATGTCTTTCATTTCACTGCCATGGTAAGGAGTAAAATCGCATTCGTCATCTAAGTATATCTTTTGCCTTGTAGAATTATTTTGAAAGTTAAATTTCATTATACACGTTTTCGTTTAATTATTGAATTTGTTTGAGTGTGTAAATGTTAATAGTATCTTTTGACAATTGTATAATATATTATCGTTCTATTTTTAGTTCTTTCTTATGAGTTTGAACTTTCCCTACCTCTAGCTCTTTTCTCTCTCATTATCATATTTTGTGCGTAATTTTTCTCTCATCTCATTCACTCTATCTTTCTCTTTCCCACTCCTTACTGTGCTCGTGAAAAACAAGTGAGTTGTTAATTCTCTTCAAAATGGCCATGGTCATGAAGAGAAAAAAAGCCATTTATGAAGATATGAATCTGTGTGATATCTATTATTAAAACATGGATTGCAGTACTTGTGGAAGTGTGTTGTCACCGTGCGAGCATAAATTTCAATGTGTGCGAATGTTTGTTGCCAGAATACTAAGATGAATTGTACTCTGTATGACCGTGTGCTGTCATAATGCCAGCGTGGAGTGCAGTCTGTGTGAATGTGTATTAGTAGTACCACGAGTGTGGTTACTGTAATTTGTAAGTTGGAAATTTATCCACATATTTGTCAATATCATACACTCTTCTTTCTTTCTTTCTTTCTTTCTTTCTTTCTTTCTTTCTTTCTTTCTTTCCTGCGAGGAATAAACATTTTTATTTAACAATATAAACTGGACAGCTCGAGATCTCTTCGTGTTATCATTTAAAGTACAACAAAAGTGTAAATATAAACAAATGTATAACCGAGAAATGAAATAGAAATAATTGCAAGTCATTATGTTCACTCTAAATACAGACTACACTCTATCAACATTTCTAGCATTTCTTATAGGCCTTCAATGACCACTCAAATGTCTTCATTAATAAAAAGTTAATGAAGTATTTAAAAAATATATTTTCGGCTTTGTCTTTGCGGATCTGATGACGTGTAGAATGTTCATTGCAGATGGCACTCTTGACTACTCTTTTCCTCATGACGTACGCAGCAACCGAGATACCTGCAACTTCTACATCCGAGATCAAATGTGAACTTGTGGTAACTTAGTTTTCGTTTTTCTAGGTCACTTCAACTCGTAGAAAATAGAAAAAATGAATATCACAATTGACCATTCAAAGTATCCTAGCTAAGCAACGATTGGTTCCTTTATAATTTCTTGTTTGCAGAGTATCTGTGGTATATTTATGTCTTTGAAATACGTGTTTGTTTGTTTGTTTGTTTGTTTGTTTGTTCTGAAATATGTTTTGCTTTGTTTTTTGTCATAGGATTGTGTGCCAGACCACATCTGTATTGAAATCAACGGCCGTCCGAAATGCATTCCAAGTAAGAATGATAATGATGATGTTAATAATGACTAAATAAGTATTGTTAAATAAGTAACTAGCTTACATGCTCTGGGCTGCCAGTTAGTCAATTTCAATGTGTCATGAATAGTGCATGTGGAGTGGATTAGATGCTGAACAGCAGCACTGACTGAAAGATTCGTTGATCTGATTGATTAAATTATTTTGATAATACATTCATTTCTTGACGATTGCTGTTTTTTGCGGATGAGTATATTTAACTAATCTGTTTGGTGTTATTTTTATCTCGTTTTTAATTCTACTTTCGTCAGTTGATGTAGTAGGGGCCGTGGCAAGGTTCAACGAAAAAGAAACAAAAGGGGGGAGGTTTAATTTATTGTGACATAAGAGTCCACCCGATCACTAGATCTGAAAATAGTAGGATCATATCTGCTATTACAGGGACTAACTATTACAGTTTTTAAATAAGAGAAATAAAAAGGGAGGGGTGCAGTGTGGTTGCGTGGAGACACATTAAACCATTACACAATAACATTTCTTTCTCTTCACATTTGTGCTCATTTTCTAACAGAACTAAACAAAATCAAACACGTTAGTTTGGAGATGAGAGAAGTATATACAAATATAGAAAAGTAATAAACAAAATAGTTTTAATGACTCTCTAAAATAATAATAATAAACAAACTGCCTGGTCCTTGATTATTTCTAAAAGACATGAAGCAATGGTATATCTAACTTCCTAGATAGTGAATATTTATGGCGAACATTAAGTAGAGAATATATATCAAATCTACTGTCTTAATGGATAAATTGATATCTACATTTTCACAGTTCTGTGCACATTGCCTAAGGAAACTGGACCATGTAAAGCCTACAAACCTCGCTACTACTTTAATATTACAAGCAAAACTTGTGAAAGGTTCATCTATGGTGGATGTAGAGGGAACACCAATCGATTTGCAGCAGAGTCGGATTGTCATGACACTTGTGGTGAGTATAATAGGGTTCGAATCCAAGTCAACATTATTTAATCAGGAGCGTGTTTAGAAAGTAATTGTTGTAAAAGAAAAAAATATCTTCATAAATAGAGAATAAGTAAAGTAATTGTATAAATGTCACATGAATATTATATTTAGAATTCAACAAAAATAATATAAACAATTATAGATAAATATATAACAGTATTTTTAAGCGTGTTCTGTTACAATAATGTATATTATATTCATCATCATATTTCAAAAATAAAATACATACGAAAACTATGTATGAAAACACATTTTGTTGTAAATGGACTTTTAAATATTATTTAACTATTGAAATGTACTTTATTTACAGAGCAATAATACTATACGGAAATCTTATTGTTACTCTTGTAAGACAAATGTGCATAAACCTTGTTTACAATGCAACAATATTGCGAAGATAACTTACGATTACTAATGACATATTCAAAACATGTTTTAAGTATTGACAAAATAATTAAACACAATTCTTGAAGAGCACTGTGAATGTTGAAAATACGTTTTCAATTCACTGCAATCAAATTGTTCAAAAATTAATAATAATAGATAAAGCTATTAGTATACTGTTTAAAAGTGTACAATTGAAATCAAGTCTACTAATATAAAATTAACAGTAGCATTATTGTAAAATTTATCTTTTTATATAAATAAATCACAGAAATCAAGAATATTGCTTTGTGTAGAACCTTAGGCATAGAGAAAAATCTGTTAGAATATTGTTTAGAAAATAAGATTACTGCATTAAGAAAGAATATATGGTTTTAAAATGTCTAAGAAATGGTTTCATAAATTCACTCAGAATATTGTTTTAAATAAATCCATAGAACCTTCAATATACAGACAGAATATTATTTGTCAATAAACCGTTATTATTTCATCATTTTATTTTTGATTCAACAACTAAATTTTGAAAACCTGTTTCTCATAAAACACTTCTGCATAATGCTGTAAATACTTTTAGAATAATGTAAGTGTTTTAAAGTGTGGAGCAAGGTAAAATAAGACACATCATTGCCATGTGATGTGGAACAAAATAAGTAAGACACATGTGTATTTCTAATGTGATTTGGAACAAAATAAGTAAGACACACTAATGTCATGTGTATTTCTAATGTGATTTGTGAACAAAATAAGCAAGACACATCCATGCCAAGTGTATTTCTAATATAATGTGGAACTAGAGAAATAAGACACATCGATGTCATATGAGAACTAAGACACATTCATGCCATATGTATTTTAATATAATGTGAAGCAAGAGAAGTAAGACACAACCAGGCCATATGTATTTCTATGTAATGTAAAACAAGAGAACTAAGACACATTCATGTCAAGTGTATTTCTAATGTAATGTGAAACAAGAGAAGTAAGACACTTCCATGTCAAGTGCATTTCTAATGTAATGTGAAACTAGAGAAGTAAGACACATCCAGGCCATGTGTAATTCTAATGTAATGCGGACACGATAAGTAAAATACATCCATGTCATGTGCATTTCTTTCTGAAATTACTTTTGCAGATCCCCCAGGTGTTTAGACAACGGAATCACAGTTGTTTCCCTTGCCAATACTTCTCCTCTGCGTGAGTGAGCAAATCCATTTATCGTTCACATCCCATATGCGCTCAAATTGCAGACGATCACCAGACCTCACTTGTGTCGTGTTTATTTATAGGTCAGAGAAAGGGTGGAGAGGATAGAGTCATGGCAATTACTTCCTGTTCCACACGCTGACTGTGACGATGTTGTCAGATATGAATTGACTTGATTTCGTCTTCTCCACCCCACCCCAACTCCTCCACCCTCTACAACAAATGCACAAAACTAGGAAATAAAGGAAAATCACCTGTTGACCTAATTAGCAGAAATTGTTTTTTCTTTTGTATTTTTAATTTAAAATGGTTATTATAAAGTTCGTTTGTATCTATGGAAACAATTTACGTAGTTTTATTAATATATTTAAATTAAATAAGATTTAATTAGCTTCCAAACCTTCTTTGTCTTTGTTTATATATATATCTTAGTCATATGTTTTTCACTTTGTTTCTATAGCTGTTCCTGAGGCTCATTAAAGTATATATCCATAAGTTGGTTTAATTGACTATTAATTTAATTGTCTTTAACAGCTTTTAAATATATACATAACCATCTATTAATCTTTTTTTTTAATCCGCCTATTAATCTGTGGTAAACCTTTCGTTGAAAATGTTCATTATTAACAGTGCATTTAGAATGCTCATAACACCTTCCTCAAATGTTTTTGTTCAAAGAAAGTGTTCATGAAGTCGTTCATATTATCATTGCCTATATGTATTTGTGATTTTATTTTTGTTCCGTTTGAAGGACATCTTTCCAACATGTCGCTATAAGTATTGTTGTTAGACCGAATAAAGTAAAACGTTAAAAAGTTCATATTGCCTTTTGGATTTTTGTTTTTGTATTGTTTTTGTTTGTTTGAACACTTACCACACGTGTTATTGAAAGGACTGATAGGCTTGTCTGTGTACAGACGAAAGACCGCTACAGGAATAATACAAATATTATCATACTGTATTTGTGTGTGACAGAATTTACTTTACGTCAAAACTCTCTTTGGCCGGAAGGAACAATAACATAATAAAGATATCTACTGATACGGACGAAATTATAACCAAATAGGTTGTTTTCTATCAACTATCGTCGACTGAAAGGAATGCTTGGCAGTTGGCATAATATGGCGAGATGTTGGTGATACCGGCGAAATAGACAAAGGACTTTAAACCACAACAGATATGCAGGATTTTATTCATACAGCGACTGCGTACCTCACTTCAATCATCTTCAATTCAAGGCGTAATGAGTTTAACAGCTGGTTAGTCACACAGGGTTTATCCGAGGGAAAAGTAAACAAATCCCAATTTTTCGTGAGTAAATCAATAGTCTCACAAACACCTGACGTGTACAGATGTAGTTATTCTATTTAATGTATTTCATCTATTCCATGCAGTGTGCGGCAGGCTATTTTAAACAACGATTTGGTCTCTTAAATTATAAGAATATTATTATCATCTGTCCACCTTATGATAATTACACTCATCTCAATTTGCAGACGTTAGGAGAAGGAGTGACTTCCATACTCCCCATTAGCTCTGACCTACGTGTTACAGGTAGACACAATAGATCCACACTGACCTGGAATAAGGAGCGACTTCCATACCCCCTTCCAGCGCTAACCTCAGAGTTTCAGTTCGATACGATAGATCAGCACTGACCTGGCATGCCCCAATAACTAGCAACGGGCAACCACGTTCGAGATTCGATGTCCGACTTATTCATTATTTTATCACGCCCCCCACCCACCCGCTGCTATGAATCTTTCTCTCTTTAAACATGTTACTCAGAGAGTGTGGGTGTTTAACAAAAAATTTGTAATTTGTAAGGCGGGTTTGTAGCGTGATTTAATTGCACTACGGATAGTATTGACATAACGTTAATCATCTGAGGCTGAGAGAATTAAAGTATTAAAGAATTAAAGTAAATTATGTATCCACTAATCTACTGGAATAATCTGATCGGTATATTTGACGGAAGGAATAAATAATTGAGCTAGATCAGACTATTATAAAGTAAGCACTGTTATTGCATGAATAATAGCAACAGTTTTGTGCCCTTTGGTTTGGGTTTTGGTTCCATTTTCTTGGTACATTTGGTCTCCCCCTCCCTTTCATGTCTCTCTGGTTTTATGATCTACTGTAACCCTGCTTGCTGAACTCTTGCTGACCTGCTTTTAAGAGGTGATTTCAATCATGATCAATGTTCCCTCTAAGGTGCGTGACTGTGAGGCCGCGCAGGTCAATAGAAAATGCTGCGCAGCAGTTTCAAAATTCCGCAAACAAGTTTGGTAGCAAGCTCAGACAACCGCCAGTTCTGTGCACACAGGAAACAGAGGGAACGTTGATTATGGAAGTGACCCAATAAGGACAGTGCTCATCAACACAAAACATCGTTGCTGACATCTTTTAACACTGTTGCAGGCTGAGCACCAAGAGGAGACAACTCTACAAATTTACGGTCATGTACTTTTTTAAAATACCTGTCTCATTCCTTCCTCCCATACTTTGCTTCATGTTCGATAGTCATTGATTTGTCTCTGTTGACAGTTGTAATAATTGTAGGAACCTTATCTACTGGAAAATAAATGAACGTTATAAAGAGCATTGATAAAGCTATATTGTATTTTACTTAGCTGTCACAAAATGGCCTTTATTCTCCAAACAGATGCAGCAAGTTAGAACATTACTGATTTCTTAATTTTACATGTTTGTATGCATCCTTATTTTGTTTCTTAATTCAATATTTTCTACTGTTTAGTAGTGCATGTGATAAATTTATATTTTTTAAAAAAATAAATGTATATTTTAGTATTGTACATGCACTACATCCTAATTATATATCTGGGGAGAAAGGGTACCTCCATCATACTGGGGACAGGTTTGTAATGACATTAATAAGTTGGACACAACAGGTTTGTAATGGCATTAATAAGTTGGACATAACAGGTTTGTAATGACATTAATAAGTTGGACATAACAGGTTTGTAATGACATTAATAAGTTGGACGCAACAGGTTTGTAATGACATTAATAAGTTGGACACAACAGGTGTGTAATGACATTAATAAGTTGGACACAACAGGTTTGTAATGACATTAATAAGTTGGACATAACAGGTTTGTAATGGCATTAATAAATTGGACATAACAGGTTTGTAATGACATAAATAAGTTGGACGCAACAGGTTTGTAATGACATTAATAAGTTGGACATAACAGGTTTGTAATGACATTAATAAATTGGACATAACAGGTTTGTAATGACATTAATTAACAGAGTACCTTTGAGTGTGGGTATTCACGATGAGTAAAGGTCGATATGTCAGGTCGGTTTTAGCTCAAAATACATATTTATAATTTTAGCTCAAAATACATATTTATAATTTTAGCTCAAAATACATATTTATAATTTTAGCTCAAAATACATATTTATAATTTTAGCTCAAAATACATATTTATAATTTTAGCTCAAAATACATATTTATAATTTTAGCTCAAAATACATATTTATAATTTTGAGTAAGTGGGGTATACGTGGAAAGTCCACCCTATCAATGACCCGAGGTGCGTCAAGAAGTGTGGTATGCTATGGATGGAAGATAATATAATCCAAAATATTAAGGGTCACTTCTTGAACTGATAAATACTTGTCACTAGTATCTTCGTCTTTATTCTTTTTTAAAAATACATTCTATTCCCACATTTAAAAACATTCAAGCATTTAATCTTGTCATTAATAATTCTTTCATCTTAATGAAAGGGAGATGTCAAACACTTAAAAGAGAGAAAAATATATGTGTGTCAGTTTTTTAATAAATGCTGACATTAATTTTCTGAAAAGGATATAAAAAAACCCAAATATGATACATTGATGTTTCTTACAATGAAGTTTGAAGAGTCTGCTTGCTTTGCAGAATGTCAAAGACACACCTTTCCTGCTAGAAATCCAGGGTGGGTGTGTGGCCCCTTTTATTTGCAGCCATGTTATCAGACTACAAAACGTGTTTGATTATTAAAGTAAGTTATATAAGTGTGAATTTAAATGATCACTTACTGTATGAATAGGCATCAGAATCACCAATTTCTAAAGGCCTCTGTTTATAAATCTGAAAATTGATGTATTAAAACAACTTTTGTGAGCATATGTGCATCCCATTGATCTACCTATCTACATGTATATCTGTGTCAATGTTTTCCGAGAAACCATAACTATATATGTGTTTGTGTGTGTGTGTGTGTGTGTGTGTGTGTGTGTGTGTGTGTGCGTGTGTGTGTATGTATATATCACTATAAAAATAATTAAGTAGTAATTAATGTCATGAAAATAGCTACACTATTTACTGACAAATTACTAAAAAATAATGAAATAATTAATATCAAGAAGATAGCTGCAACATTTACTGACAAATTACTAAAAAAATAATGAAATCATAATTAATATCAAGAAGATAGCTGCAACATTTACTGACAAATTACTAAAAAAATAATTAAATAGTAATTAATATCATGAAGATAGCTGCAATACTTACTGACAAATTAAAACCTTGCTAAGTCCTCAGAGCAACAAATGTGTTTTGTCAAATTATTCCACGCCACGTTTTAAGACTACGGTCTCTATCAGTGTAAAGGGATGTTAAGGAAATATGATTATAGATTAACGAAAAATACAATTTTCATTCATTTACTTCACGATATACCAGAATAAAAAATTTAGTTTTCATTTAATAAAAACTTTCGAGTACATAGTTTGTCTTTAGTTTTTAATCAGAACACCTGAATGAAGTACAAATCTCTGATCAGCCACAATTAATGCGTAAATGTGAAATCTGACATTTAATAGCATAAAATGAGGTCGTCATTACCGCATGAAATATAGCATTGGCCGGTAAAAAAAAAAAAAAAAAAAAAGTCATGACACCGCAAAGGTAAATTTAACAAACCCTCCCTAAAAACACAGAAACAAAACCGCCAACAGCAATTTGTTAAGTGATTCCAAGGTTTCCGTCTAACTGTTGTAAATTACGCAGGAAAAAGAAATACACCCTTTCTTTGGGTTTCATAGTAAAACAATTATCTCCCTTTGCTCCAGTACAGGTGTGCTCAAGCCGCGGCCCGAGACAAGGCTCTATGCGGCCCCCGGAAGACTTTTGGATGTTACCACTATTACGAATGTAAAGCACATTATTTCATTATTTGTGTTGTTTTTTTTTCTATTGAGCCATCCATGTCGCGGCCCTCCACGCACTATCAATTGGAAATTTGGCCCTTTGGCCTAAAAAGTTTGTGCACCCCTGCTCTAGTACTTATAATTTTAATCTGGTGCAACCTGACACACATTGTAGTATGCGTATACATTTGTATATAACTTAGCATTGCAGTTTGTAAGGACTAGTACAAGACAAAGTGCCAAGAACACTGTGTTGTACCTGTCCTTATGTTTGTAGTTATTTTATGTTTGTAGTTGTAACTTTCCTTATGTTTGTAGTTGTAACTTTCCTCATGTTTGTAGTTGTAACTTTCCTTATGTTTGTAGTTGTAACTTTCCTTATGTTTGTAGTTGTAACTTTCTTTATGTTTGTAGTTGTAACTTTCCTTATGTTTGTAGTTGTAACTTTCCTTATGTTTGTATTTGCAACTTTCCTTGCGTTTGTAGTTATTTTATGTTTGTAGTTGTAACTTTCCTTATGTTTGTAGTTGGAATATCATAATTCACAAAACAAACATTCGCAAGAATAATTTTCTGTGCTATTCGTCTTCTGTTTGATTAAATTTTGATATACTTTTAAAATTCTTTCTCTTGTTCGCTTCAAAAATACTGCCAAAAATTTTCGACCAATGTGCAATTAAGTTTCTTTTGTTGCACAATCGGTATTTCACACTTGACGACCAGTTACAAATTTCATTTAGTATTAAAATTTAGAACCGTATTAACATGCATAAACTTAAAATCAAAGGCAATATGCGTTACTAACAGTCTTATATAGGTGAGAAATTAACACGTTTACCCCCATCCCCCAAATTCCTACTTTTGAAATAATGTTACCTATTATTCATGAAACAATTTAGTAAGCCACCGATCGCATACTTATTGAAATAACTATAAATGATGAAAGAATATAGTATGCCACTGAACATATAATTATTGAAATAACTATAACTGATGAAATAATTTAGTATGCCACTGAACATATAGACTATTGAAAGAACTTTAACTCTAATTAACGAAACAATTTAGCAAGCCACTAAACACACAAACTACTGAAATAAGCTTATTGAAAAAGAAAATCTAAATTTACTACCTGACATAAATAATCAACTCCAATAATTAAATAAATATTGAAACCTACTACTAAACAGAAACAGAATCATAAAAAAACTAAACATCAGTCTAATGCATCATGGACGAGCGCCATCGAGGATAGGCAGGTGCCGGTGTCGCCTTCGCCCCGGGTCACAAATGGGAGGTGCTCGATTAAAGACAATAAAGACATTTTAATATAAACACATACACGTACACATATTCACAGCCATAAGAAAGCAATAATACATTATCCCATCTCGTCAGTTCTCGAAATAAAATCATGATATCTAGCGCTCGTTGAGCAAAATTAGTTTATTTTAACCAATCAAAACGCAGAAGTGCATATTTGTTTCTTTCTAGAAACGACACTGTGAAATAAACAATTTTATTTGATGGGAACAGTCGATACCATAGTGCACTTGGAGTGTGAATGGAGTATTTATGATTTTCAAAACAGTCTGCATGCTCGTATGACGTTTAAAATAAATGTTCTCTTTCATTGTATAGAGTTCCTCCGTTTTACAAACGTTGCGGATTATAATTTGGGTGTGAAAAAGCCCAATATACCAGCCTTCAATTTGATAATAGAGTTCAGAGGATTGCCGAAGGAGCAAATAGATAGCATGTAGGCAGACAGGCACACTCAGAGATTGATAGATGGGCAGATGACTGTCAGCAGTGACAGAAAAGTGGATGGATGAAAATGAACAGTGGGAAAGAGAGATGCATTTCTTTATCTGATGCATATCTACGTCTGTTACAAGTAGGTGACACTTATCAATATCTGTACACAGACATAAGCTATGGTACATAAAGAAGTGTATAAAGTATGATATTTAAGGAAGCGTTTCATATCAACAGCATCACGTTTTCAAGAGACAACACTTGAAAGTTTTTAATTGGAGTAAATAAAGAAACGACAACTCATGCAAATGGGACCACGGGACTACACAGTAGACACAATAGCTTGAAGGCATTCCACATTGTTTCTAGCAGTGCAGAGAGAAACTCACCCGGGTGAGACACTGACAGATTCTTTCTCGATGCACACGTCAATGTAATCGGTACACCTCTCCAACCTGCGATCAGTGACATATATTAACACCAACTTTTTATTTCAGTTGCAATAAGAAGGGCTTCTTCCTCACGATGTGGTCATTATCTGTGCTGTTGTTGCTGGTGAGTAAAAAACAAAATGAATTATCTTTTATTTTAGTTTTCTTATGCAACGAAACACTACTCTCAGCAAATTCGCTTTTCATTCATTGTTGTAAAGAATTGTAAAGAATTTAACTCGACAACGTTATTAAACAGCGTGTGATTTGTTGATTATGAATGCTTTTCACTAACTGTATAGTTTTAAAAGTTGATCGAGTCCTTTAAAGAGGGAACTATGCACGGATTAAAAAGGTGATTTTATATTGTTCCATTAATGACGACGATCTATCGACTGCAATATCTATATACAGCACACACATTCGTATGGCTTATAAAAATAACTCTTTTGTACGAGTTTTCTACTTATGCAAAGTTTCAAAATTATTTGTCTCCAAACTCAGTATAGACTCAATAGACTCAGATCAAATAACACGAAATAAATCAATTTCTTGTTTTCAATCAGTTATCTTATTCCGTAGACCCCTACGACCATTGGGGATACATCAAAGTCACTTAAGGTACTGCCATATGTCCTTGAAGTAAATTACTTTTATTATGAATAATAATAATATAAGCAGTTAATTCATCGTTTTATAACGTTGTGTCTTCTACTCGAAAAACACATTTAAAAAAACACTATAGAGAAAATAAACACATCAACACAATGTTTCTCTCGTGATTTCGTTTCTGCAATAAAGAGGTTAGCCCCAGCTATATATAACAAGTGGTTATACTTAATATATTACTGTACTCGGTACAACGAGCATAAAGCAATTGCAAATTATAATTAACATCTTCAGCATCATAGTCATTTATAATTTAAATGCGACAGATTCTCTGAATAAAAGTAATCCGTCTTTAATTACTTAAGCCCCCACCCGTCCTCTACCCCAAAATAATTAATTAATTTTCCGCAAGTAGCTAGTTACAAGAAATAACAATATTTGAAAGAATCGATAAAAATACAGTTCGTTAAAAACGATCAATAGATCAAAATATTATCTAAGAAAACGTTCGATGAAAGTCATGTTCCTTATAGAGTAAATCTAGACTTATAGCTACTAGTTTTCATCTTAGTATGAGAGTTTACAAAGAAAAGGTACATAATAACGATTGACCTGATCTCTGCTCGCACAGCGTGACGTCACTAGCACGTTGAGCTTGTTGTCCAGCACTGGCAAACTCCGCAGGACTTCTTTGTCTACAAGAATTTCCAAACAAACCCAGGGATGCAGACTCTTAGAACGTCCTTTGTCTAAGATCTCAGTCTTAGCGTGTAGATCAGCTTGGAAACTTGGGCTTGAGAGATCCATATTGACTGTTTAGGTTACCTGTTTAGGTCACGTGTTTAGGGCGATGGTTAAAATGGGCTAGCAATAATTAGCTAATGCAGCATTTTCCACGATCCAGATTTCTCTTGTAGTGACGTAGCAAGAATTTTACCCAGTATATAAACAAACATGATTGTTATTTTAAGGAGAACATTTCGACACTGAATGGCGGTTAGCTCCCCTCATTTTATGGCTTTCGGTACTACAATAGCATGTAAACTAAGACAAGATAGAATATTGCAAAAATGTCTAAAAGTAAAAATGATTTTTAAAAAATCATTAATAATTCATAAACAATCAATTAAACATGAACTGCAGTTGTTCCGAACAGATAACATACATAGTAAAAGAGGGAGACAGAGCTTTCAAGACGAAAGCGACTGTGCTTTAAATAGTGACAGCATATATTACTTGACAAATGAGGCCAGAGGTTTCATTAAAAAATGCAGATTTAGATATTTTAAGACAGGAAGACTTACATGGCTTAGAAACGATCGCAGCATCTAGAAAATGGCAGGGTGTTTAAGGATGAAGTAACGCAGAGTAATTATGGCGATATTCAATGCTGTAAAGCTGATGACGTGTAATGCTTTTAAGTTAGTAACATACAAATTCCTTCAAGATGATGACGTGTAATGCTTTTAAGTTAGTAACATACAAATTCCTTCAAGATGATGACGTGTAATGCTTTTAACTTAGTAACATACAAATTCTTTCAAGATGATGACGTGTAATGCTTTATATATATATATATATATCTTAGTAACATACAATTTTTTCAAGATGATGACGTGTAAAAATGCTATGCTTTAAAGTCGAAAACAAACGATGCTTTCAAGATAATAACATGTAATGCTTGAAATATGACTTACAGTGCTTAAAAGATGATGACAGGCAAAGTTTATTAAGATGATGAGAGACAATTCATTAACGAAGGTCAATACATGGCTTAATGTTGGTCGGCAAAGCATTCTGTGCCTGATAACAGATAATTCTTTTGACATGATAAATTACCATTTTTGTCGTAGACAAATATTACATGGACAGAATTAAGCAATGGGATCGATAGGTGAGGGTCATATTCAAAGTGGTGATAACTCTGTAAGACTTACTTATTATCATTTTGTCCACTTACTTGTGTTCTCTCGTAACATTCTGGTTTGAGAATATAGTATTGCTGATGAACAAAATATTGCCAATCTCTGAAACTGGAGCTGAGAGAATTTTGCTTTCAAGTTTATCAGGAAAGATAATTGTCTTTCAATGATAAAAAAGTTTGGCAGAATCAAAATGGATTTTTTTAAAGAGTATTTATATTATATCCATGTTAGTTAGTTAGTTAGTTAGTTAGCTGATTTGCTGATGAGTATTAGTTGTTAATTTTGTTTTTCTTGCTATTGCTCACAATTATAAACTATATTCAGAAATTATACAGCAGTATAAAAAACATGATGTATATGTAAACATGTTATTCTTTATTTTGCTTTTACAGGCATTTCGCATGGTGGTAACAATTGCTCGAACCAATTACCATTTAGACCCAATTGCTGCCTGCACAGCCAAGGTATGGCAAATGTCCCATATGGCAACAACTTGTATTTTAACGCAATGTATACATGTAAATCCCTAAAATAAAACTGTATACAATCTTTGTTTTAATATATCAATTCTAAGTGATACAGATAGGTGCATTAACATTAAGTCTGACAGCTAGCACATAAACGCACCTGTTCAGACACAGCAGACGGCAGGATACCTAGTACTTAATTTATGGGGGTGCTTCCGGCTTAGGCCGATTTCGAGCAATACACTATTAATGACATCATTCCTATACCAATTTAAGAACATTTACTCACAAAGTTTTACAAAATAATAAAATTTAAGTTTGATGACCCTCTAATTAAAGGTGAAATTAATGTTTTAAATGAGATTTTTTGTTTTAATGTTTCAGGTATGCGAGCCAGGAACACAGTGCCGCATTATCTTTAACAACAAGACGAACGCCATGACACCCGAGTGTTTCGGTAAGAGCAGATCGCATATTTCAATGCATTAAAAGGGCAATAACCTCATCAGGAGAAAGAAATATTTCACTGTATTTGTATATAAATACTATTTACTTAATTACGTTCTTCTTTACTTCATCATAATTATTATTATTATTATCATCATTGCCGATATATCAACAACTGGAACATCAAAAATAGTTTAGTAACTTAAAAATATTCCTTGATGCACATGACTCGACGTTAAGGAGAGAGAAGACATTCGTTGTCCAAATTAGCAAATGACTTAATAAGGCATAACGCAAAAAAAAAAAAGTCATTGGATTTCAGCACACTTTTTAAATATAGACAAAAATATAAAGATGTGCATACTATTTCAACCACTAGAGAGAATAATGGTGACGGACGACAACGAGAATTATAGTAGTGGTGATGGTCATGATAAGTAGTGGTGATGGTCATGATAAGTAGTGGTGATGGTCATGATAAGTAGTGGTGATGGTCATGATAAGTATACAGAGGTTTCCAGATACTTTTTAAAAAATGTGAACTACCTAGTCGTTTTGTCAGTCAACAATTGCTCCTTTACAAATCAAAAATCCCTTAACCCCCCAAAACATCAAAACTTGAGAAAAATTATAAGCCCTAATTATGATTACAAGACATTATGTAACTGTCTTGTTGTTGACAGTCCTTCAAATCGCTTTAAATTTCGATTGTTTTCTTGCACTTTGTAAATATATAGAAAATGATGACGTAACCATAGAATATAGATATCACTACGCTATAAGTATTAATTTCTCAAATAAATTAAATTGTTTACGAAGAAAACTTTTTGATGTCACTCCACAAAGCTAACTCGGTTGAAGGGAGCACGCAATTCTTGATTTAATGAAACGTAACTCTGGATTAAGATAAGCGTAAACAAACTGGTTATTCTGTCTAGAACACGCCGTGGTCCTGGTTTTGAAATGCGTTATATTAATCTTATTTAACTTTTTTAAAAGCGACAAGAAGTGCTAATCAAGAAATCGTCTGCCGGTTACGTCCCTTGAAGCGAAATCACATCAAAGTCCTAACTTCTTGACGTGAGCTTGCGAGATGGCTGGGGTGTTTTTTTTTTTTTTTTTTAGTAGGAGGTATTGACAGTTACAAATAATTCAAAAGTGTCAAAATGCGTCGCATATTTCAAACAAATTTCCTGCAATAAGTATATAAAGGGAATAAACACACCAGTAAAGTGACCACAAATATAATATTTCCCTCTCCCCACCCCCTTTACCCATACCTCTTAAATTTTTTCCACAAGTAAATAAGCCGAGAAATACACAAAGATTCTGATTAGGATTTTCATGATTTCAAGTGTTTTTTCAAAATTTTAAATTATTACACTTCTTTGTCAGATTGTGGTTGGTTAGTAATATATGTATTACCGACAACTGAAGAAAGTGGGAGGGGGGACGGGGAGTCGTGGAAACATTACAATGCACAACGGGTAGTAAACAATCGCATGGAGAGAACATACATAGAATTTAATGAGAGTTAACTGTCTGGCGCTTGCAGATGATTTGTTTGAAAACTAATTGAATGAACACAAGTTATATTGAACAGGCATTCACAAAACACATTATTAAACTTCCAAACTTTTGTTTTAAATAGGGAGAAGAATGAGAATTTCGTAGTTGTTACAATGCAACAGACGAATACTTTTCCCTGAAAGAGAATGCTTAGCATGTTGGTAAATAAAAAACTCAGTTATCCGATATTAGAAGTACACTTTGGGGTGATTGTGTTGTTGACTTGTTGTTTCGAAGTCAAGTCATTGTCTCTTTTATTAAACAATTAGTGTTACTGTTAGATGTTCTGGGGTGGGTAGATGTTAGTACTTACTCATTGTGCTGTTGTTCCATACTTGATGAGGGACACCCGGAATATTACGACAGTTCCAATATTTTGATGCTGTTTATTTCATTCTATGAAACATAAGGAATAACAAAACTGATATTATGTAATTAAACACTTCTCGTCTTCCCATTAAATTGTCTTATAATTGAACGCTTTTCATTCTCAAATGAATGTTTATTTGATATTTGTTTGTTTGTCTGCTTGCTTGCTATGTATTTCTTTGAATGCTTTCCTGTTTGTTTTATGGTGAGTTGTTCTCATCAGCTTTAATTTTCGTTTTTTATTTATTTGATCGCTTGATTTTGTCGCATGTGTAACTATATGTTACTAAGGTACTGTTACCTCTCCTTAAAGCGAAAATCTTTTACAAATTCATTTATTTCTAACTGTTATATTTACAACATGACCTTGACGCTTAATTGAGTAAATCGAGAGTACTGGGATGGGGATGGGGGTGGGGATGGGGATGGTGGAAATGGAGGTGGAGAAAGAATGGTGAACGAAATAGTATAATATGAAAACTTAAACGAGAACTAATTTTTACAATGTACGATTTGTACACCCACTTCAAGTCACAAAATGTTTATTCAAGTGTTGAGAATGGGAGATGCAGGATAAAATAAATTATATTTCTTCCTTTCTGATATAATTGACTACTCCTCTCTCACGTCCTCAGCACCCCCACCTTTTTTCCATTCAAAATGCATATTGTCACACATAAATTAATAAAGTGGTATCGCCGGCTTTTGCCTGCATAATTTGTTAGTGAGTAGAAAGTATTTACTTTATTACTGAATTTGTAAAATTTATGTTTTGAAATGATGTCTTTAAACAATTACTGTTTATTTACATTCCTGACTGTTGCGTAATTCACCCTGTCTTCGTCAAAACAATTACTAGTTTAATTACATTCATGACTGTTGCGTAGTTCACCCTGTCTTCGTCAAAACAATTACTAGTTTAATTACATTCATGACTGTTGCGTAATTCACCCTGTCTTCGTCAAAACAATTACTAGTTTAATTACATTCCTGACTGTTGCGTAATTCACCCTGTCTTCGTCAAAACAATTACTAGTTTAATTACATTCCTGACTGTTGCATAGTTCACCCTGTCTTCGTCAAAACAATTACTAGTTTAATTACATTCCTGACTGTTGCGTAGTTCACCCTGTCTTCGTCAAAACAATTACTAGTTTAATTACATTCCTGACTGTTGCGTATTTCACTCTTCGTCACTCTAATTCTCAATATAACCAAACGTTTTGCAGGTAAACATTAACATTTTCTCTTTAGTTATAGAAACTAAAATGAGTTTGGCCACATACAACTTTCATCTTTCATCTTAGGTTTACTTTTTCGTTTTCTGGAAACAATTTTTTGCCAGAGGCTTTTTCTGAAGTTGCTTTTTTACATGCCTGCAATTTTCATCTATAGTAAATGTTCAAGCAATGAAAACATCATTGCTCCTTTCCGCATTCAGCTGCTGACGATTATTGTTGCTGTCGTCCGTATGTGCCACCTAAAAATAAATGATCGCCAGGATTTTAAGCTGCGTATGATTTTGCGTACAACCCGCCTTTAGCCAATCAGAAACTAGGGCTCATGTGCTTCTGTCAAATAAATCGGTGACGTCAATCTACTTTGTCTTTGTGTAATGACGCTTCTATATAGAAACTGCATTAACGTTAACCCTCATCGTCAATTGATTTGTATCCGATGCGGATATTTGTTAACCACAACTAAACGTTCCAGTATGTCTAGTAGTTCCTATTACTTCAACATATTTTATGTTTCTTAAGCAGAAATTTATTCACTATTAGCAAAAGCTGAAGTATATGCCAAATAGTTCCTATGATGTCAGCATGTTTTGTTTTGTTTTCTGACATTTGCTATCAAGAAACAAACGCTCAAGTGTTTGTTGAGTTGTCCTTAAGATGTCAACATGATTTATGTCTTGCTTTAATTCAGGTTTTGCCCATCAGAACTAAAAGCTGTACCTGGATATCAAGCTGTCTGTGATATCGACAAATAAGACGTAGCTAAGGATTCTGTGACGTTAACATACGTTGTCTCGTGTTGCTTTTATCTGGGTGTGTCGTGTTGCTTTCATTCGGGCGTGTTGCCCATAACGACTGAAAGCCGTATCTGGATATTAGGCTGTGTGACGTCAGCAAATCAAATGTAACTAACGATTCTGTGACATCAGCATGCATTGTATCGTGTAGCTTTCATCCGGGCTTGTTACGCATCAGGAATGAAAGCCGTACATGGATATCACGTGTCTGTGATTGTCAAGTAAATGTTCTGAAAGGTTCTGTGGCATCAGTGTGACAAAATTAATCCTGTTCTAAATGTAATGACTTCATTACAGAACCCTGCAATATTCCTGATGACCCTAACCCTGAACGATGTGGTCCTGCAGTGCTGCCGTTGCTGACGCTACTGGAGAATTCTACCAGATTGCAGCCAGTTGTGAAATTATTCCAGTGTTCCGGATTCTGTCCATCTTCGGGATTCGTGTGCAAAAGTGGTGTATGCTGTGTAGTGACAGGCAAGATTTCAACTGAAATTCTTATTTTTGGTTCTTTCCACACGTTTTTCGTTGTTAGTTCTTAGATTATAGATAGAGGGTTTTATTCCAGGAGATATGGACACCGTACCAATAGTATTCATTGCAGCTGGAACACGTGATCAAAATGCGTCTTAGAAAATCTCATGAAATCAATATTGTTGAGAGTTTGAACCAAGACTAGATAATTGTATGACTAGTTTGATGAGGTGTGTGAATAGAATGTCAAGAAGTTGAGTATATCAGGGGTGTCCAGGGGTCAAGGTCATCAGATAGATTCTCACCATCATTGATTATACTACACATACCCTAATGCCATTGCTCTTAGTTCTATTAGTACTGTCAGTAGCAAATGCACTTTTAGTCATTGCATGCAGGAGTTCTGGAAGGATCTTGTCTGATAGGGGGACTCAATTCACAAGCGAGTTAATGAAAGAGGTTAATCAACTATTGAGGATAAATCAGTTTAGTCTTCTCTTTAACATCCTATGTATAAAGTTATTCAAAAATCTGAATGCTCCTCTTACCAAGTCCTTGAGGAAACTGTGTGGAAATATCACATGATTGGAATGTGTATTTGCCAAAACATTTGTTTGCATTGTGCGAAGTACCACAAAAGTCAACTCTTTTCCCACCCTTTCGACTCATACAGTAGAACCATTAGGGGACCCATGTCTCTATTACAAGAATATTGGACATAATGCGGGCTAGCATATAATCTGTAAAAAAAAGAAAAAGCACATATCAACACGTGATTGAACTTGCAAACCATATTGATTCAAAGCACTGATTTAGTTGTTCTGCTTGATGCAGATAATATGATGGAGTGCCAGATTAGCCTCGAGAACAGCAGTTCTTCAGTGTTCTACAATGTGCAAGAGAAACACGTGAAACTGGCAATTCCTTTGTGACTTTATTACGAAAGAGTGTGACATCTATTGAAAGTCTATTGTGGCAATCATCTGGACAAGGTTATTTTTAATTTGTTTACATTTTTCTGGCTGACCTTTTACCACGATTGCTTATCATAAATGTAAGAAAGATGTTTTCTTTTGCGCAGTTCTGCTTAACAGGGTTTAAGGCAAACCCCATCTGAATATTTTTCTTACATATTCTATGTCTTCCTATACAATATGTCCTCTGTTAATGAGTAGGGACAAATATTCTGCTAATGGACTTCGATACTAAGTCAGTGTTATTGCATTGAACACCAATCACTTGATTTACATTCAAAGTACGTTAATTAAATACTAATTAATTTACCTTTGGTCCATGTCGCCGCTATACTCTGGGGTGACTTTGTAATAATGACTTATACCAACTCTGTATAATTAGCTATGATACAAGACATCTACAAGTGCCGGTGCAGAGCATGGGTCACTGGTTAAATATGTATATCTGCAACTGTTACGCTGATATACTGGTACGTCGCCAATTTGGCTCCGCCCCCAACTCAGATTCAGCTGAGATTTAATGTTTATGAATAATATATATATAATGATTACAATTAACGAACAGAGGACAAGACGTACTCATTACATTATCACTTGAACTACGAAAATAACGATAGAACTAACAAACACGCGTTTTAAAAATAATAACAAGAAATTTAATAAAAGAAAAAGTTAACAAGATTTAGAAGATTCAGTTCATCCTAAGCCAGTTCATTGGACTGAAGTCACTGTCTGAATAGGCACTTAGCTTAAGCACAGAAATGACGTCAGTCTTGTAGACTTGAATTTTCCAGTCAATAGATCGACACGTCCCAATTCAGCCGGGACAAGTAGAACGGCCACACAGGCACAGCCACACAGGCAAACAACAGGCAGCTATAAACGAGCAGCCGAGAATACACAATAACCAGAAAAAAACCCTGCAACACAAACAATTGCAAAGCCTAAGTGTCCAGTCCAGTGCTCGATTAATAATTACTAAGTTTGGCATAGGCCTCTGAAAGGAAGAATATTAACATTTTCAAAATAAAACATAGTATATAATATCGTAATAAAACTTAACCATTCACACAAATACAAAGACGCTTTTACCTATATAGCCAGGGTTTTCTTCTCTCATATACGACCCAGTGTTGTTTTGGGCGGACTACCCTTTCAGTCGTCACCCTCAGACGATTTTTCAGGAAGTAGTGAAGATAACATTTTCACTGTGGTTTTTATTACCCTGCTTAGACCAGCTTCTGACCTGTTCAATTCATTAGCTCTAAGATGATTATGTCCCTCTAACAACTCTAACCACCCGCTAAGCGTACGCACTGACCACACGCTGACCGCCTCGCTCGCAGACTTCAAACACCGCAGACATCAAACGCCAGTCCCTAAATCTTCCACACATGTCTCTCATTCGTTCCAGGGCTTCCCTTCTCGGTAAACAGGACGCAATACGCACTCATTCCACAAAATGAAAATTTATATAAAATATATATGTGGGAATATTTTCCCATCATACAACAGTCCATAGATTTCACAGAATGATAATCGTTCGTATGAAACAAAACAAAACAAAAAACAAGATTGTTGTATACTTGTTCGTGTGTGTTTGTATTACTTTTTGATTATATATGATAATTTGTATATACATAAGTGTGTGTGTATTCATTTGTATATATATATATATGAGCGCATTTTTACTGATATTTGGTTGTATGTGTGTATGCATATATACGTATGTGTGTTCATGTGTGTAGTAATGTGAAGAGTGCGTGTGTTTTTGTGTTTGTTCGTGAGTTTTGAGGCATTGTAATTGTTCGTTTTATTATTGCTGCTTTCTTTTCGGGGGGAAAAATAGAAGTTTTCGAGAAACCAGGACAATGTCCGGTGCCTCAGCCTGATCACGTGACCGTTTGCACCATAACGTGCCGTCATGATGAAGAGTGTCCTGACTTCCAGAAGTGCTGTCGGACAGGATGTGGGGGGTTCAAATGTACTGCTCCACAGCTCGACATGACGTGTGCTAATATGGTAAGTGTTGCAAATAGCACACTCTCATACACAGGTATCTATCTAGCTAGCTAGCTATCTATCTATCTACCTATCTATCTACTTGTGTGCACACGTATTGCACTATGAACATGACATTTTACTCCTTCTACCATGGTAAAGATCTTTCTTGACGTTTTCCAAATCAAACATGTCACATTCGTGACATCTTACACTTACAGGGTACATCGATTTCATTATGTTTTCCAATCGGACTTTATTTTATTCGCGAAACCTAATTTACTATAAGACAATTTTTTTAATCCATGGCGTGATGTGTACCTGACATCCTAGAACTGGCACAATTGTCTACCTCCCTTGCTATTTGTTTATTTACTTGCACACGTATGTTGTATTTCTGATGTCGGATTAATATTTCACTCTTTTAACTGTCGGTTTCAAGCCTGCGCGTTTTATTCACGGTGACGTTGTAGAGGGAGACAATTTTGTGGTTATTTTCTACGCAAGCGTATTGTTATGATAACTGACAGTTCACTAATTGCACTGTTTCATTGTAATCTCGACACCCTTGTGTATTGGCTGGTTTATTGTAATCTCGACACCCTTGTGTATTGGCTGATTTCTTGTAATCTCGACACCCTTGTGTATTGGCTGATTTCTTGTAATCTCGACACCCTTGTGTATTGGCTGATTTATTATAATCTCGACACCTCAGTGCATTTAGATGCTTTTATTTTTGAAAAGCGTTTGCATTCATGATACCATAAATATGAAAATCTGCCTTAACTACATTTCTCCAAAACAAAACAAAAAGCTGAAGTATTATAACATTCTTGCCAGTTTAAGTGTTGTGCTCTGCTTCCTGTTTTCCCAACAAAACAAACAACAGTTTGAATTTAGTCTCCGTGAGAAATTAAGTTTCTTTGTTTTCGTAATCTAATGTGATTTACTTTCAGTATTACTGTTAAGTAGCAGATCTCGTTTCTAAATTCAGATGCAATCTATAACTCATTTCACTTTTTATGTGTTCAGTTCTGTGTGTTTGACGCCACATGTCGTGAAGTGCTGGACCGAACCACAGGCTTAGTGTCGCCCCGATGCCTGAGTAAGTTCCCTTTATCAAAATTTCACAAATATTCTACTTTCATTTTATTGGCACTACCGCTGAAAGATCGTTCGCCTTATTTACTTCAGGTAAATTTACTCTGTCACACTTAGTTTTTGTGGTTTTCTAGAAAATGTACTTGTAGATAAAATAGTTCATTATCTCTCTGACACTTGAGGTTGTTCAGAAAATGTACATGATCACTATTCACAATTAATGTTATTACGCTATTTACAATTGCTTAACATATAAAGCTTTTATATCACATCTGTAATTGTTACTTATTCCCCTATGATCATTATTTAAAATTGTCTGGAGTTTGTCATCTGCCAATATTTTCCATTTGCTAAAGAAGTTTCATAATAATCACTATTTATGGATATTAGTTAACATTAATTGCTGACTGAACAGACTTGTTTAGTCGATAGCATTCTCTAGATAGGACATCACTGAAATCAAGTATTAATAAGGCACTTTAGCAATTATTTTTTTTTGGGGGGTGTGACTCTCGTTTTTACCGTTTACCTTGAACTTGAGTATACTACATACACCACCGTCTGTCGCTTACACAGTATATAATCTATTATTTACACAGTAACATGGTACACACGCATTGTATAATCTGTTGATTTTACTTGAGAATAGAAAATCCTCCACGTATTGATGATACATGCAAAAGAGGGACTGCTCTTCTGGTTGCCGGTCTAAAGGAAGAAATAGTAACAGCAATCTGTGGTCGACGGTCAGACAGAGTTAACTGCCCTTTAGGGTTTGGATGTGAAATGGCAGAGGGCAACAAGCGACAGATTTGCTGTCCAAATTCAAGTATGTGACTTTGTCCTCTCTCTCTCTCTCTCTCTCTCTCTCTCTCTCTCTCTCTCTCTCTCTCTCTCTCTCTCTCTCTCTCTCTCTCTCTCTCTCTCTCTCTCTCTCTCTCTCTCTCTCTCTCTCTCTCTCCATCCATCCATGCATCAAATATTTAGTAAACTGTTTACATCTGCCGATTCCCTAACAGTTCTTGCCTAGGGTGGTTTCCTGTACATCTCGAGCACTCTGGGACGCGTTCCGATAATATCGCTGACCTGTTTAAATATTAATTAAAACATAACCTAGCCCAACATGCTGCATGTTTATTTAATAATTAAAACATAACCTAGCCCAACATGCTGCATGTTTATTTATTAATGAAAACATAACCTAGCCCAACATGCTGCAACAAATCTTCGATAAACTTCAAAATCTGAGAGATTAAAAAAAAAAAATGAAATTTATTAATCAGTTATATACTCCTATTTACAAGCATTTTCCACATTAAAAAAATTATAACATTCACTTAGCAAATTATACTATAGTTTAATTAAACATATCAAATGACCACTCCTGCTGAGTTCAATCGCTTTTAATTCAGTCCTCAAAAATCAAAGAAAAGATTTTATTCTTTTAAAATAATACTCGCTGCCATCATCATACAGCTGGAAATCCAAGAAATTCTCCCAGACCACACTTCCTTTATAATTGATCAGTCAAGAAATGGTCAAGTGGTTAATGTATCAGTTAATCATTTATTATCTACTACTATTACCGAACACTATTTAGATTACATAAGAAAGAAAAGGTAACAGAAATGGGTGTGCGATGAGAAATCTACTTACACGTGACCTGATTTCTGCTAGCCCGTCTCAGTCGCGTAAAGCTAAAAATAGAAAATAAACAAAAAGCCACGGCAACTGGGTCAAATTATATTGAACTGCTGATGGTAGTTGCGCAGCTGCAAATATTGATAAGGGTAATCCTACTCTTCAAGACAGCGACAGCAGTAGAAACCACTTGCACTTTACATGCGCAGAATGTATACATTTTACAAGTTTAACAAGTCTGGATTTACGTAGAAATGGATATATGAGATTAGTCTTCAAGGATAAAGTTATTCTACATAAAAACTCATCCAACTCATCAAAAGCAAATCCAAAGTGGACGTAAGTAAGTGTGCGTAATGAGGTGGACGTAAGTAGGTGCGCGTAATGAGGTGGACGTAAGGAGATGTTCGTAAACAAATGAACATAAAGTGAGACATGTAACTGAACAGTTGTCTAAGTATTTCGACAAACTCTGAAGATAAGACAGAATAAGTAAATATTATTTGTAAGCAAATATCTTCACCTAAATTGGGGAAGGGGGAAAACGAATGCCATCCTACATTTTAATTTTCTGTAATTAAGTTTGTAATCTGAATTTTATATGTGTTTGCGCACATGCGCACGTATGTGTGCATGCGTGTTGCGGTTTGTGTATGAATATATATATATGTGTGTGGATTATCCAAGGTCCAATCATTACACCACTGGTCAAGCCCGGCATCTGCCCTTTCGCTCGTCGCGCAGACAGTGAGTGCGCAAATCGTTGCTATGACGACAGCGAGTGTCCAGGACATCAGAAATGCTGTGGGACCACTTGCGGAGGAAACGTGTGCTTGGAGCCGTTACCAGAGTCACTAACATGTGCTGTTGTGGTACCTACTAATGTATTTTTCTCTATTGACAATAATACTGACGACAAAGATGGTGTTGACGAGCAGGATGATGATTATAACAAATATGTTGAGATGAGGGATGATGATAAAGAGGAAGAGAATGTTGATGAGTATAATCATGATGACGACGGTGACGATATTGAAGATAGAAGGAATGATGCGCGCGCGCGCACGCAAACACGCACACATCTCATATCTTGCATGATTTGTTGTTGTGATATTAAAATCCTTTTTAATCTAGATAGTCCTATAGATAGTCATGTGATCCAAACATTTTTGTAATCTGGATAGTCCTATAGATAGTCTTGTGAGCTAAACATTCTTGTAATTTAGAGATAGTCGTGTGATCTAAATAATCATATAATATAGGCATCTGATCTCAGTATTCCTGTAAACAAGATAATCCTGCAATCTACAGTCCTCTTATCAGAACTGTAGTCTAAATTGATTTGTAATGTTCATATTTCATATTTCCGGTATTTTATTTATATTTAATCGATTCTTATTTCCAGCATTTCATTTATGTTGAACAAGTTTCAAGATTTTAATTGAAATGTATGTCTTTTCTCTATGCTATAGCACAATTTGCTTGTTAGCGTTGACAATTTTTAAAAATAAAAACTCAGACAAATACAAGAAAGAAGAAAAAGAAGAAACAGACAAATGTAGTGATGGATTATTTTGTCTCAAACACTTTACGTTCAAAGTTCTAGAGACGAGAAAGAACATATCAAATGCAGACCCTCAGTACAACGATAACAAGAAACAGAATACTCGTCCTGCAGTAGAAGACAAAGAAAAGAAAACGAGAAAGAAGAAAAGGTGGGGGCGCGGGGGGAAGAAACAGTGGGGAAGGAATCGCATGATACAGACAGTAGGGAACTGAGACGGCCATTAATCATTGTCTCAATTTCTCTTACTGACGTCAGTAGATGACAGAAATATTACCGATCTCAACTTTGAAAGATGTGCCTGGTGACAGGCCAGCAAGAAATAAACGGACTGAAGCAGAAGTATATAAATGTAAATGGAAGTAATAAATAACAAAACAAACAACAAAGGCAAATTTATGTTCTTTTTATTCGAATTAAATGCCAACCGATTATTCTTTGATGTAGAAGTACGATCAGATTAAAGTAACTTTAAGCATTGCTAAATCTTGAACACACGTGTCTTGATCATGACGATTTGTACTCCAAATTAATCCGTAGTTATTTTATGCGCGTTTTTATTCGTCCAAAATTAACATAACTTTTTACTTTTCTTATATTTTATTCGTCTATGTTAACATTTTTTTTTACTTTTCTTATATTTTATTCGTCTATGTTAACATTTTTTTTTTACTTTTTATATTTTATTCACAGGATTGCCAACCAGATTTTATCTGCGTTGACACACCACAAGGCCCAAATTGTATTTGGTCTTCAAATTCAAGTGAGTTAGAAAAGTCTGGCAGATTAATGTTTATCGTGAACCTATAAGGTCCGCATATAGTCAGATTTTAGAATTTAGACATTCTCCTCTAGAAGTTTTAGAACTGTAAGACACTTTCAAAAATACCGTCATAAAAAGTGCCCAAAGGTCGGGTTACTATGACAATTTAACAATTTATATAACAATTACATTAAATTAGGGATAGGCAAATCTACTCTGACACAATATTCATATCTTGTCTTTTCGGGGATGACTCTATGTGCAGTGTGAGGTTTTAAATTTATAAAGTGCTATTATAACTAATGAGCTTTTGAATTTACAAAAAGTGCTATTATAACTAATGAGCTTTTAAATTTACAAAAAGTGCTATTATAACTAATGAGCTTTTAAATTTACAAAAAGTGCTATTATAACTAATGAGCTTTTAAATTTACAAAAAGTGCTATTATAACTAATGAGCTTTTAAATTTACAAAAAGTGCTATTATAACTAATGAGCTTTTAAATTTACAAAAAGTGCTATTATAACTAATGAGCTTTTAAATTTACAAAAAGTTCTATTATAACTAATGAGCTTTTAAATTTACAAAAAGTGCTATTATAACTAATGAGCAACACTTCTGCAGATGCTTTGACGGTTCTTTCAAAATCGTAAAATAAAAGTGCAACGACTGTTAACAGGTTTTTTCTGTCCTTTGTGAAGTTTTGAAATAAGTCCCTCTGCATACAGATTTAAAGTACAGAGAGATTTAGCACGCTAGAACCAGTCTGCGTACAGATTTAAAGTACAGATAGATTCACTCTGCATACAGATTTACAGTACAGATAGATTTAGCACTCTAGAACCACAGAATCTGCCTACAGATTTCATGTACAGAGAGGTTTAGCACGCTACAACCAGTCTGCGTACAGATTTCATGTACAGAGAGGTTTAGCACGCTACAACCAGTCTGCCTACAGATTTCAAGTACGGATAGGTTCAAGACGCTAAAAGCACTCGACAAACAGATTTAAATACAGATGGATTTAGCACTTGAACTAGTCTACACAAAGAAATAATGTACAGATTTAGCAAACTAGAACCAATCCACATACGGATTTATTTTAAAGTACAGATGGCATTAGTACATCAGAACTATTCTATTTACAGATTTAAAGTATAGATAAATTTAGCACACTAGAACCAGTCTACATACAGAAAGTACAGGTAGATTTTGCATACTAACTTAACGTCGTGTTCAAATTTAACCAAACCCTCTGTCAGACGTACATGCACGTTCGCAGACACAACGCACGCACGCACGCACGCACGGACACATGAATACACACAAATACACGTACTCTCTCTCACACACTCTCTTGATCGCTGGAACATTGTAAGCTAGTCTTTTCACATGACCTATGAATATTAATATTTGTCCTGATACTAGTTGCAATTCTCAGCTAGTCGCTAGGTACCCCTCTCATGTCTATAACGGTAAGAAATGTGTGTACAGGAACTTACAAATAAATGACAAAATACTCCGTCAAGTTACACGAGTAAAGAAACATTAACACGTTCCACATTTTTGTCGTTTAATGAATCGTTGTTCAAAACTGTCATTTGCATTATGCTATTAACGCTTGTTATTTAAATTAACAAAATATGTATTTATAATACACAATATGAAATCTATAAAGTATGTATATAGTTCTTATTTAAAATTACTTCAGAACAAAGTATTCAATCGTTGTAAATATATTCCTTTCGTAAAGTTTAAGCTTGGAGCTTGCAAACCGTGACCTACTCTTGAAATTTCATGTATGCTTGAAATCCCTTGTGTTGTCCTCAGAGCCGGGCGAGTGTCCAGTGTACCCATGCGCCCCTCCGCCAAACTTGGATTCACGTGACGTGGTAGTCCCGTCCTGTACGCCCGAATGCACCTCGGACTTTGAGTGCCCAGAGTCCCAGAAGTGCTGCAATGTCTGCTCAAGGTGCGGCAAGTCATGCGTAGCCCCTCCGCGCCCGTCGAGCTGCCAGGCTTTGGTACGTAAACCAGTGACGTCATTCACGTTGTTTAGGCTTCTTTGACGTCATTCTCGTAACCATGGTTTACATTTATATAGTGGTAGTTATGTAACGGAGTGGTGCTTTAATTATACAATGTTGTTACAGTGATAGTTATGTAACGGAGTGATGCTTTAATTATACAAGACTGTTACAGTGAGGATGTACATTATTTTACTAAAATGAAGTTTGGGGTGGCTTTTATGACACCTGTACCGACATGTAAATTCACGTTGATTGATGGCCGAACAGACGAAATTTTAGGACCAGACAGTGAATTTTTTTATTTGACTATCTACTATAAAATTAACGAAATGGTGAACTCGAACTAACGGACTTTCTGACGTGTATTCACATTGGGTGGTGAGCGTGTCCATCTCCAGAGCTCGCACTCAAACTTTCAACGTTCCCAAATTACAGCAAACCATGACCGTCCAATCAATGTCAGTTCAGTGATGACGAATTAAATATTTTACTTTGGGTAGAGATAACTCTCAACGCGCTTGTTCCCACCAAGGCTGTTTATCAACAGTCTTTGTGGTGGCCTCATTCTGACTTCATTAATATTGCAATATTTAACTTTACATTCATGGGCAGGGTGTTGGTGTTGGTGCGGGGAATACTGTATGGTAGTGGGAGAGAATTTATCACTTACATTCCATTATTGGCGGGTTTATCTCCCTTGTTGACAGTTGTGATGTTCGTTTAAATAATTTAGTTCTGTGATCACAATAGATTTCATTTTGTTTCTCATCCAACAGAAGTGTCCGCCCGGACAGACGTGTGTCATGGTGCAGACAGAGTGTCGGTTAACAACCCCTTGCCTCACACAGCCCACCTGTATCCATTCAAGTAAGACCTAGTTTATTGTGGGCAGCCCACCTGTATCCATTCAAGTAAGACGTAGTTTATTGTGGGCAGCCCACTTGTATCCATTCAAGTAAGACGTAGTTTATTGTGGGCAGTCCATCGAAACTTCAGTTCATTCGTTCTTCTGTCCTCTTTTTCTGACTTGCTTACGCACTCTTGTCACTCACTGACTCACCTTCTGTTACAGTCTGTCTACTTGTTTGAGTGTATATCCGCTTGTATTTCACTCTCTCTCTCTCGATCGTGCTTGTATCTTTCTCTCTCTCTCCCTGTTTCCGTCATTTTCATGTTATTGCTAATTGTGTGTATATTAGCGATAGCCTAAATCGGCTGACCAGTGTGTTAATTTTCACCCTCTGGAAAGTAAATTTCTTTGTTTGTTCATTCTATTTCAAAATCTTACCCGCACTTTTGTATATTTGCGAGATTTGGAAATTTAATTTGATTTACTTGAGAAAGCAAAAAATTCTTATCACAAAAAGTTTCTAATGTACATTTACAAGCACCAAAATTGGTATCAAAGTGATTTTAGACTTAAACCGTAGCACATAACACACATATTCATTGTACTCAGCATCTCACACGTTTTCCATAGTGCGTATATACCTCTGCCCGTCGCTCCCTATACCCGATTTAAGAATGCGCCTGATGATGTAACTGATGGGTGACGGACACACAGACAGACAAACTTGGCTTCACACACCGGGTAATTCATGGCTTGATAAATCTGGTCCCCAGGCTTTTTTCTGCCACATTTAATATAGAATAATAGACAAGTACATACATTACAGAATGACAGGCATAAATATGAAATGATAAGAATTTAACAACATGATGAGCAAAGAAAATTAAGAATTTTATAAAACAATAACATCATTTAAATAAAATGTAAACTGAAGTTTATTTTTATTTTCGGGATGAATCCCAAATGCGACTTCACAGTAATAGCATTCTCATACTATCCTGCAAGAATGCAAGTTCATATATTTAGAATCTGAGAGGTATTCTCTAAGGAATTCTTTCCTAAGATAATTGTCTCAGAAAAGATCCCTTCCTAAAATAATTCCTCTATAAGACGATTTCTCTCAGAGTCGTATCTTTGATCAGGAGATTCAAAATTATAATTTAATTAATTACACCGGTACTATTTAATTATATTTATAGCCTAGGGAATCATATAGTTATGAGTTTGGGAAAACTACTATGATTTTTATGTATATTATTCTTAACGTGTAGTGCAGATGTCTGTTTTAAAACTATCACTACATACATATTAGTAACAAGAATACAGTGCTCCATAATTCTGTCATAAATTATTTATTAGTAAAAGTATTTAGAAATAAATTAGAAATAAAGGAAGGGGTGAAAATATTTGACACAAATACTATATATCATTTTAGACATTCCATTGCACATAACTTACTAGGAAGTATAATATAAACAGTGTAGCTTACAAAGCATAGTGATACATAGCATAGTTAACACTAAATTGCAATGAAAAGTTCAGAGCTTACTCCTCCTCGTATTTCTACTAACTATGTCACTACTGTTCATTTTAAAATTAATATTTTCATTTCTTTTCAGAGCCCGCTTGCAATTTGGTAAGTAATTTGCATTTTTTTAAAAAATAAAACGTACGGTTTATTTTTAATTCATTATTTATTTGTTCCTCTCTTGTTATTTTAAAAAATCTTCCTTCCTTCCTTCTTTCTTCCTTCCCTCCTTCCTTAAGTACCCGCTCTTGTTTTATCGTTTACAATTTTCTAAATGTAGTGAAACTATAGAGATATTGATGGATATTTCTTTGTAAACTTACTTAGAGACTGAGAGAAAGAGAAAGTGTGTGTGTGTGTGTGTGTGTGTGTGTGTGTGAAAGAGAGAGTAAACATGACTAAGCAATTGGCAAGAAAATAATTGAATTCAATATTATTATTATTATTATTCAGATATGGGTGGAATGCGCCAGTATATCAGAATTTTAGTCTAAACAAAAGGCATTATATACAATAGTAGTTAGTTACAGCTGACAGCCAAACGGTTAAACAAAGTACTCTCAATTCTTCTTTTAGTGATAATGTAATATCTGGTTACTTTTTACTGGTCACTTACATTCTACTAATCACAGATCAATTATTAATTATTCTTGCTATTATAATTTCTATACACAGCAATAGAGTTGATCCTCCATTGCTGAACAATTTTACTCATTTAGTTGTCATTGTCTCACAATGACAAATTCTTTGTTCCAGTGCATAAACCAAATGTAGTGTAGCCTGCAAATTGTTCGTCTTTTAATCCCCCAAAACACGCACGCACACACACACACACACACACACACACACACACAAGCACGCACGCACACTCTCACACACACCAGCACCAACCACATTCTAATTCACTCATGCAAACATTTACAGCAAAAGCTTGAAAGTAATAAATAGAATAAATTTCACATTTTAATTTCCATGACATGGCACACACGCGCGCAAATTCCATGACACAGTGTGCTGTGTGTGTGCAAGTATTTTTTTGTTCGGTTTTTAATTCGATTATTTTATGTAGATGTTGTTTAACTGGCACCATCTATTTATAATTACATTTGTTTCAAGTATAACTGCATATGACGATTTGTTCTTTTCATTGTTCTCTTTTACAGCAGTGTAAAGAAGGGTTCATTTGTGAGATGGTCGAGTTACCTTGCCGTGTACCACCATGTCCCAGCAGTCCTCAGTGCGTCTTGAAATAACTGCATTTGTAGTTTGTCTCGCCAAAGCAGACTACCGTATGTCACACCTTTGTCTCGCTGGAAACAGGCGAGGCCAACTTCTGTTACCTTTGTCTCCTGGAGCCAAGCCAGTCTACCGCCACACTTTCCTCTCACTGCAAGCCAAGCCAATCTACCGCCACACCTTCCTCTCACTGGAAGCCAAGCCAGTCTACCGCCACACCTTCCTTTCGCTGTAAGCCAAGCCAGTCTACCGCCACACCTTTCTCTCGCTGCAAGCCAAGCCAGTCTACTGCCACACCTTCCTCTCGCTGCAAGCCAAGCCAGTCTACTGCCACACCTTCCTCTCGCTGCAAGCCAAGCCAGTCTATGTTCTGTGTCACACCTCCGTTTCACCAAACCAAGCCAAGCGAGTCTAATGTCTGTCACATCTTCGTTTTACTAGGTCAAACCAGTCTACTTCTGTCACATCTTTGTCTCGTTGGGCCAAGTTAGACTACGTTCTCTTACTGTAGCCAAACTAACTTTGTCACACTGGAGTAACACAAGTCTACCTTTCAGCAAATCTTTAACATCTGGCTGCAGTCTAGCCAATCCACCAGTACGTTTTGTCATATTTTTGTCTCGCTCGAGCCAGACTATTTCCCTTTAAATACACATGTATTTTTATTTGTCTACATTCTATAATAATATAATAAGATAATGCTCTGTCAAGCTAATCCATCTTTTGTCACACCGGGACCCAGGTCAGACTATCTTCTGTGGAACCTTCAGCTCACTGAAACAAAGCCCTTCTACATTCTTTTACGTCAAATTTCTCGCAGGACCAAAATAGTCTTCCGCCTTTCGTATCTGAATTCTTCACTGATATAAACAAGTTTGCCTTTCGATTTTGCTTTTATCTCAATGGGTCTAAGCCCAGTGTCGCGTAGCGTGTCTTGCTGGAGAAAGACCGGTCTGTCTTGTCACAAGTTAATGCCTAGCTGGATCCAGGCCAGTCTACAGTTTGTTACACTTCGCTTTTGTATCTTTTCTTTGTCTTACTGTTACATTTACTCGTCTACTTTTTGCCACACCATCCAGACATTACCGCATAGCGATTTTGTTTTTACTCAGTACAGCGCAATGGCCCGTTACTGCATAAAATTTAAGCAGTACATAGTCTGTAGCTCTCGGAAAACAGCATATAGTTGTTAAAATTACAAGATTGTCGCAGTTGTTGTCAGTGTTGGAAGTTCCCATTACTTTGATATTAAAGTGCCAACCTCTTTAGAAAAGGAAGTTCGACAAAATACGCGAAGTTTTGACCCACGCAGTGTGTACGGTGTCCAGCCTTTCCATCAGTCGCATAACCAAATCGATTGGTTTTACATTGTTATCTGAAATAAACTCAGTAAAACGGTACTGTCGATTGGAATATTATTTTGAATTGTATGGTTTACATTTATTGCAATTTAATATAATTACTTTCCAATATATGAAGGTGTTGCAAATTAATAATTCGGTTATAAAATATAATAAATAAAAGATATAAAATGACTCAGATCAGCGAAAGTTAATTTAAAATCAAACTTCGGCATAATTTCTTTAATTATTCATAGTTAATCTCTTCATTTTGCTCGTAGTAGTACATGTAATATCGTGTCATCGTGACGTAGAATTAAAACGTTCTATTCCACAGATAAGGCACAAGTTCGAGAAGATGGCAGTAACCTCCCTTGGTGAAACACAGCAATATTTACTTCCGGGTCACCGGCATTAAAAAAAAACCACACCTCTGCTCACACTTGAAAGATTGTCTTTGTTGTCTGAAAGTGGCGTATGGATTTAATGTGTGTGCATTTCAATGCGTTTATGTGTTTATTTGTGCGTGAGCTTATGTGTTTGAATAAGTGTTTCTTGGTTTGTAAGTTCAATTGCTTGCCGGGTCTCATGAATACTGATTCCATCACTGTTACAGTATTATTTCTTGCCGGGTCTCATGAGTACTGACTCCATCACTGTTACAGTATTACTAGTTGCCGGGTCTCATGAATACTGACTCCATCACTGTTACAGTATTACTAATTGCCGGGTCTCATGAGCACTGACTCCATCACTGTTACAGTATTACTAATTGCCGGGTCTCATGAGCACTGACTCCATCACTGTTACAGTATTACTAATTGCCGGGTCTCATGAGCACTGACTCCATCACTGTTACAGTATTACTAATTGCCGGGTCTCATGAGCACTAACTCCATCACTGTTACAGTATTACTAATTACCGGTCTCATGTGCACTGACTCCATCACTGTTACAGTATTACTAGTTGCCGGGTCTCATGAGCACTGACTCCATCACTGTTACAGTATTACTAATTGCCGAGTCTCATGAATACTGACTCCATCACTGTTGCAGTATTATTAGTTGCCGGGTCTCATGAGCACTGACTCCATCACTGTTGCAGTATTATTAGTTGCCGGGTCACTCAATTCTGACTGCAATAATATTACGGTGTTAGTGGTTATCGACTTTCATAAGTAGGTAAACACTCACTCCAATAATATTACGCTTTTATGAGTTTCCTTCTCTCATAAATGTTAAAGGACTTACCTGAAATACTAACCTTAGTTTGTGTGGGAATTACTACTATAAATTATGTAGAAATGTAGGTGTAAGACTTCCTTAGTTTGTGTGGGAATTACTACTATAAATTATGTAGAATAGTAGGTGTAAGACTTCCTGCAATACTTAGAACATTATGTATAGGCTTACACAATCTTTCATAAATAATATAGATAATAGTTGTTTAGTTTTGCAAATAGTTTTCCCCCTACAACAGTTCAACTTTCAATTATTAAACAAGACATTTTGTCTTCTACTGCTCACGGCATTAACGGAAATTAAACTTTCCCTTTTGATCAAAATCTGCAGGTATTTGGCTTTCTAAGATAATTATTCATTTTTTTTTTATTGCAAGCATATATAACAAATTTTCATTTGATTAATCGTTTCTTGTGCACATAAAGCTATATAAAGGTATATAATATTTAAATGCGATAAGAGGCTACGCATGTCAACGTGGGAAGGGACATAACTTGGAATTTTACGTAAGTCTTCATGTGTTGAATGCATTCCCTTAATGTGTCATATAAGTCATCTCGTTCCCGATTGTTTGATTTGTTGCTATAAAAGCTAATATTAAAACAGATAGCACGTGCGGTTTTCTCACTTTATAGTAAACTTTCCTTCAGCCCACTTAAACAGCAGTGACAGTGGCTGCTTGGTAACAGATAAAGAGTTCTCTTCCAACTATCATGCATGTGTGTGTGTGTGTGTGTGTGTGTGTGTGTGTGTGTGTGTGTGTGTGTGTGTGTTTGAGAGAGAGAAAGGGGGTGAGTGAGCGTGGAATTTGTGTACGCGCTTAAATACATTAGTGCAGGGATTCTTAACCTGGGGTCATGGATGGGTTTCAGGGGGTCCGTGAAAGTCGAATATTCACTATATTTTTATATTCTGCTTTTGTGCATTTGTCTAGGGAGGGGTTCCATAGCTTTCATCAGATTTTTAAAGGGTTTCGTGACTGAAAAAAATTTCAAAGGGATCCGTGACTCAAAAAAGGTTAAAATCAACTGCATTAGTATATTTTTCATTATATATATATATACTACTCAAAGTTATTTTTTAAGACACCCCTCCCCCATATTTCTTTAATGTCACTTTGGCTCTTATTAGATGGCAGTTCGACATCCGTGACCCGATTTTTAATATATATAATTTTATCCTATTTATATACAAACAAAAAACAAAGCTACTTCTAAAGGTTTCGACAATCGATTCAGATTTACTATAATGTTGACAACTTCCAAATCCAGCATGTCTTCTATTGCTTTGCACTGTTCTACGTAACAGAACAGAAAGCAAGACTTTAGTCACTGCACTACATCGGACACACTTACCCCTTGGAACATTATCGAAAAATATGATAACTTGTCGTATATACATGGGATTTAAAATTAAAATAAGCAAGCATGTTTGTCTTACATCATTTAACATCCATTAGTAATTTCGAAACTAAGGAGTCAGACTTGTGTTTCCTTTTTTTTTCTCCTTCAGTCGGAATTAAAGTTTCAACGTTGCTTTGACAAGCAGATGGGTTATTGTTAAATCAACAACATTTACTGGGCTGATCTTCTTTATTAGAAAGAAAACAAACAAGCAATTCAAACAAATCAGTAAACGACATTACACTTAATTGTGCACTATCGTGCAGGTCATGAGTGTTAATACCGAGATAGAGTACGTCACTGTGCGGAGCAGGTCATGAGTGTTATTACCGAGATAGAGTACGTCATTGTGCGGAGCAGGTCATGAGTGTTATTACCGAGATAGAGTACGTCATTGTGCGGAGCAGGTCATGAGTGTTATTACCGAGGTAGAGTACGTCATTGTGCGGAGCGAGAATGCATCACCACATCAACGTAACACTTACACTATTGCCAGAATGTAAATCTTATCAAAGGAACTTGCGCTTGTGTGGAAGGTATGAATGGAATCCTGCTATTCATCAAAGCAACACAAATCCACCTCGTTTACAGCTCTGGATTACAACACTTGGCTTGTGAAAATCCACCTTTTTACAGCTCTGCATTACAACACTTGGCTTGTGAAAATCCACCTCGTTTACAGCTCTGCATTACAACACTTGGCTTGTGAAAATCCACCTCGTTTACAGCTCTGCATTACAACGGTTGAGTAATCGTTGAAGTAAAGATTGTCTGAGTTAAATCTCTTATAGACAACTTGCTAGACACAGTTTGCAGAAAAGTCTCTACAACTTTCCCAGTGAAGACAACTTGCCATACAAAGTTTACAGAAAATTCTCTACAATTGTCACTGTGAAGACGACCTGTATTACAAAGTTTACAGAAAACTCTCTACAACTTTCACAGTGTCGACAACCTGCCTTACATTCTACACTATGTTACAAAATGTGTGAAGAATTGAAATTTCTATTGTGAACAATAAACTTGTGACATTGTTATGAAAGTGAGCGAAAGACTATTGCAACAAAATCTAGACAAGGTTATGTACAAGCTTCACGATAAAGATAACCTGTTATAGAAAGCCTCCTGGAAATTTTCTGCAAATATCATGTTGAAGACAATTTGCTATAGAAAGTTTACAGGGAAAGGAAATTCTCTACAATTGTCATGGTGAAGACAATTCGGTATAGAAAGTTTACAGGGAAAGGGAATTCTCTACAATTGTCATGGTGAAGACAATTCGGTATAGAAAGTTTACAGGGAAAGGGAATTCTCTACAATTGTCATGGTGAAGACAATTCGCGATAGAAAGTTTACAGGGAAAGGGAATTCTCTACAATTGCCACGGTGAAGATTACAATAGTCCACGATTTTCTTGATATACATCGAGAGGTTTGTATAACAAAATGTCTTATTTTCCATACAAAGTTTACTGGAAATTGGATATTTCTTTCGATTGTCATGGTGTAAGGCCGGCCTGTTTGAAATGAAGAGATGTTACTGTACACCGGGTGGGGTTGTGGGTTAGGTGGAGATCAGTTGGACGCCATGGCACTGAGAAACTTGAAAACACAAACACTCAAGGGACCTGTGGTGGCAACACGTCACAGATACGTCACCCTGGAGTGGGCGTTCCGTCAGACAATTACACGTCGTTAGAGGCAATTGCTCCAATTAAAGGGCTGGGTTCCATGAAATTAGTTATTTCCGTAATGCAATCTGTCCGGGCCATACGAGTGAATATTTTCATATCTGGTAAGTAGGTCAATGGTTTAAAATTGTTTGTGTATGTAAGTATGTATGTGTGAGTCGTATGTGTCTGTGGTGTCCGTGCACGAGTGTGTGAATGTGTGTGGGTACATGGGAGTATGTCTGTGAATATGTCTGTATAGATGGCCTTTGTGTATGTGTTTGTGCTTGCGTGTCGTATCTGTGGTGTCTGTGCACGTGTGTATGTATGTTTACATGGGAGTATGTCTATGCATTTGTATATATAGCTTATACTATTATGTGTGTGCGTGCTTGTGCGTGTTTAAAATCTCTATACATGTGAGTGTGCTTGCGGGCGTGTACGTGTGATTATGAAGAAGTGGGAAGGTGGTGACGGAGATGGTGCGTTTGACTCAGTTACTGGTTTGTTGTGATCTGACCGGATAACGCAGAGTTTAGGTCATTATTTTTAAATTCTAAACTTTTAGTAATAATGACACAAGCAAACCAAATTCCTGGAACTGTTAAAATTAAACATATACCATTACTAAACATAATATTATCTGAGAGCTTCGTTTTTACTCTTCTTAAAATTATAGTTATTAAAACTTTAATTTTATACATACTTACTTAATCTATAGCTATTTAGTTTACTGCCTAATGTTGGGACTAGTTATGTTGTTTTATACTTTAACCTAAATGAAAAAGGCGATGATGATGAAATGTAATATTTTAAAGTTGTATTGTAAACAGCTTACAACATTTTTTCAATACCGAATTCAATAGGATAAGGGAAAGAAACAATACATGAATGCAAATGGAAAGAGGTATTTCATGAAAGCAAATGGAAAGAAGTGTTTCATGGATACAAATGGAAAAAAGCACTACATGAATGCAGATGAAAAGAAATATTTCATGGATACAAATGGAAAGAAGTATTTTAGGGAAACGCATGGAAAGTACTGTAATGGGTAATTAGCTCTATCAATGCATTCAGATACTTTAGATCACAAGGAAATGGCAAAGAAAGAAAGAAAGAAAGAAAGAAAGAAAGAAAGAAAGAAAGAAAAAACTTTCACAGTGTCTGGATGAAATAAATATATAATTCAAAAAGAGTTTCCGCCATTGGTTTCAACAAGACCTTTGACAACCACATCAAAAGCGTCCTTGATTTTCTCGACTTTCTAACCTCCCATTTTCAGACATGCACTTAATCTCTCTACAGCTGTTTTGGGCGTGGAGCTTCATGTTTGTGAACAATTGTCTAGTTTCCTGTCTAGCTCATTGATCTTCTTCGTTGTCCATTATTTTGACATATGCTCCCATGGCCTAATCTTATTAGCGCCACCTCGTTTAGACATCAGGACTGTGTGACTAGGTTTTTATTTTCCTTTTCAATCTTTTCATTTGCCTAAATTATTAATGCTGAAGTCTCCCGTGATTCATTTGCGGACTTGATCTTTTCCATTTGGATGATAAGTCTTCTACACATTTCAAGTCTGAATTTCATCGGAATGCCCACACGGAAAATCTTGACAGTATTGACATCGATTTTGTTTTTACTGTTATAATTTGAGATTATCCATGTATAAAATAGACAAAAAGATTAACAGTCACAATTTTATTTTGAAAATTAATTCTGTTTTGTTGATAACTCGACAGAGGATCTAGGACTACAGAACAGAAAGGTGTGATATGTAATTACTTTGTCGATAATTCATTGATATGCCAAAACTTTATTTTCCATTGCATTTTAAAGTGCTTTTCTCGATTTGTTGCTGACACTTGGATACTATTTTGCACTACTGATGTTGTCTTGCGCACTTTCACTGGTCCTAGTATCTGTTGGTACCCCATAAGATAGACAATACGAAATACATAACAATGTGAAGTCAATCACTCCATTGACTCATTAACCACCAGAGGAAGGTCCTTACATATAAAATGGACAGACGGACAGACAGAATGATGACGGACACGTCTACGATTAAATTAATTTTACACGAAATGACACAAGACAGATGAAAATTAATAAAATATTTATATAAAAAAATAAAAAAAATAAAGAAAATAAAGAAAATAAAACAACAATCAATTACTAAATCCACATAGTACTGTTCCCATAATGTCTATCAGAAAAGTTTAACCTTCCCTAGCTAGTCAGATTTTCCTTGACCAAGTTCATATAGTTTTTTCTCAGTTCTCAGTTCTCAATATCAAAAGATTAACACAAAGTTCCCAATAGTTCACTATTGTTTCTACACTGTTCTCTAACCATTTTCACACTCCTGGCCAAATGTACTATTTTCACTTATCTTAGTTACACTGGTGGAGTCTAGTGTCGTCACTGGCTTAGTCTATGTAGACTTCCCATCCTAAGTGACATAATAGGGCGTTCATAGGAACTAACAGCTGATGCACTTCAGCAAACGGATGCCACCAACACGAAACAATTCTACCTATGGTGAAATCCTGCAATTTATGAATACAGCAATCAGAGACTGCTAACATTAACCACATAGTGCTCTTCATAATAAAGGCTAATAATTTTCTCTGAGCACAATTTCACTATCCTGAAATAAACATAAATTAATTATACATGGCAAATTAACATGATTACATTTTACACAAAATTATTAATCACAAAATTTTATAAAATTCAACTCTATCTTCGTTCAGTGAAAACAAGGATCCAAGTCATCTGTACCAAAAACTATGGAATTCCTTAAAATTCTCATATGCTCTTTTTCTCAAGCCTTTTGGCTTATCATTCAAACAGACTTTCAGATTTACAATACGTCAGAATCTGGGCTTTTACTACCCACTGACATGAGTTTTTACTGGGGGAAAAGAACATGGCTTGGGTTTACTCCCCTATTTAAAGGCTATTCAGTTGAGCTAAGGGCAGGGCTGCATCCAAGCTTTCATTCACACATAGGATTAACAGCAGACTTTCGACTTTCCATCCTATTGAACTTGCATATGTCAAAATACCCACCTCCTTTCCCCTCTTTCATTCAGGCATACTTACTATCAAGGTTGTCTCTTCCTACACTATGCATGTCTACTATAATTGACTGGTCAGATTTTCGCTTGACCACAGTTCACAGCAAGGTCGGGAAAAATATGATGGTTAGCTAGCTTACTTCTCTTTGACCCAGAAAAAACAAAAGTAAAAGTGATTATTTTAAAATTTCCCATTTCGAATTAACTTAAAGTAAAAGTGATTATTTTAAAACATAAGACAGCGGAGAGATAACCATTGACCTTCTGGATTCTTTCGTGCTTGACGCTCTCCGTTTCTTGTGAAGAGTTGTTGGACTTGACAGTTATATGCAAATATTCTTTCACAGCCTATCCTCTACACCTTCCATGGTGACGATTTTGAAGGCACCACTGATACGAACATTTAAATGGGACTAGTTATATAATAGATAACATCTTTAAATAGTTATTCATATGTTTTCAAAATAAAACCATAGGGTTGAAAACTTCTTTGAGTACATGTATTTTAATTCATGAAATGTTTTGTCTGATACAAAATATTTTTGTAGTGAACGAGTGTTTAATCGCGTTCAAACGATAGATAGTTGACGTTGAATTCAACAGCATTTATCTAACGCGTCCAATTATTTTCCACAGAAAGAGTTCATAACATTATTACTGATAAACGTCAGATATCTATGACTAACATTCCTAAGAGGCTGAAATTTCTGTTAGCAATAAATGTACGATTAGAACCAACCAAGCAATACTCAAAATCTAGAAGTAGCAATTAGCTAACCATCCGTGATTATAAGCTAGAAATTAGATCAAAACTAATTAATCAAAATTAAAACTAGAAGCAACAAATTAATGAGTACTTCCAAACCCCACATTTTGACATCATGCATAAATCGCTGACAGATTTAGAAATAAAATTGTTGGAAGGTACACCTAAAAATATAGTCTCCGATGTCTTCAAGCATAGCACTAAAGATAAGCAATTATTGGGAACAGTCGCTTTCTAACAATGAGCAGGGCTCACCAGCGAATGTCTGCTGTGTAACTGATTGGAGGTCGTTCCATTGCTAGCAAGTGTACGTTTCAATTCAGTTAGATGAACTTGTCACAATCAGGCGCCTGAGTTGTCTTCCCTGCATGACGCTCCCTAACAAGTCTAAAACTTGAAAGTCACATGCTGCCGTTTAAAAATACAGCACGTGCATTTCGAAACAGATTTTCGGCAACCTGTAAACGTTATGTCTGCTCTGCATTCAGGGAAAAAATGGCGCTTCTAATTTCGGTTGAAGAAATTTGTCCGTTTAAGTTCGATATTAACACTGACTTCAAGTCTGAAAGCATTTCAAGTCGATTTTCTCGCATGGTTTGCACGTAATGTTTCACTGTCGGAACGCATCGTTACAAATCGTATCACTGGAAAGTTATCGTAAATAATTAAATATTTAACGTGACGAATGGAGAAAGCTTGGGCTCGGAGAGAAAAGAATAGGTGAGAACATTCAGTGTCCTCTGGAGAATCAACTTCTAGTCTCAGGAAAATGGGAGCAAGGCAAATATGTTGAAATGACATAGAATATCGTTATTAAAAAGAAAATCTACCATTTACGTGGAAAGTATTTTTTCAAGTTAGAAAGCAGGCATCTCAACTGTTTATTCAGCAGAACTAAAAGACGTCAATGATCTTTTTAATTTAATTATGACTGGAATATAAAATTGTATAACAGCACACACGTTTGGCTGAGATGTGAGCAGTTCCAATTATATTGATTTTCATTTTTTGAAAAGGTTCTTTCTTACTTTACCTCATACCAGTACTGTCTTGGCCTCACATGTATAATATGACCGCTCTTCTTTGTCTCGTATCTATAACAGGATTTCTCTCATCTCATATCTATAACATTGCTAAAATTATGGGAAGGGGGACACTTCTATAACTTGTCTCTCGTTTTCACACTTCTGCTGCAAGTTTTCTCATGGACTTTGTAAGAATAGCATTCAGATTTTCAACTAAACTGTTACATATAGGATGGTACAAAATAGTTTAAACTGCTTTACCTTCAAACGTTGGTTAATCTTTCATTAACTCACTCATAAATTGAGTACCTCTATTGGACAAGATTTCTTCCAGAAATCTTATATGCAAGAAAATGGTGAACAGCTCATTCACTAAGACATGGTGCTAATAGAACTAAGGGCAACTAACTCAGGGTATCACATAATCAATGATGGTGAGAATCCACGTGTGGCCTCAACCCAATGAAGGCACGAGTTCTCCAATGAGACTGACAGGTACATGCCTAAACTGAATATAAATTGTTGGGGTTTCAACTAGTGCAACTGGGCATTACATCTTTCTATTCACTTGCTGACAGATATCCCAAGACTGACAGTAATGAGTGACATCTCCCATCATACCTGGCCAATAAAACAGCCTTCACATGAGCTAAAGTTTTGCTTGGTCCTAGATGACCAGCACTGGATGGGTCATGAAACAAACGCAACATGTTCGCTCGATAGTTCTGAGGTAACACCAACTGCTAACATATTTCTTGCTAATGAATCAAGGGACCGTCCTTCCAGCAAAACTCAATAGCTTTGCCAGAAGATTTAGACGATCCTCTCTCAATATTTTTCTAGAGAATCATCTGTCAATTGTGCTGCTCCATGCAGGGCCATTTCCCGTTCAGACAGCCACATTCTAAGTCAGAAACAATTATCTGCCCTCCCATGATTGAGTTTGGTGTGACTTCCTGGTGACATGCCCCACCAATGGCAGTTTCAGCCAAAGTCATCAGCGCATCACCTTCACACTTGCTAGTGACTATTCTTGGTTCACCTTGCATACCATCATGCATGCCCTTAGCTTCAGCTTCCTTCACTGCAGCTTGCCTATGTGTGAGTATGCACATGTTGTCGAGTGAATATGGAGTGTACTCACCATTGAGAACTTATTTAAATCACATTATAGCACTCTCAATACAACATTTACATACTTGCTCTCTATGTCTACCATCACAATGTTTATATTATCTTTCACACCAGTGGCTAGAGTGATTGTTTGAAACTCTCTGGTGTAGTCATTTCACTAGGCTAGGGTGTACTACTGACCCTACAATGCAATCAGTGTCACAGAGGACTGGAACACAATGTCCATTTATGTATGCATTTAAACAAGGTGCAACACTTATTTCTAGGACATTTATGTTACCTGGGCAATAACTTTTGCCACAACCAGAGCACACTACTGGTTCTTAACACCTTAATCTTTACTATTGGGTGAGGTGTGGTACTTTGTCTTTCGTCTTACTAAATGGAGGAGGTTCGTTATCTGGCTTTGTTGTTTAAGCATCACTTATTCATTCTTCGAAAGGGTCTGACAGTTATTAATGTCTGAAAAATCGATCATAATTGTATTCCATGAGCTCGGTGCGTTCTGTAAAGAACAACAGAACTACCTATTGAATTAATAGTGAACTCTAATCATTTAATATATTTATGAATCGCAAAGAATATATTTCATTTGAAAGATTTTACTAGAGATAAATTCAAATTGGAGCAGATGTTGGATGCATGCTTCGACTTTATTGCAAAAGAAAAGCGAATGAAAACAGGAAATATTAATATTAAACAGATCAATAATAGTACGAACAAATACATTGTTTAGAAAAAAGACTTATGTGAATCTGCATAGAAATATAAGCATACACTTTTTATCATTTCCATGATCATCGTATTTCATTAGCTACTGTCAGCATAGAACTCATAACGTGAATGACGGATGTCAGTGCATGAAAACAGTTATTTGCATATAACAAAAGATCCGTCTTTTATTTGTGTTCAATATGGTGCATTCATTAAAATTTATTGCTGTCACTACAAAACCTGAGCAACAAGATACGGTGTTGTTGATTATGTGTTTATATTTTTCTTTTCGCCGGAATGGTGATTTATACTGATGACTGAGCTAATATATTGACATTACATTTTGACATGATACTTACGATTATACTATTGTCATGGCCATTTATATTGTAAGGAACAAGGTTGAAATGATATAAGACATATAATACAGGTAATGCAAATTCTTTTAACAGCAAAATGTAAATAGCTTTTTGCGATGAAATAGCTTATTTACCCACACACAAACACACAAACACACACACACACACACACACACACACACACACACACACACACACACACACACACACACACACACCATTCCCTTAATTTAGTCAAAAAGAAAAAGAAAACAATTATTTTGTCATTTACAATTTGAAGATTGATATAAATATTTAATATAAGATACAAATGTATAAAAGCGTTTAAATTTTTCTTAATGAATAAGAAAATATTTTAAAGATTTGATAAGTTTGAAAATTTTTGAAAATCGAGGCCTTAGTTTTGTCTCAAGAACTCATGAAGATAATTTCGAACAGTCCTCTTGGAGTGCTGAGTAAACATACAAAGATACTAGAACACTGTCCATAGTGTATGAGTAAACACACAAAGATACTAGAACACTGTCCATAGTGTATGAGTAAACACACAAAGATACTAGAACACTGTCCATAGTGTCTGAGTAAACACACAAAGATACTAGAACACTGTCCATAGTGTCTGAGTAAACATACAAAGATACTAGAACACTGTCCATAGTGTCTGAGTAAACACACAAAGATACTAGAACACTGTCCATAGTGTATGAGTAAACATACAAAGATACTAGAACACTGTCCATAGTGTATGAGTAAACACACAAAGATACTAGAACACTGTCCATAGTGTATGAGTAAACACACAAAGATACTAGAACACTGTCCATAGTGTATGAGTAAACATACAAAGATACTAGAACACTGTCCATAGTGTATGAGTAAACACACAAAGATACTAGAACACTGTCCATAGTGTATGAGTAAACACACAAAGATACTAGAACACTGTCCATAGTGTATGAGTAAACATACAAAGATACTAGAACACTGTCCATAGTGTATGAGTAAACACACAAAGATACTAGAACACTGTCCATAGTGTATGAGTAAACACACAAAGATACTAGAACACTGTCCATAGTGTATGAGTAAACACACAAAGATACTAGAACACTGTCCATAGTGTCTGAGTAAACACACAAAGATACTAGAACACTGTCCATAGTGTATGCAAAGTTCTGGACGATTCTCTATGGTGTGCTCCGTGAAGTGTATTAAAAGATTCTGGAACAGATGACTAATGTGCTTCGAAGGGGCGCATTAGACCATCATCAAATAAGAAAGACAGTGACTTGTTGCAAACCGCGTGATTGTGGACATTTACTAGTGACAGTGGCCATCATTGAAAAGTTTATGTAAATTGACTTTAATTATTTCTCTGATACTCCACTCTCATTTTTGTGATGTATTAAAACAATGAATGTGTGTGCGTGCGTGCGTGCGTGCGTGCGTGCGTGCGTGTGTGTGTGTGTGTGTGTGTGTGTGTGTGTGTGTGTGTGAGTGTGTGTGTATCCCTAAAATGGTTTCGGTCCAATTCATTCGACTTATCTCCACAGCACACACGGTCATGAATGACAATTTCTAGCGGTAAAATTACTTCTTGTTTTATGTTCCTAATTTCGTCTACGTCATACGACGGAAAGCAACTGACCATACATGGTAATCAAACGTCAGGTTAAGATCCCATTCATTTCATGTCTCTCAGGTCTAATGATTTCATCTTAGCGGTTTGCGTAAGGTATGACTGAGGATAACACAGTTGACTGCATGTTTGACATATAATGGTACCTCTTACTAACAATCAACAATAAAATGTAATAATAATTCATGAATGACTAAGAAAAAACTCAAAAAGATTAAAATAAACATAAATCATAATTTGCCCATGGATATTTATATCCTTAAAATCACTCTGAGCTTACTCTTCGTTAGCTCCACGCATTTCTGTTTCTTTATCTCCCTTTGCCTCTTTGTGTATTTGTATCTGTCTTTTTATTTCCTTCTGTTTCTCTTTGTCTCTTCTTGTCTTCGTATCTGTCTCTCTATTTCTCTCTGTCTCCCTTTGTATCCTTCCTTCTTCCCAAATGTCTCTGTTTTTCTCTTTTTCCTTTCTGTGTCTCTATTTCTTGCTCACTGATTTAACTTTTAGTAGCTTTCTCTCTCTTTTTTTTTATCTTTGTCTCAACCCCACTTCCAATCTCTCTCAAACTCAAACATGCACGCGCGTGTGTATGATATCACATGTGCGGGCGAATGATCGTTTCTCAAGCGGAAACTTTAACAGGAGCATTTACAAGTATAATAAGTAATCCTCTTTGTAGGTATACACTTGTATACCAATGTTTGTTTAGAGACCCCGTCTCAGCATACGGATTTAAAGATTAATTTTTAACGTCACACCTATGCTGACGACAGACTAGTTGCCAGACTCACCTTTCAGTCTCCTTAATTAATTCTCTCAGTTTAGATATTAATTACAGTAACAGATGAATCTGTGTAATATTGTAATATTGTGTGATTTGGGCACATTATCCTAATAACGACTAATTATGCTTACAAACACTCATATCTTTACTTTGTCCCCACCCGCCCTTTTCCTTTCAGTCTTCCTCTCGCTAATATATAATTAGTCAACCTCGTTATTATGATAGCAAAAATATAAAAATTTAATATTTAACAATTTGACAAAATAGTGAATCCACACATCAATACCTCCAATATGAAGGTCATTAGGACTACCTCTTCTGTCTTTAAATGTTTATACAGATCAATTTCTGATCTCAGAGATTATCAGACGCCCACTTATCTGTCATTAATAGTTATCGATGAAGTCCTTCAGGCAATTCACACATCAATTGCTCATGGTTGAATGTTTTAGCCGACTGGTCCGCATAATTCATAATTCATCACACTTGAATAATGTATCTTGGCATCAGTTCCTCTGCTTAACAGCCATAGAACACGGCATCAACTGAATGTCAACATGGAATTCTCAAACTGTATTCCAAATCCGAGATATAAACAAAAAGCCCACTCTGAAACAATAGCAATCATTTTCATGAGTGATAACCTATAATTCGCCTATCCATATGTACTGGCAACAGACAAAAAGGTGTCCTATTACAACTGACCTAAATTCGTGTGGGTGTGAAGGAAGATAAAAAAAATGGTTTAATCCATGCACATGTGTTATAATTAAAATAGAAATATGTCACAAAGAGGTGGATTGTAATTATAATATTAGCAAAAATGTTCCAAATGCACACAGTGTTTTATAATTGTCAAATTAATCATTTATTTAGGGAGATAAAATAATATTCCACAACATCATTATACATTTCAATAATCATTAGAATTATGGGGCACATGTTAATTTGGTCACTCTATTCTCTGGCCACATTCCAGGAAAAATAGCATAATTTAAATTAATCACAAATAAATATGCCAATACATGCTACAACATTCTTAATAAAATATTGTTAACAAATATTAAGAAATTGATATGCTACCTTGTCTGACTATTTAGCAGGCTTATCTTTAACTCATGGAATATGTGCAACCTTTGTAAGTCTAGGCAAAGTTCCCTAGAGAATAATTTCCCAATTCAGTTTCATGGTATTTATGCACATCTAAGGATTAATGGGAATTCTGTCAGTCGAGTGTTGGCTTGAACAACAACAACCCCCTCTCCGCTATTGTTTGAGTGTGTTGCGTAATCAACTTATAGTGATCGGCATTTTCATTTTAATATGCATGGACCTCTTAATTGCCCATAATCCGCCACAGTGCAATGCATACAATTACATAATTTGGTTGTGGTCACTATTGCAAAGGAATGTATGATACAAAAGATGAAGACATAAAAAGAGCTTAATATGACAAAGAAAAATATTTTTTAGATAGTTCAGGCATAATTTGCCCTTGACCCATAACAGCACTTCTATATTTATTCATTAAATCCAATGGATTTCGCTCACAGTAGCCACACTCTGGCACTGATGACATTCAGGGAAACCCCAGCAAAGAGAGAACTTGATCCCAAACAAACGAGAACACAAAAATACTCAGAGGTATTGACGTAGGCGGAGTTTTGTAAGATACTGGGGCTAAAACTAACAAGGCGGGTGGTGTGTTGGGGCCTGAACTAGAGTCACAGAGTTAAGTTTCCTTTTGTTATCTATATATATGTTATGTGGATGTCCAAGAGTGCTGAAAATTACAGCCATCTCCACGTAATCGGAGAGAAGGGAGGAAAAAGAAAATCCTCACAAAAATTCTGGCGTGACCTACTGACGTCAAAGGTTCTCACGCTTACCCGGGTCCCGCCAGATAAAAAAAAAGGATGTTAATCGGGCAGAGTTCTTTATTCCTAAAAGGTGTTCAGACTGCTGCATGACCTATATTGTCAGTCTCAATCACCCTGTCTCTTGCACTGGTATTTCCAGAGTTTCAGACAGAAGAGAAATGAGTTGCCAACAGGCCTTTGTGACTAATGCAGCACATTCAGTGATTCTCTGTCCACTAGTTTATTTAGTTTCTGTTCCCTTATCCCCCCACCCAACACACACAAACACAAATATTAAGTCAGATTAACACATTTTCAGAATGTGCGTGCGTGTGTGTAAATATGTTGTTTGAGTGTGATTGTGTCGCGTGTGTGATATTTTCCTTTCCCGCCACCATACTACATGCAACGCATTTGGATTTTCATTTGCTCTTATTTTGTGGTGAAGACTGACCTTTGTAGAATGTTCACACGGGATATTCTGTTTGCTCGTACTTTGAGATAAAAGACTCAGGCTTAAGGGGACTTCACACGGGATATTCTGTTTACTAGTACTTTGAGCTAAAAGACTGAGGCTTAAGGGGAGTTCATACTTATCCGTGGCATAGGCCACAGTTGATGACGTCTGACTTTTTCAAGGACTGTCTTTCAAACTAATGACATACTAGTACATTTACTTTTATGGTTTTTTAACATGCCAACCTGAAGGACTACGTCATAAAAACTATTAACAACGCAATTGGCTGTAATTTTGCGTCACGTGATACAAGTTTGCAAATAGTTTGCATTCAAACGTTCAATCGCCTAAGATATAAACTGGCAAGGTAGCTTATATGATCCTCTGGATTTTCAGGTACAATTTTGCCCTAATTATTAAAATATAAATTTAAATAGGAAATGTGTATAAACGTTTAGAGAACAAAAGTAGAACTTTCAGAAATTTAGTTATCTGAGAAAGAAAGGAGGTCGCAAACTTCAGAAGAACGGAACTGTCGCCGGAAAGTTAAAGAGGCGTATAACCACAGTGGCGTATGGTTCCGGAAGACAGACGATGCGTTGAGTGACACGAAGTGATTAGAGCAGGTCACCAGACATGCGCAATACTTCAGTATATATGTAGACGAAACTAAAAGGGCAAAGTACGAGCGACATATCTTCATCATAATTTGGAACGGTTAGCTTAGCGCAAGGACACGCGTAATATATTCGTTAGCTTAGCGCAAGGACACGCGTAACATATTCGTTAGCTTAGCGCAAGGACACGCGTAACATATTCGTTAGCTTAGCGCAAGGACACGCGTAATATATTGGTTAGTTTAGCACAAGGACAGGTGTAACATACTGGTTAGTGTAGCACAAGGACAGGTGTAACGTACTGGTTAGTGTAGCACAAGGACAGGTGTAACATACTGGTTAGTGTAGCACAAGGACAAGTGTAACATATTGGTTAGTGTAGCACAAGAACAGATGTAACGTACTGGTTAGTGTAGCACAAGGACAGATGTAACATACTGGTTAGTGTAGCACAAGGACAGGTGTAACGTACTGGTTAGTTTAGCACACGGACAGACGTAACATATTACAAAATCCCTAGCATAAGGACAGAGGTAATATGTTAATGAATCCCTGGCCAAAGGGCAGACGTAGCATTTTACTGAATCCCTAGTATAAGGACACACGTGACATATATACATACATACATAAGAACAGACGTAACAGAATACTAAAAATTCCAAATATGGTTGTTTAGTTTAAAGACACATTTATTACTAAATCCTCGACATTGCTGTTGAGCAAAAGGACAGACTTGTTCAATCCTGTTCTCTGCTGCCATCAAGATAAAAATTAAGGCAGAAATGAAATAATACACCCAGCAATTTTTTTTCGTAAAGAAAGACCCATCATTTACTGCTAACCTAATTAAGAGTGCAAAATTTCAATACACAGAGTCATTCCGAATTTGCAACAATATAGAGAAAATTATATTTCTTTCTTAGAACTATGCACATGTAACCTGATTTACTTATAACCTAATTAACAAATATTGCAGAATGCGGTGAAGCGCCATTTAAACTCTCGTGTTGACCTCAACAGAACGCTGCTGCTGCTGCTACTACTACTACTACTACTACTATCAGAAAATATCACAAGCTCCTGTATTCCTACTATAACTATTATTACTGCCAATCTGTCACCCCATATTCAAGTTGTACAAAACTACTACTACTACTATCAGAAAATATCACAAGCTCCTGTATTCCTACTACAACTATTATTACTGCCAATCTGTCGCCCCATATTCAAGTTGTACAAAACGGGGTAAGCATCTGTACTCAAGTTATTATGACGAATCATTAGGAAAGACTACAATTGACAGTGATCTACATACAATAAGCATACACATACAGCATTCAGTTATGAATCTAATTAAAATCAACCCGGTCACAATCATAGGACCCAAGAGTACCCAACAGGGACAATCGCCATGTTCCACGCTAAAAGAACACGGCCATCATTAGATATACATAAAATAAAGAGGTATAAAGAGGAATCAGTTTTACACTAAACTTAATTTCTCTAATAATAATTAAAATACAGCAAGCACGTACTACCACCTAAATCCCCATCCTCACCTGCATACAGATATATTTATACATCTATATACTCGTAGATCAGTTGGAAGTTAGCATTTCAGTGCATGCAAATATTTGCATAAATGTGACAGTAAGTGAGCAGATACAAAATTGGAGTACAGCATTTCAGTGCAATGTATGTATTAGAATGACTAGTGACAAAGGGCGGGTAAATCCGTTGGAGTACAGCATTTCAGTGCAATGTAAACATTAGAATGACTAGTGACAAGGGGCGGGTAGATTAGTTTTAGTACAGCATTTCAGTGCAATGTAAACATTAGAATGACTAGTGACAAAGGGCGGGTAGATCAGTTGGAGTACAGCATTTCAGTGCAATGTAAACATTAGAATGACTGGTGACAACGGGCGGGTAGATTAGTTTTAGTACAGCATTTCAGTGCAATGTAAACATTAGAATGACTAGTGACAAAGGGCGGGTAGATCAGTTGGAGTACAGCATTTCAGTGCAATGTAAACATTAGAATGACTGGTGACAACGGGCGGGTAGATTAGTTTTAGTACAGCATTTCAGTGCAATGTAAACATTAGAATGACTAGTGACAAAGGGCGGGTAGATCAGTTGGAGTACAGCATTACAGTACATGTAAACATTGGTATGGCTGGTGCAGACGTGAATCTGCAAATATATGCATGCACAGTTTTATTACAATGACGCTTATGTTTTCTGTATCAAGCAGAGAAGCATTGAATTCAATTTATTGTTTGAAAGATTGGCATTCACTTGATATTATATTACAATTAATGAAAGTTGAACAGGTTTAATAGCGTTATTGCTGCAAGTTTGCTGATTGGTTATAATTTTCAGTTCATGATTGCTTATTGGATTAGAATTCTACATCACAGAAAACCCCCCGCTCTATTTCTGTTTCTGTATTTACGAAATTGCGTTTCTTTACTTCAAAGTTTTCCCTACAGCACGAATTGCATAATTGATTAGTTAGTGTGAACGCTACATAACACAACGTCTTGCAATCTCTCGGACACAACAGTTCTTTATAGAATCTGCGCTGTGCAAACCCCGCATAAAGCATTTGTAAAAAGTTGCCATGTGTTTCTTGTTTGTCCTTGTCTTCAGCTAGATGCACGTGTATTGTGTTTGGGTATTTCTTTCCTTTTTCCTTAATGTTTGCTTTAGCACCGTATGATATTTTCTACTTTTAAATATCTGGCTGTTTTGAGTGCAATAAATTCGTGCTTCTCAATTAAAAAAATGTACCCTGTTTCTACTTTCTTTCTTCCCTCTCTCAACATACATATGCACACACAATACTTTCTCTCCCTCTGTTTCCTTTGTGTTTCTCATCGTTTATTTGCATCATTATTTGTCTGCTCTGAGTTTACCACCCACCCAATTTAAATCTGGACCAGTTGAATGGTTAGTCAAAGTATTTTTATTTACTTGTGAATCCACGAATCACATATCTCTCTAAAGAGTTATCTCTCTTTCTCCTTTTACTCACTCTTTCAAACTGCGCACATGCACACCCCTAACCCATTTTGCATAATACATGTCTTTTGTCTTTTATTATTTATGTCGTCCTTGAGTAACCGCCCCTTAAGGAACTGTTTCTTCGTCTTATCTGATCTACTTTACTGAGTCAATCTTGGGTTAATTATTTATAGTTCCCCCACCTTGAAAAATATATAAAATTAGGAATGGTTTTCTCTTTCCCCTCTTCATCCTCTCTCATTCCCATGCATAATCAATGCCTGCGTTCACTTATTATTAATGTTATTATTTAGCCGTCCTGAGTTATCGTCCATGCAACTTCACTCATTTTTATTTTGCAATGTACTGAAGTGTCATCAACAATCCGTTATGTGGATAGAAAAAAATATGTTTCCTCTCATTGGCACGATTTATTTCACTAGCGTACCCTTCTTTCCCACACTCAGACAGAACACCTGCAATGGGTCTACATCGTGTTTGTGTGTGTACACATGTATATGAGATTTGTTAGTGTTAGAATAGTAATGTGTTAAGTAAATGGTCACTTGAGGTTTGTTCCACTGCAGCGTTGCTCATGACGTTGAAAGGGTGACTGTGACACTGAAGAGTTGATAATGAAGTAGAGCAAGGATTCTAGTACAAGAAGTTAAAATGATTATATCATAATGTGGGAGGTAATAGTCACACGTATAAATACACGCGCGCGCGCGCGCACACACACACACACACACACATATAATCAACAGGGTTAATAGATTAATAATTAGCTAAATTAATCCGTATAACCTTGTAATCCTACGCGTAAAGCTGATGAGAAATCTCGGTCAAGCCTCGATGTCACTTAAATTAAAAAAAATAACATTTACCCGCACTGAGTATTATCGGATTCAAACCCCTTACGACTTACGTGGATGCATGCGCTTTTTTAAAACTATACTGTTGTCTATAACAGTTTGGCTTCACACATCTCCTGCCTTGGAGAGACACTTGTTGAAGGTGTGCTGGCTGTTTGCCTTTACAAAGAAACACAAATTCACCCCTCTCCCCCCAAATAACATCCCAACCTTCCTTATTAACTGAAAAGCATAAGAGTTGAACAAATATAAAGAATTCATTCAAAACTGAACAAATTGAAATTTAAAATATAAAGTAGGTTTCCTTACACAAGTATTTACATAGGCAAACTTGTGAATGTTTTGACCCACTTGACAGTCTAAATTTTGAGAATTTTAAATAATACGAAAAAGAACATTTCACTCTATTAGTTTAAACAGTATATTCACCCACACCCAACAATGGCGACTAAAAAAGTAAAATGAAATAAAATCAAACTACGTAAACTTAAAAAACAATTATAAGATGGTGTGTCGACATATATTATAATTATATCTGAGTAGTGCCTGTGGTAGAAAACATTCCCCGATTCACATTACGTCACAGAAATACTTTCTGCTGCAAGATGTAGAGTCCTTGACTTTGTGTCTATCTCTTTACGTCAACTTTCTGTTTCTGTTTGTCGAGCCAGCTACTCATCCTACTTCGTTTTGTTAATGACATTTTTATGTAGCTTTAGTTAGGTATTTAATAAATTCATGCGTTTGTCTAACCAGCTAGTTGTCATGTCTAGTTTTGTTCATTGCACTTTTTATAGCTTTAGTTAGGTAACTTAATTAATTCATGTGTGTTTGTCTAGCCAGTTAGTTATCATTTCTACTTTTGTTCATTGCACTTTATTTTATAGCTTTAGTTGGGTACTTAATGAACTGATTTGTGTTTGTCCAGTCAGCTAGTTTTCATACCTCGCTTTGATCATGACATCTTTTACATATTTTATAAGGCTGTAGTTAAATACAGAATTAAATTAGGTTTTTAATTTATAGGTCCCGTGTTTCCTTCTAGTCACTGATATGTCTCACTCGCAACATTTACAAACATTGTCTTGAACAGAAAAATCAATAGTTTTTATTCTCGTCTCATTAGAAGATGACAATCATAACTCATCCGACTGTCAATGAAAAAACAGCAACTTTTGAGAGACTGTACTGTTCCATTGAAAACGTAACTTTCGCACACGTTTGTCTGGGACAGCTCTGATGTTGTGGCACCTAATTGTCTAAGACAGGGGTCTCAAGTATGCAGTCAGCCAAGCATTATCCTGTGGCCCGTGAAGCAATCAACTTTGTTGTTGTTTTTTTTACTACAAAATAATTTCACAAGTGTTCATTGTATTTTGCATCAAGAATCTCTGTGTAGTAAAAGTATGAAAGAAGTTATGGATGTTGTTGTTAAAACTCAGTTTTATTCGACGAGAGAATTAAATCACAGACAGTTCACATACAGTTCACATTGTTTTTAAAAAGTGTTACAGTGAATATAGGGAACTTCTTTCTCAAACTAAAGTTTGGTGGCTGAGATGAGGAAACGATTTGAAGCGAATTTTTTTTTTAATTTAGAAAAGAGATTGAAACCTTCATGCAAAGATGTTTCTCACTTTTTGATTCAAACTTTAAATCTCGCTTTTTTTAATAGACTTAACAGATCACCTTAACACTCTGAACTTACAGATTATGAGTAAAAAGCAATTAATAATACATATGTATAACTGTGTTACGGTTTTCAAGGCTTTACATTTTGGGAGGCGCAGCTTACGAGAGGGAACGTAATCCACTTTTCAACATTAAAATCTTTGGGAAACGTTGAAGCAACACTCTTAAAAGACTTTGCTAAAGATCATTGCTGACTTGCGCAAGAAATTCGATGACCAATTTAAAAGTTTTTGATGCACTTGAGCCTCAGTTCCATCATTATTCTATCCCCTTTGCAAATGGAGCTTGTAGAGCTTTAGAGTGACACCGTTTTGAAATAGAAATAAATGGAATTGGGGTTCCAGAGTTTTACAAGTTTCTGTCTTGAGACAGATTCCCTAAGTTGCTCTCTGAAGCTACAAAGATCATGGCTATATTTAGTAGCACTTACATGTGTGAGCAGTTTTTCTTGTCTATGAAGAGGAATAAGACAGTGCTAAGGTCAAGACTCACTGATGAACATATGGCAGCAAACCTTGAGATTGGCGTCACCTCAGGAAATAAAGACAAACATCAATGTGCTGGTTGAGGCAAAACGCTGGCAACTGAGTAGTCAAAAAGTGGAATAAAGTTTAAGTAATCCCGTCGATTTGTAGGTATTGATTATTGATAATTTTTCATTTCTGTTAAGCATACTATGCAAATAAAAGTACAGCCTATAATTACTAAATTTTTAGTACTACACGCTAGACTTAATAATGATAAATGGAGGCATGTTGCAGCCCTTGTGCAATTAAAATTGTCTTCATGGGGCCCTCTGGGTGGTTTCTATTTTAATTCATTGGTTTTCAGGTGATGTTTTCATCATCATAATAAATCAAAACAGAGAATGATTTAATTTGTCATTTCCGTCCTACTTCAGTTTCAGCAAGGCTGCCAAAATTGAAATAAAAAGTTTTCATCTGTAAACAATACATGTAAGGTTCCGAATGACCATGACACGAGATTGTCTTAGTTCGGGGTTAACATAAAGGTAGATAACTGGGTCACGGCCAATATAAATCAGCGTAAGATAGGCCTAATTATATACTTGTGATTATATGTAATTTCATTTCCACATGACATATTCTGCATGTGTTGTATTTATAATAGTTACTTTCAGTACAACCTTTAATCTTTGCTTGATCGCAAAAACTGATTCTGTTGCTTCTCTTTGGAAACTTAAGCCTCAATTACTCTGTATATACTATATAAATAAATAATTAGGCGCAGTAATCTTTTATCAATACTTTCTCACAGCCAAGAGTGACAATTGCAAATGTCGCAGAAATGTTACTAAATGTAAACTAAAAAGAAAATTGACAAACTCTGCCACACGATCACACAGCATACATATTTCCAACAGCTCTTTGCTGTGTTGTCGTTAACAGTCAGTTGTCACGCGCGCTACACAACGAACATCTGTGCGTTGGGGCAGCACCTCGGCCTCTAATCGCTGGGTGTGCAAGCGACACTGACTGGCGCAGGTACCCCCTCTCTCTCACTCACACACACATCTCAAACGACAAACATCTCGAGACTGCTGGAAGTGCATTGCACTGTACTCTGTATTTGCATCCGCCTCATTCTGCAGTGAGTTGTGCACGGGCTTTCCTCAACAATCTCGTCGTAAGCAGTTTTAAAGGTAAGCTGATTATTCAATGTTGTTAATTTTCACTTTAGTTGTTTTGTGCTCGTTAGTGCTCGGGCCAGATTGCAGCAGCTCGCTATCGCCTCTACTCGAGCTCTCTGTCAATTTCTGGAAACTTATGGCGGGAAAATGAGCCTGGCAAAAATGTGTGACGCCCTACGTCAGAAGCGTAACTTGTGTAATGTCATTCCTCTTTCAAAAATATAGGCCAACCAGTTTTATTTTTATATTTTCATGCTGTCGACCGCCTGACACTAATGACAACGTGGCAGACGTTCACTGTTAAAACTTCCCAAGTCAAGATCGGATTACTCTGTCGGCTTAAGGCAGGTCTCTCTACTCTCCCCTGACTATGTTAAGTGAAACTGGCGAGTGGAACGCTGGACAATTAATGAAAAGTCACGGCAATCAATCTTCCCTTTCGTCATATAAGCTTTTCACGTCATTTTCTTTTATTCCATTTCACACACAAACAAACACACGTGCATAATTGTACGTACAAAAATACTTTTGGAGATTTCATCCAAACTTCATGAAGCAATTTATTGTTGAACTACAATAGTTCTACTGACTGAAGTGGTTGATGATCAAATCAGAGAGTTGTCAGACTGAATTTGGCATGCGTTTAATTTTCACAAGAGTCTCCCTGCACTGACACCGGCTTGCTTTTCGATGAGCATCCATGATCTACCCAGCAGATTTGAACCCAAGACCAGGGGAATGAGTTTGGTTTATTATATGACGTCATCAGTTTGTTCAGTGGAGTGTGAATGTGTCGTTTTTGTTCTTAAGTAACAATTTCTCAGATTCTCTCCACTCTACGTAGACCTGAGAGTCTTCACAGATTTCACCTGCCCAGAAAATACCAGACCCGTTCCTAATGCCGTTCTTGGTATGGAAATGGCCAACGTTGAAAATACACATTCATTATTAAAGTCCCTGTAAGAGTTTTCCAGTGTGTGCTTTAAACTATAAAATGTGTATTTCATGGAAATTGGCACTCTGCAACATCATGTGACGTCATCATTTAAATGAAATGGATTTGGCATGTGTAAACCAATACTAGTTTAAACATGCCCTCCCCCTTCTTTACAAACATGAACACACGCACACACACGTACACATGCACTCACACACACAAATATGCACTCTCACAAAAAAGTGTTACACTACTCCAAGATAATTATTTAAGTTATTTTCCCATAGTTGAATGAGATACCAGTGTTTGCCTATTTCCGGTGCCACTATTATGTTATGCTGCGTTCTCTCATCTAAACTGAATATACACTTTTAATTAGATGAGACGAAGTTCAAAGGTTACGTGTTCTAGTTTGTAATTCCGTTTTTCAGTTCCCATGTCAGAAATGTCTGCTTTAATGGTTGAAAGTGATGCACAGATATTTTAAATGGGTATTTTAAAAATAATGAATTTGGCTCCAAATGTCATAAATGGCTCGATGCAAGGCCCCCAGGTTTGTCCATCACAATTAACAAAAAGTGGACAATACAGACATTACAGAATGATAATGCATAGTTATGAAATGATAACGCTTTAACAATGAGACAGGTAAAAATGAAAATAAGAAATTTATGAAACAATAGAAAATTTAAATAAAAATAAAATGAATATGCAGGTATACAACCCAATTAAGTTGTATAGGAACAGCTAATCAATTAATGCCCATAAAAGGGTCTACAATATTTCTGTATCTTAAAATAACCTTTCTTGACCCAAGTGGTCCCTACTTCAATGGATAGTGATCCAAAGTACGGGGAAGACCTAATGGTGTCAGTAGTCACCACATTTAAGTTCAGTATGAACTCGGTTCAACTTTTATATTGCACAAATCCTACTGATATTCTGTCCTTTATAAGCAAAATGATGTATGTGTTGAACTGTGACATGGACACTTAACTCCTGATTTTGTCCAAAATCTTTCAGGATAGGATGACTTCCCTTGAGCCCTTTGTCCTTTCAGGAAAGCACTTCACAACTTCAATCAGCTCCAAAGCAAAGCGAGAAACTCTGCAATAATTTTTTATGCAGCATCAGATATCTCATTCTATACATGACAGTTTAATTGCAAAGTTGGACTATTCCTGTGTTCACAATTTCAAGCTAACTTATCATGTAAAGAGCATTCATTAATGTAAATTTAAATACTCTCTCTAAATTGATAGCTTGACACACACCTCTCTTTGGGTTTTTATTTATGCACTGTGGAACAAAATAATTTCTTTCCTTCTATCTTTATTCTTTAGTCAAAGTTTTTGACTATCTATTCCATTAACTGTAACATAGCTTAAACGGAATCACACGCGCGCGCGCGCACACACACACACACACACACACACACACACACACTCACACACACAAGCGTGATTTGTTGTTGGTTAATGTCTGGTTTTCTGCATTTTTTTTTTAAAGTTCAGGATTCGCACATTAGTCTTGTTGTAAGTGGCAGTCCATTATATTCTGACCTTTTTTACAGGGTTCACTGAGCTACCTTCGCTCTTTAAATCTCTGGCCTTCCCCATAAACTACTTCCGGTATAATACCATCTATTCAACTCTTTGAGAAGTCAGACGTGTACTGAGTCAGCACAGGGCAATGCAGCTAGTTAATTGTATGGCTGTAGACCTCTCCCGTATTACTATCTATAAGTTGCATAGTGAGTCAGCCTAGGACATTGCAGCTAGTTAACATAACTAACCGGCTGGCTATCCACGACTTTCCTGAACGTATATGTCAAGTAGCGTGCTGTTCTAAAAATAGATTTTTATGGTCAAATTCCGGCTTTCATTGCTCACGCTATAATCCTACAACGAATCACTCGCTTTTAATAATTGTTTTCTTAAGCTAGAAACCATAAATAAAGCACTGGAGTGCACAGTGTAGTACATGGGTGTACAAACAACGCGATAAAAAATTCAAAATCAATCTTGTTGTAAACATTTTCCAGTTAAACGTTGGACTATCAATGTGATGTACCGTTCGCTTTCTATCGAGTGCCATTGGAGCCAGAGTGGTTGTCTGCTTGCGGCTGAAGAATCATCATTATTATGTGCGGTAATTGTACGTGCTAATAAATATCGTACCGTTGATAACCCTATGCCAGAGTGATATCTTGGTTATAAAAGAAAGGCAATTAGAAAGCGTCGAGTACTGATATGTTATCCATCATCATTTTATCTGCTACAAATGCCTATACCTCAGCATACCAGACGAAAGATCAATGCGGCAATTCTTATTCATGTGCTGCTCCTCTCCTTAAAATATCTTTTTGTTGATCCATTCTTACTTTCAAAGTCATGTTTATTTGATATTCTAAAACTGACTAACTTCTAACGAGCGGCTTATAAAGCAAAATACTTTCTCAGTAAAAATTTCACAAAACCGGCACAACAGACCACAAAAAAGCCAGGAGAATTTACAAACGTCACCAACCTTGGTATATATTTTAAGTATAGTTGTGGATAGCTCCTGTCCATATTACTGTATATATAAGTTGCCTAGTGAGTCGGATCAGGGCAATGCAGCTAGTTACTAGTATGGCTATAACGCCACTCCATAATACTAGACACATGTCGAGTACTGAGCAGTCTCAAGTCAATGAAGTTTCTACACTCTATGATTATAAGTCTTTGTTGTAATACGAACTACTGATAAGTGCCACGTGTTCGCCCCACCCACCCACCATACCTCCCCATCAATTGTCAGGCGCTCTGCAGAAATCGCTATTTAGAGAGAACTTAATTAAAAACAGTCTTGACGCGATGATAAATTTTTTTCTTAACTCTCCGTTACAGCCGTACTACGGAGTAAAGGTTTGCATAAAATCCAATCATTATCTTCATTGACGTTGTCGTCCGCCATCTTCATTGTCGTCGGGGTGGTGGTTGTAGTCGTCGCGAAATACTACATTAATTTTAAAGGGGACAGTGAATTTGGAAACTTGTTTGATGATTCTGAAAATACCGCGTCTATTTCAAAGATATTTCCAGCTTTGGTGGCGGGCTGGACGGCTGAGTGGTTCTGAGAGAGATCATGTGTGATTGCAACGCGTGAAAGGATGACTGATCACATGCTGTCATTCAGAATGTGCAACTTATATACTGTTCAAATCTGGTCAAATGACGTCAACTATCTCAACCCCCCCCCCCACACACACACACACGAAGAAAATATGCAAGCAGGTTTTGAACTCATACTTTCAAACCGACATCAGAAGAGGGGATAGGGAAGGGACTAGGTGGAGCACGAAATTAAACGATGTTCTAGCAATGATTGTGCGGGAGTTTTGTGTCACAGCTTTAGTAGGAAAAGAAATTATCGCTTTGCCTAGCTAGGACAGTATGGTGTAACTTGAAGGGGATGCAAAATAACTGGTTTAAGAAAAATATGTTGGCTGGTGGGGGTGGGATGGGGAGAAGGCAGAGCGGGTTCAAGTGTGTTATACGAAAAGAAAGGCGAAACTGGTGAGTTCGAGCCGCGTGTCAGTGGCCGGAGGGTTGATGGGGGAGGTAGCCACGAGCCATTATTGCACTCCATCTGCCCGCATATAACACCAACAAAGAGATAAAACCAAACACTTGGATAACTGATTTTTAAAAATAAAATTGCTAAATGATAACTGATTTTTTTTAAAAGGCAGTCCGATTGAGTTATATATTCCTTGATACTCGTGTATATTTGTGTGTGCAAATGTACGTACCTGTGTGTGTGTGTGTGAGACTGAGAGAGTGATACAGAGAGTGTGTAAATGTACGGTCTTGCGCAAATATGTTTGTGCGTGTGTGTGTGTGTGTGTGCGCTCGCGCGCGCGCGCGCGCGAGAGAGAGAGAGAGTGATCTAAATATATACTTATTTCAATTCTATATTTTCTTTTCGATAAAACTGATGTGCCGTTTTCCAAAGCTGGACTTTAAAAACTTGTTGCTAAGCAACCGAATTTTGTAGTTGGGAGATTGTCCCTCCAAACTAATAATTGAACACGTAATTTCAGAAATTGACTTCTTTATCCGAGAGTGAGAAAGTAATCGCAAGTTATATGCTCTAACAATTTCTCATTTCTGCGTGATCATAGTGCGATCGTTGCTAATTTAATAGCAATTGTCGTGACAACTTACAGAGCAGTGTAAAACACTGCACTAATAGCAATTGTCGTGACAACTTACACAGCAGTGTAAAACACTGCACTAATAGCAATTGTCGTGACAACTTACAGAGCAGTGTAAAACACTGCACTAATAGCAATTGTCGTGACAACTTACACAGCAGTGTAAAACACTGCACTAATAGCAATTGTCGTGACAACTTACACAGCAGTGTAAAACACTGCACTAATAGCAATTGTCGTGACAACTTACACAGCAGTGTAAAACACTGCACTAATAGCAATTGTCGTGACAACTTACACAGCAGTGTAAAACACTGCACTAATAGCAATTGTCGTGACAACTTACACAGCAGTGTAAAACACTGTAATAATAGCAATTGTCGTGACAACTTACACAGCAGTGTAAAACACTGCAATAATAGCAATTGTCGTGACAACTTACACAGCAATGTAAAATACTGTAATAATAGCAATTGTCGTGACAACTTACACAGCAATGTAAAACACTGCACTAATAGCAATTGTCGTGACAACTTACACAGCAGTGTAAAACACTGCACTAATAGCAATTGTCGTGACAACTTACACAGCTGTGTAAAACACTGCACTAATAGCAATTGTCGTGACAACTTACACAGCAGTGTAAAACACTGTAATAATAGCAATTGTCGTGACAACTTACACAGCAATGTAAAACACTGCAATAATAGCAATTGTCGTGACAACTTACACAGCAATGTAAAATACTGCACTAATAGCAATTGTCGTGACAACTTACACAGCAATGTAAAACACTGCACTAATAGCAATTGTCGTGACAACTTACACAGCAGTGTAAAACACTGCACTAATAGCAATTGTCGTGACAACTTACACAGCAGTGTAAAACACTGTAATAATAGCAATTGTCGTGACAACTTACACAGCAATGTAAAACACTGCAATAATAGCAATTGTCGTGACAACTTACACAGCAATGTAAAATACTGTAATAATAGCAATTGTCGTGACAACTTACACAGCAATGTAAAACACTGCACTAATAGCAATTGTCGTGACAACTTACACAGCAATGTAAAACACTCTAATAATAGCAATTGTCCGTGACAACTTACACAGCAATGTAAAACACTGTAATAATAGCAATTGTCGTGACAACTTACACAGCAATGTAAAACACTGCAATAAAAGCAGGTTGGTTATTGTACAAATAGTAAGACTCGTACATACTGTTTAAAAACACGATATGTATGTAAATTTTATGTTAAATTTATATTAACTAGGATAAGTGATCGCCCAGCACGGGCATTTAAATGATTTGACGAGATGGAGTTAAAATCTAGTTGGAACGGTCACTTTGGCAGATTGCTTCCTATTGTACTTACATGTGCTGTGACTATTGGCTGGGTGGGTAGGAAAATATTTTAAATTTAAAATGCGTAATTTTCGCCAACTATCATCTACAATGACTACCCTTTAAGCGAGAGCCAGCTTCAAGGTAAAATTTATGACAATCACTCGTGTGATAGAATATTCATTTTTAAGTGAATGCAGCGGCCATTGACACAGAGCCCACAGCCATAAAGATATATGACAGTCAAGCCAATACAAGCAATCTCATATCAAAATTCTAATGCAACAGTAAGCTTTACAACTAAAGTAACTTACAGTCCCTCCCCTACAAAAAACAAATATGACAATGATGTTACAAGTTAACCCCTTAAATGTGACTTTTGAATGTAAAATAATTGAAATTGGATTGCATCGAATGTGACCTTACTTTGGGCGGCTGGCTCCAAACGGATATAAGCTGGGATCAAGCTGGTGCTATTCTTTACATATCATCAACCAATTCTTTTCTGGGCAGCTAAAACACATAATACCATTTAGTTTTTCCTGAAGATTGATTTACATTCTCTCTCTAATATAAGCTTTTTACCTGCAAACGGAAGTTTGTTCTCAAAACTTCATAACAGTTTCACTGAACTGCGAGAAATAGTGATGCTGTTAATATATTGGTTCCATTAAATTAACAAAAAGCAGAGTTGCCATTTGATACAAATAAAATACACCATTGTCATTGACTTACTTGGAGAGTGACGAGATGAATTTTCAGTCCAATGTATCATATTATGGGTACGGGTATCTACTAGTACTGCGTCTGCATATTAGTCATCTTTGCACTCTGACCTATAAATATACAAAACCAATCTAGTCAGCCACATTTACAGTACTTGCACTCAAAGCTATGATGTGGCAGTCTGTGATGATACTTTCATAGAGTATGATGACTTTAATTACTTCCTTGTTAGCATGTTTCCGTTGATGGCTGACACGAAGTCTGTTCACAGATTGGTTTCTCTCTTCATTCCATGTTTTAGACTTGTTCTTTCTTTCACTCAAAGTCCAAGAGTGTTACACATTGCAGTGTGCTTGGTTTTCACAGTGTCACACGTTGCACTGTGCTTGGTTTTAACGGAGGTAACACGTTGCAGTGCAGTGTGCTTGGTTTTCACAGAGTTCCACAAAGGGTGATATTACTTGTATTTCCATGGTCTACGAAAAATAAATGACTTACAAAGTAATTTTGAACACGTTAAATTTTTAGGGGTTGTTTGGAATTGTAATGAAGATGTATAAGAAAACAACAAAAGCGTCAGCAGCAGCAACAACAACAACGCCAAAGAAACCAGCACCACTACCAACAACAACAGTGGTAGAACAGTGAGCAGCAGTGTCCGCAGTTAGGATATTTTAACCCACCCCATTGCGGATATGATACAGCTACTTCTCGACCATCTATACTTGCCACCAGTGCCCGTCTTCACGCATCCCAACGGACACCCGGGACAGCCGCGACTTCAGCACCAACAACGACGACAACACTGCCAGTGAGGAGGACAGGGTTCGAACATCCCGGGCGCACGTACACACTAGGTACAGCCTTGGCGTGCTACTAGCCTGGGCTCTGTAAGACACCCCCTCCCACATACCCTTCTACTTCAAAATCGAGAACAACACCAACAATATCTACCACGAATTTTGCACACGGAATACCAGGCTAAAGACCGCCTTTGCCAGCCAAACACATGCGCCACGAACAAGCGGGCAACTACACTACAACTTTGACTTACAAAATTCCGACTTCAGATTTGACTTATCTACTGGGCCCCACCTCCCCTTCGCCCTTTTCTCCCAGCGCGAAATCGGCGGAAGCACCCCCCCCCCCCCGAAAAAAATTAACAAGAATAGGCACCATGTATACACAGAGAGCAAAGGAATGTCAAACACACTCTTGCCATTCTTTAAGGTGAGAGTAATTTGTCTAAATGTTTTCTTTGTGAAATTAGCAGTAATATTTTTTGTTGATGTTTGCACAACCCCATTCTCAAAAGAGCGTTGCAAGGCAGAAGAAGACAATGCAATGCAATGTGATTGATCGGAGACAAGTTTTAACCAGTGCGAAGGCCACCCATCTCTTTCACAATTCGATCTCAAGAGAGCAAACATAAGTCCCTTGAGCAATGTAATAATTCGGAAATCTACCATATCAGTTTTTGGGACGGAGCGGGGTATTGGGGGTATTGATTTCTCTGCACACAATTGCACGGACAATAGGAACACATCAGTGGTTTGGTCATGATCACCTGGATCTATAGCAAACAGTGCATTATTCAGCAAGTCAATTTTTTCATTGAACGTTTACATTATTTCTGACACACTTTGAATGATACTGTCATTGGACTTCTTAATCAGTTTTAACTTTGACCATCTTACGCAGTACAATATATAAATGAGCAAATAAAGATTTGTAAAATGTCTAGAAATCAACTGATGTAGTGCAGCACAAAGCACCGGAAGAAGCAAACAAATTTAGACTATGGGCTGCACAAAGCACCAAAGCAAGCAAATTTAGACTGGGCTGCACACGGGATTAGTTGACTTCGCGAAATCAATGCTCATACACCTGATTAAATGTCCTCATTTAGTGGCATTGTCATGAGACTGTGTTCAATAGTCTGTCATATCAACGCCATGAATCTCAATAATTATATATTTCCCAATTGTGTTTCTGAATAGGGATGCATGAAAAAAGAATTTGGAATACCTTTGTGTCAATGGTGAGGTAGCGAAATATTACTGTCAACTGACGAGTATGGCTGCTGCCAGATAAGAAGTGGCAGTGATGCTTCCACATAATATGGTGCCGTCTTGATTGAAGATAATATGGCTTTTAAAACCTCAGATCTGAACAGAATGAAAATGTCTTCACAAATAGATGAAGAACGTCGATAAATTCATCACACTGAACGTTTGATGACAGATAAGGTGCTATTCTATTTACTGCATTTCCGTACACACGACTGTTATCTGTTAAGTGTGCAATTGTGCAATGCAACCCAAGTAATTTGAATTATTTAGACAATTGCGTACATTTTCAGTATTACCCGGGTACCTCAACCGAAGTCTTCTCTCAGCAAGGAACTTGAGTACTGTAACAACTGTCTTCCAAACATCACGCCATTATTCACAAAACTGTTCCTCTATCTTTCTGCAGTCCACGGCAACTTGCTGTTGTTTCAGTTTCATGAACATTACTTTGGTGTGTTCCCTTGATTGTTCTTGAGTAGTAATCCTGGTTTTTGCAGTCTTTCAATCTTCAAAACCAGTTTGAAATTGATCCAAACATCATCTATATGATGAGGATATGAGTTTCCAAAATTTTTCACCACACCATCTACTTCTGAAGAGACATTACTTTGCTCTTTACTTGGTCCCCTCTCTCTTTTTACAAGAATTATTTTTATCATGGTTTACCTATATTGGAATGGTGATGATTCCATTTTTCTTTTTACGTCTTCGTTTATGAGTTTCGTTTAATTCCTCTCGATGCTTCATTAATTGTTTCCCTAGGTTTTTCCTATTCTATTATCCTGACGCATCCTATTCTATTATCCTGACTCATCCTATTCTATTATCCTGACTCATGGTATTCTATTATCCTGACTCATCCTATTCTATTATCCTGACTCATGGTATTCTATTATCCTGACTCATGGTATTCTATTATCCTGACTCATGGTATTCTATTATCCTGACTCATCCTATTCTATTATCCTGACTCATGGTATTCTATTATCCTGACTCATGGTATTCTATTATCCTGACTCATGGTATTCTATTGACCTGACTCATGGTATTCTATTGACCTGATTCAAGCTTTCATACAAAAATACTGAAATAATTAGAAATTAGTAGAGAGGAAGATGGGATTTTAAAAAATGAAATGCAGTTAGAGCGGGACCTAGTAACGGTTACTAACCACTCACTTTTAATGCAGACAGTAAAGATACTGACAGTAATGGTCATTGATAATTTTTTACTTTAGAGAAAAGTTTAAAGGTCAATAGAGGATAATGGTATTATTGTTTTGCCGAGATTAGACACGTTCCATCCTAACGTTAACTGTTGCTACAGCGCAGTTAGAGTCCGTGTTTGTGTCTGTATCATCTCCATACATCTGTAACGGCCAAGGGCCGATGTATAACAGTCAACACATATATCTTATGAGAGCTAAGATCTATTTCTAGGGCTGGCCGGGTCCTTCTTGCAGGTGTGATGACCATGCATCTCCATCCTTGTTTGAAGACATAATTACCCTCGATTTGGTTGGTAGACATTAAATTGAGATCAGTTTCCTTTGATGGTTGCAACAAGGATCAAGACTCGCTACCAGGGTTATGTTCGAGGGAACTGGGTAAATTTAGCCCTAAAATGTTGACCCAAAATATCGATACACATAAACCCTGAAAAGATGCCTCTGAAGTGGTTGTGCCCAGAACCTATAAAAACTCAATCCAGCCCTTATATAAATTTCTTGAAATGTTTTCATCAGTCAGTTTTCCTATTACTTATTCTATGCCTTTGGCGATCAACCTCCCCCCACCCCAAATATGATAAGAAAAGAAAGTAAAATAACACCCCGCCACATCTTGCAGAAATTAACATCTTTATTAGCTTCTGAACTATGAAGACGGGTTGCATAGGCAGAATGAAGGTAATCAATGTAGCAAACAAAATATAGAAGATGATATTTTTTTTTCATTTGTTTGTGCATCTCTTAAGTGCAAATAAATCTTGCTTAGACATGTACCCTTGTATCGATAACTGGCTAAATCGTGAAGATAATTTCTTGTATCTCACGTTAGAGAGAAAACGTTGAAAAGGAGTAAAGAAATTACCTCAGCAGCATTCAGTTTCAGTGCGCTGACGTCATACAATGCGTCGTAAAAGAATCCATGTCACATAATGTGTCGTAAATGAATCCATGTACTGCTTTCAAATTGCAACCGTAAATGCATATCAAATACCTTGATCACTCAATGAATTATGTAAAGATCGAAATAAAAGGAAAACGTAAAGGGGTAGGGATGTGTGGATGAACAGACGACTAAACAAGAACATTTAGAAATGATGCAGCAAAAATACCATGTCAAGCGTTATTAGAGTTAAGCAACAGCAACAACAACTAAAAGACAGTTGATATACCATTTGTTCTCCGTACGCCCGGGATTTCTACCCAAAGTAATCAGGTACGGTGCCATGAACCCTGTTCTTTTACTGCTTTACTTTAGTATTGTTGTTTGTAAGAAACTCTTTACAATGATACGTATTGAAATATATAATGTATACGTCCTGGTGTTGTTAAGATCTGCAATGCTATATTCTGTGTACTATAAACATTTAGTGAATTTAATATGCAGCTTTGTTGTATACAGTTAATGCCCCTTTGAACGTCGGGCAATTTGCAGACTAGTCTTTTAGAAAATTACTTTGCAACTTTATTCTATATTTTGCACCAGGTAATTTACAGAGAAGTATTTTAAAGAGTTACTATGTGGCTTTATTCTATAAATAAGGTGTAACTTTGTGCATATCTTTTAAAGAGTTGCTATGTAGCTTTATTTTATAAATAAGAGGTTACTTTGTGAACCGGGTAATCTTAGCAAGATCTTAAATGTTTGCTTAGTAGGATGAATGTATTGGGTTTTTTCCACTTACTCCATCCAAATCATATTTTAAAAAATTAATATCACACTTACCAGTTTTAGATATTGTCTAGTTAGCTCTTTGTTTGAATCCTAGGTAGTTGTACACTTAAAAGAATTATTGGTTGACAGTTATTTCCCTTGCAGATAAATAATGCTCATATTGATATCTCGTCAATGTCACAGTTCTCTTTCTGTTTATTAGTAATAGGCAAAGTAATGATTGCTCTCTTTGTATGTCTAATAGTCTCCCTTTGACCCTTTTGGACTCTCTCGAGGTCTCATCCTGACCTGTCTGTTTGTAAATCTTTTAATCTGTTCTTATTCTCTTTTAGTCTTTATCTGTCTCTTATAATGCTTTTCTCTCTTGTATTATTTCTTTCTCTTATGGCCTCTTCTCTGCCTCTGATGTTCTCTTTAAGGCTCATTCTCAGACTTGTTCTTGTTGTCTCTTTCTCTTATGGTCTCTATGTATCTCATGATCTCTCAATTTTTGTTCGCCTGCTTGATTATTTTTATCTACCTAATATTTGTCTTTGTCTCTGATGTCTGTCTCTGACTTTCTTTTTTTTCTCTCTCTCCGTGCAACTCATGTCTGTATATATTTTCCATGCTTCCCTCATTTTGCCTGCATCTGTACATCCCTCTGTCTTTCTAATTTTTCTTTCTCTCAGCTAATTTCCTCTAATACTGCTATTATATCTCCTCGCATCCTCTCTGTTTTTCTCTCTGTCTCTCTTCCTCTCTTCTTCTTGTCTCTCTCTCCCTCTGTTTTGTCTTCACTCCATTCTTCTTCTTCCGATTTAAACATAAAGATGCATCTCTCAATCAGATAAAGTAATTAGCAAGCCACACCAGACATTTCAAAATGAAGCTTATATAATTTGTGTTATATGTTTAGTTTGAAAATACATAGTAGCATATGCCTAGAATTTGAAGAAAACAAGCAAACAGCGACAGAATAGTGTACCAGAACACTGCACGTTGCATCGCAATTCATAAGTACTGAGAAATAGGTCAGAATAATGTAAGCCATGTGTGTCTTCTGTGTTGTTACACGGTGCATTCTGTCGTACTGCCTAGAAACCGGTCAAAGGTCATTATTGAAGCCGTTCGGGCATAATTATACCAGTATTTAGCAGTCAGATGTAGTTTACATGCACCACATAAAGAGGGGTCAAAATTCTGTCTGCCTTATGTGGATACTGTACAAGTATATTATTTTGCAATACGACTGTTGTTATTTCTTGCAATCCTACACACCAGTCTTATTAAATATATTTGTGCATAGCAACATATTGCAGCTTGACGGTTCTGTACTGATAAAATGATTATTGATGAAGATAATTATGATAATGATGGTGATATTTATAATATTCATGGTTGATATTTATGAGAATGGTGGTGATATTTGTGATAATGACGGTGATATTTATGATAATGATAGCGACGTTTATGATACTATTGATTTTTATTATATTAATGGTGATATTTAATGGTGGTAGTTATAAGAACTGTGATATTTATTATAATAATTGTGATATTTTTTATACGGATGGTGCTGTTTGTGATAGGGGATAGTGATATATATGATAATAATGGTGATATTTATGATAAGGATAGTGATATTTATGAAAATGATGGAGATGTTCATGACAAGGATGGTAATGTTGATCATATTACTTATGATAATGGTGATGATGTTTATTATAATGATAGTTATGTTTATGATAACGATGGTGATGATAATGGTTATGTGTATGCTAATGTATTTAGCGAAGTATTGCTCTAATGACGATAGTACTAGTAGGAAGATATACTTAAAAAAAAAATCATCATAGCATAATTTGGTTTGTTTTAAACTATTGGAAATATTTTTCCTTTCTTTCTTTCTTTCTTTCTGCATTAGACATTATTGCCGAATAACATCTGCTTAAGTAACTATTACTAGATAGATGAAGATGCTCATCAGAATTAAAGTCATCAGGAGACAACATTGGAACCAGGAACGTTATTCAACAAAACCGGCTCTTCAGTACAGTGCATGGTGCCGAGAGAGTACTGTGTAAAATAACCACGCTCATGCGCGCGCACACACACACACACACACACGCGCGCGCACTGACAAACTAACTCCTCCCCTTTACACAAATCTACAGTCAACTCCCCCACTACATAAACACACGCACAGCGAAATCAGCTCCCTCCTTGCAAAACATGTACAGACACTTCCCCTCCTCAACTCTCTCTCTCTCTCTCTCTCACACACACACACACACACACACACACACACTGCCATGCATACAAGGTAGATATTATTGAGGGAATAACTAAATGGTTCTGGTGATGTTTTGCTGGAACAACACCCAAGCAAATATTTTAATAACTTACAAAACAATTATTCCACAAAAGTCTAACCAAAAACCATTAAAGAAAATCAAAACTCTTGTTTAACAGAACTTATTGTGGTTTAATAGTCAGTCAACTGTAAAAGTGGTTCACATCCTCCTATATGACAACACTGTCATTTCTTATGCTACCGATACTACTAGAGATTACAATCTATACAGCTGTCATCACTTATTTGCTTACTTCAAGTTTTCAGATGTGCATGCAGTAGTCCGCACTGTGATCGCGCTCGCCCGCAATACCATGCACTCTCCTGCACTTGCTCTCAATCACACATCTATATCAAGGCAAGAGTAGACTCAGTCTGCTGGACACCTGTGTAATGCGTCTAATCTAAGCGGATATGTCCGTGTCTGCGTCTGGGAGTTCTGTCGAAAGGCCTTTTCGTTAGCACGGGTTTGGAACAAATGTCAACAAATGAAATCCTGAACGAATTTTTCTTAACTAATCTAGCCAAATAAGTTTGTCACCAATATGGAAGTTTTTTGTTTAATACCTCGATGACTGAACTGTTTAAAGTTTAAACTTTCAAATTAAATTATTCACTCCTGACATTGTTCGTATCACAGTGAAAATAGAATTACTTTTCCTCTCAGAGAAAGGAACATGCTTTACGAGTCAGTGAATCACCAGGTAAACAAAATTTGGCGTTGGCAATAAAACTGCAGTGTCACGGCTGCCACTCCCTGTCAAATGATGACATCATGTAAGTTTCCATCATGTAAGCACTCTTTATGCTGTCACATTACTAGAAAGAAAAATACAGAGGAATATGATATATTTCATCCATTTTTTTTTTTAAAGTGAGGTTCCTTTCATCCCTTCCCTTGACACACAAAAACAGAGTGAACTTGACACACAAAAGCAGAGTGAACTTGACACAAAAAAACAGAGTATCTTGACACACAAAAACAGAGTGATATAGCGAAACCCCTACCCTTCACACACACACACACACACACACACTCTCATACACACACCTACAAACATGCAGCCACTCTTATATCTTATTTTAAAAAGTATATAGTCTACTCACTCCCCTAAATCTGCGCGCAAAAATTCGTTTGCATAATGATAGTAAAACTTTAATTTGACCTTGAATTGCCATTCATATTTAGAAATGTAGACATTTTGTTTTACTGTTACAATTATAAATGTCATGCCTGGGGCACAATGAAATCTTGTTAATATAGTTTCAGCCAGAAACAAAATATTACAAAAAAAATCTAAGAGACAAGCATAATAATCAGAGGTAAAAATGGACGTCTAAAGGGACGATCACATTGTACAGACAGAAATATTCATGAGAGCTGATCATGGATTTTTAAAAGTTGATATGTCCACTAGAGATGTTCACTGTGAGATAACGAAAGAAGAAAAGAAAAGAAAAGCAACTCAGCAACTCAGTTCGCGACTGTGGAAAATGAACTGATCTTAAAGCTGTACGTAAATACGTACCCAGAACATCGCTCAGCCTGTGCAGAGGGAATAAAAAAGAAACAACAAAACAGAGAGATGCCTGACACAAGCCGATGTCTGACGCGGGACAAGCCACTGCTTATTAAACTAGTGTTTCCCAAAATGTGCACCGAAAGATATTCCAAATTTTCGAGGGAAACATAAACGCAATCGGTAAGTGTTTTCTGACGGGGGATGGGGGGGGCGGGGGGCGTGGAAAAGATCCTGAAACACGCAGAGCGCCGTGAACCAAGAAAGTTTGGGAACCACTGGCTTAAACAAAGTGCCCCCCCCTCCCCGCACTCGAACACGTCCCCATCTTAAGATCATAAACTAAAGACAAGTCACTGACTATATGAAACCTTTTCTTCCCCTCTTGACTTTCCTTAACTCCCCCCCCCCCCCCCCAGCTCTTGACTTTATACATATAAACTGAAAAGTGACTTATTATACTATGTCCCATTAACTTTACGAGGAAAAAAAAAACATGGCGCATTCCCTAATTCAAAGTCCATGCACATTGTATCTACTACGTAAATAACTGATGCCAGTGTGGTCTTATACACCACTTAAACAAGGGAGATAACGGATTCGGAGCACAGGCTTCGCACTTTTCAAGCGAAGTAAAAAAAAATGTAAGAAATGCAAACAATGTCTCGGAACAATTTTGCGGTCTTACGGATATCCTCTCAGCTATGAAGAGCATTATGCGTGTATTCCATGTATTGAAAAATGTCACAGCTGGGGATTTTAACCACAGCCCTGTGACAAGGACCGAACTCTATTGTCCTAACGGTGTTCTTATGACCTGCCTGCCACGGACGGTGTAGGCTTGTAGTGGAATTAAGAATTTTATGCAAATGACAGCTGTAAAGAGAAGCAGACTTTGATGAAGCAGCGTTCTTGTGTTGGTGCGCCCTCGGAGTGAATAGTTAACACATTTACATGATTACTTTTCTGACTTTGTCGCTTCTGTTCTTGACATTGACATTTTAAAAACAAGTATTGATATTCGACAATTTTTCAGTCTTTTTGTCTCGGTGTCTGTCCGTTCGTTTATCTGGCTAGTATTTTGAATATATCTATCTGTCTATCTATCTATCTATCTATGACAATTGACATTCATATATATATATTTAGACTGGTTATCAAACTAAGTTGTTGTTTTTTTAATCCAGTAATCCTGATTTCTTTGGCTATTTCCTTTTAATATTATCACTACCTAATTTTATGTAGTCTTTTTAAAAAAATCAAGAAATTGGTAAATGTGTATTGAAATTGGTAAAATTGCATGTATGGTGTATTGACATTAATCCAACAGTCTATTTTCCATTTTTCTCAACTTCCCATTGTGACGAAATAGGGGTGATTTTTTTTTTTTAAAACTAATTTTTATTAACTGTACAGTTTGAAGACATTACATGACTCTAAACAAGAACTGCAGTGTTATTTTCTTTAAAAGAATTATCTTTGTCTAACTATGCAGTAACTCTCGAGACATAATGTCCAGATAACTCTGATAACTTGAAGCTTAAATGAAGCTACAGACACAAAATGTGTATACTGTGCGCGTATGTGCACGCGCGCATATGTGTGTGTGTGTGTGTGTGTGTGTGTGTGTGTGTGTGCGTGCGTATGTGTGTATTTGGGGACGTTTTCACTCGACACTTACAACTTTGTGTTGGTCCTCCTGGGCTAGCAATTCATTAAACATTCAAACGGCAATATATCATTTTTCCATGGGAAACATCATTAACAACCTAACATTTTTACCCGCTTTATACAAATTTTATGTGTGTAAAGTGAGCACTTTAAACATAGTCATTTTAGATCCTCCCTGACGTTTTATTTCAGATTCACATCTCAAAAGTACAAAAGCAAACCCCGCCAGCATTAAATATTCTTGTACCGTGTCTCCTCCTGGCCTGCTTTTAAATGTATTTGATACCAGACCAGAAGGTAGTAACCATCAAAGAACAATCACTGGGAGATTTACTTTCTGGATAGAAGGTAATGAACCTATTACCAACATGCATGTGCACTCACTACCCGCACTACCCTCACTACCGATTAAAGATTATATCCGGTACATTTTCTGAATGACAGTGGAGACACTCATTAAACATATTTTAGGCCTGAGTTAGGACAGCTCGTGCAAATGACAGCATGCATTTTGTAAGTCGAAAGACAATTACACGAGACTCAGGCAGTCTTCGTACAGCGAAATGGTGAAAAGTAAGTGTATCAAAATTATTTTGTAAAGAAAAGCAACCCACAATAAACATCTATCCCTACTCTTACTAACACGAGTAGAGCAGTGAAAATGTCTTCGTCACATAATCATTTTAATCAACACACACACACACACACACACACATACACACACACACACACACACACACACACACTCGCACGTTCACGTTTTCTGATCAACATATTCAGATCTAGTTTGAAAACTGAGGCTTAAATTGTTATCCGAGTTTTGCGGGGACTTTGTTGACCACATTACTGCTGCTTATCTGACTGCTTCATCTCAATTCCAGTCACGAACCCTGTAGTAAGCATGTCCGCAGTCATTTAAATTTGTGAACGGAGGCGAAACAGCCGTCAGTTTGTGTAAAGTGAATTTTGCCGGTCATACACTTGGATATGTAGGCCGTTAACGTCGCTGTACCTCGTGCGCTCGTTGTTGGCGTCAATTGCCAGACCCACCCTTCACCCCTATTTTTTGTTTTGTTGTTTGTTTCTTCACGGGCCCTCTGAGCTCTACATATGGAGAGGACACAAGGGCAAATACACCGTCGACAAACGTCCGCCATATTGAAAATACCGTCGCCTTGTTGCGTCTACGGTACCTACGCGTTTGGTATCGACGGTTGTCGATATATATATACCCAATTTTATGAATCTCTAATTCAAAAATTGTAATTAAATCTACAATACAGACAAACAAGAAGGGAAAAGATCTTCAGACCTATCACCTCATATAATAAATATCAATGAAATTGTATACAGTAAATCAATAGACTTACGTCTTAGAATATTTTACTCGCTCTACTTAAGAATTCTAGAAGAATTTGGAAAGAAATGTTAAATTATATGCACTATAGTGGAATACAAAAGTAATTATGATATTAATTAATTATGCTTGAAGTTTGCACTGACCAGGTTAGAAGAACATGCTAAATTAAAAAAAAAAAAGTAATACGAGGGAAAATTATATTTTGTATATTTTTTTTGTAAATTTTCATGCACATAGACTCTCTCCCTCTCACATATATTCTGTACCAAGAATATAGTCTGTATAATTTATATAAACATATTTACAAGTATGTTTTTTTGTGTGTGTGCGTTTTTCTTTTTTTTTTGTTAATAATGAATTCTTTTCAGCACATTGTCAGCAGCACTCTTATTTCAACATTTGCCCCCTCCCCCAAATGACGGTACTAAAACTCACTGGCAGCACAGAAGAAACGTCCTCTCACTCTCTCTCTCTCTCTCACACACACACACTCACACACACACACACTCACACACACACACACACACACACACATCAGATAAAGGTTGTGCATGATGTCCTTTAATTTTTTTTATTTTTAAAGGCATAATAATAATAAATATGAAATACACACACATTAAAACAAAAATATCTGATTAGAATTCTTGAACACGCAGTTAATGTGATAGCAAACTATTATTGACATTATTTAGTGATTCTATTCTATAAATGTAATGTTACAAATTAATATTTTCAAGTATATTTATTTTGAGCATTTAAAACATAAAAGACTATCTTTATTTATTCTAAAACACAAATTATTGTAATAAATGTCTTATAAAATACATTTATTATGACAGTACAATTCACATTGTTAACTAAGGCACATTTTGTAAATAATGAATGCTTTCTAACATGTAGTCTACAGCACTGTTATGATATGTTAGACTGGTATTTTCAAAATGGTCGTACTGAAACCTCCGTTAGCTACAAATCGGCATATCTTGCTATCATTAAATATCCTCTCCATTTATATATAGCTCAGTGCATGGGCCACGTAGTGGGGTGGGTCTGTTTGGGTATTTGGCCCTTTAGAGAACCGCTACAGAAATCACTATCTCACTGTGCAATATTTTCTTCGCCATAGAAACAGTTTTAGTAAATGAGAACTACTCATGCTGTGGCACATACATGTAGAAATATATATAACAACTCCATTGGGTTTAACCAACGACAACCGAGTTGTGTACACCGCAATAGCCACCATCTTGGAATGGACGTGACGTCAGTTTGGGACTCCATGCAAAGGTACTCGTGACATTTTTGCCTTGAAGAATAGTCATGCTGCTTTTCACAACTTTGTTCACTCATTTGACGTCACAAGCTAATGCGTTTCCGAAGACGCCCGAAACCTTGCGTTCGGTAAAATCCGTAAAGAAAAATATATTGTAGTTCACAAAGTACTTTTATCGTTCATTCACAACAGAACGACTAGGTTTTATCGAAAGAATCATTTTTGTTTTGAAATTTTGCGAACATTTATTTGAAAGTAATACTAACCCTGTAATAATTTCATCAGATGAATAAAAATTAACCATTTTATTCATCGTGCCCTCATTTATTTTTATTTTATCTTATGCGTTCATGACTGCAGGAAGGAAGGAATAATTGCATTTTATCCTGGATACTGCTTGAATTTAGCCGACTAAAAAAGCATTGTGTTGATAGGTAGGGCCATTTCAGTTTAACTCAGAACTCGAAATCTATACATTTTCCTGCTTTATTCAAACGGAAATAATATTGATGCTTTCCTTCAGGTGGGTATAACCGTAGACTGTGCGAAGCGCATGATATACATTCCTTTTATTTCCGCTCCTTTCAGTGTTTGCTGGGTTACCATTCCACCGGAGTTACTTACCCCTCCCCACTTGTTTGAAAGAACAGTAGCTTCTTCACTTGATAATTGTGGGTATTTTTATTTTTCGATAACTGAAATTCGTTTTCACATACTTCGTATTCTGCATGAGTTTACTGAAGAACATATATTGAACATTGCTACATTTCCACATTTTAACAACAAATTCTCTCTGGAGCGTGATTCAAGGGTTCGAGCTGATAACGCGGCAGTAAAATTCCGGGAAGGAATTGGTAACACTTGAAACGACCAGAGTAAAATGGCTTAGTCATGTGACAAACGAGTGATGCAAATATTATAAACTAATGCAGTGTCCGAAGCATGCCAAAATTAAAATGCAGCAATCGTCAAGGAACATTAATTCCCTGGTACACAATTATTATCTCTCTTTCTCTCTCTCTCACATACACGCATACACACACACATAGACACACACAAGCACAAGCGCACGCATACGCACTGCGCACATAAGTGCATACACTCAAACTCTCAGGTGGTTTAGGTGTGTCCTGATGAATTAAAGTGCTCGGCCGTAGATAAAAGAAGTACAGGTATGCATGGCGGCCCTTTACCTCTGTGCACTCCTTCCACACTAACGTACGATCAGGTTGTGTGTTGTTTAGCGGCTCGAGCGCCTTCTCTAGTTTTACTATTGGGGCACGAGCTTGTGCGTGCGTTCGTGGCTAAAAACAAGGGACATTACTCTTGCTTTGAGATGCAACACAAACTAGTGAATAGGGAAAGATTTTTTTCTCAACGTCAGCAACGACTTCATCGTGTTGTGGCGTTCGTCTCATCACTTTCTTACCTAGATATGAGCATATTATTACATCGTGGTTTTTAATAAGACCTTCATTTTCAGGTAGTTTTATGGGTTACTTTATGACGCTATGTTATGTTTACAATGTGAACACAACTTTGTGGGTGAAAGAAAATAATGCTGTATCAAAGCGACGACGTATTCAGGGTACACGGAAGGACCCACAAAATGACGTCATAAAACGTTTTTCCTCGTGAATTCTAAAATGAATATTATTTCTACCTCACCCAGCCTCTCTATAGTCTACGTAATGTTTGGTTTTTGAATAACAGCAACTTTAATGAATCTATTGTGGCATGAACTGGCGACCCAGATTTTGGTTTTTGAATAACGTCAAATTTAACGAGCCTATTCTGGCATGAACTGGCGACCCAATTTTTGGTTTTTGAACAACAACTTTAACGAGCCTATTCTGGAATGAACTGGCGACCCAATTTTTGGTTTTGAACAACAACTTTAACGAGCCTATTCTGGAATGAACTGGCGACCCAATTTTTGGTTTTGAACAACAACTTTAACGAGCCTATTCTGGAATGAACTGGCGACCCAATTTTTGGTTTTGAACAACAACTTTAACGAGCCTATTCTGGAATGAACTGGCGACCCAATTTTTGGTTTTGAACAACTTTAACGAGCCTATTCTGGAATGAACTGGCGACCCAATTTTTGGTTTTTGAACAACAACTTTAACGAGCCTATTCTGGAATGAACTGGCGACCCAATTTTTGGTTTTGAACAACAACTTTAACGAGCCTATTCTGGAATGAACTGGCGACCCAGATTTTGGTTTTTGAATAACGTCAAATTTAATGAGCCTATTCTGGAATGAACTGGCGACCCAATTTTTGGTTTTTGAACAACAACTTTAACGAGCCTATTCTGGAATGAACTGGCGACCCAATTTTTGGTTTTGAACAACAACTTTAACGAGCCTATTCTGGAATGAACTGGCGACCCATTTGGTGGTTGAAAACCATTGTCGAGTCCCACACTCTTTAACTGTTATTGAATTGACGGGTAATTTCGCACCATTATAAATAAAGAGTTGGTAACGTGATACACTGAATACCAGACATGAACGCCGTGGAAATGATCCGTTCTTACAATCTTTTTCTTACATACGATGTATACAATCTCGTTCGCCATCTTTTGCCGGCTAACTGTTTACTTCCTCCACAACCCCTCCCCTCCCCCAACACCGAGTCTCCTCGTGATGCTTTTCATACCATATTTAACCAACGAGCTTTGGAAGTGAATTTTTGTGAAAGAAAAAATAAATAAACAGAGGTACACGAAATACATTACTTTCTTCCCCTCCTGCTCCTTCGTTCCTGTTATTTGAATGGAGTGTACCGAATTGCCCGGAGCTCAAAGTTGCACTTAAAAAGGTCTTGTTATTCAAACTTGGAAGGATGAGTGTGCTTATTTGAAATAGTCGAGCGAATGTAAATAAAGACCCTTTGGGCAATTAGCTGTGACACTTTTTTTTACATGCAGGATTTCGATAAAGAAGAGACATACATGTACTCTCTTGTGGACTAGAGTGCTCTCAGTTTTAATCTATTTGAGATCTTCATCTCTGTATCTCATGCGCGCCACTGCTCTAGATATGGACGGACGAGAGTATGTTGTTTTTGTCCTCAGTAGGCGTGGAGACATAACTTAAAGAACTAGTATCATATTACATATATTTTGATGGGATGAGGGGGGGTGAGTTTTGTCATTGCATTATTTCAATGTTTTTGCTTACATGTTGCAATGTCGGTAATAATTTATTTGGAGAGATTTTAAAGATCACCGTTAAATGTCTGGTTCTCACTTCCTATCTGTCGCTCTTTTACGCTAATCTCAAGTCATATTCTTTCTCTCTCTCTCTCTCACTTCTCTCTGAATCAGTCTTCATCTATCTTTCCCCATTCTCTCTTTTTCTCTCTCACTTCTCTTTGAGTCAGTGTTCATCTATCTTTCCCCATTCTCTCCCTCTTTCTCTTTTCTCTCTCTGTGACTTTTTCCATTTCTCTGTTTTCTAACTAACTCTGGTTCTCTTGATTGGCTACAAAAGTCTATATGTTAGTGATTTGAATGAAAATTGCCACATTTATATTTTGTAATAATTACAGAACTAGGCATATCTAGTGGCACTTTTCGACAGGCTATAACAGCACGCAAGTTTATTAAATACTCAACATTTAAAGCAGTACACACTGATCATGTTTGTGTGTGTATATTCGCGCGTGCATTTTGAGTTTATTTGAGAGAGAGCATTGATATTGTATTTCTTTGTACTTTTACTGAAAGTCGATGCAATTTACTAATGAGTAGCCATTGCTCCAAACTGAAATCAACACATCGTGACCTGCAAACACGAGGAACACGCTCGCTTGTAGAAAGTTGTCGCACTGTTAGATCACAGTTCCCTTGGTGAATGAAGTGTACCAAGTGGGCTTTCTGAATCCGCGAGCACTGAGCCGTGAACTCACTTATCTAGGAAATATGTGACATTTGAGGTCTCTACAGCAGATCTCCATTTATCTCTGTCACATAGTCCGTGGAAGTTTGTGGAAGCTTTGCGAGTCCGCAGGGAGTAGTCTACTGCCTACCATCTACTTAAATCTTTCTGTTGTCATGGGGTTGTCGAGCATTGCACACATACCAGTAATGAGTCCTAAGGCCCTTCCACACTCATCTCCCCGCATAATTCTCTTCTCATCCACTCCATCCCCACCCTAAGCACCCCCCAGTGCTATCAACATAGGCGATTAACTGGCCAGCACTTGGATTCCCCCACCGAACTCTGCTCATTAAAGACCAGGGTCTTGCTTTCTAGCTTTTGATAAGTCATCAACTTGTTTAATGGTCTCAGGCCGAGCACGTATTTTTTACACTCAGTAACGAGTCTATATCCACCCACCCCGCAATTAAAGGGGTCCGCAGAGAGAATCAGAGAGAGAATTTTACGTTGCCCTATAAAGTCAACCAGGCTTCTTGTTTGTCTCCCTTTTCCCCCGATTACTCAGCAGTTTTAAAAAAATTCTTGTAAAAGAAACTATAAAAAGCACCGTCATTGTCTGTAGAATGTCCAAAGATTAAGATTATATGTGTCTTTATTTGTTCGTGATTGTAATGATATTTCGTTTTTATATATAATGTTACAGCCCCCTTTTCTGAAAAGAGCCCCACTGTTGTCATATTTCAGTGATCCGGAAGTGCTTTTTTTCTTTCGGTGTCATGAAACAGATTTCTTGTGGGACTACAATGGAATAAAATTTCTTACTGTCCCTCACCATTGTTAGTGCGAGTTCGCTGATTGCATCTCGAGATTTGTATTGTATGATTGGTTTTCATCCCCCACCCCAACTATCCATTCTGTGCAATAGCTTTCAAATTTCTTAACTATCTATAAGAAGATTATATACATATCTGACATTAATTGTTGATATTATGATAAAAATGTTTTAATGATAACTTCCTGAACATATTAACATCTTTAGTTTTCCTTTGATTTGATCCAATAAATATTAAATAATTACTAATGGCAAACAATATCGAGCAGTTTAACATCCTCGTCTTCAAGCGAGGCCATCTTTTAGTACTGCGGCTTAAAATACGATATTACATTGGTCTATGTTAACACCAGAAAACAAGGTCACAGTTTGAATTCATCGACTGCATTGGTGGCTTTGCTGATTACATGGTTGGCTTTGCAGGAAATGAGGAGGAGCTAGCTCATTTGGTAGCAAAACTGGACAGGATAGCTACTGCTTTTGGTACGGAAATCAATGACCAACAACACCAGTGGTATCATTGGTGATGAGAAACTGGAAACAGTTAATAAATTCAAGTAAATAGGAGCCATCGTGACAGACGAGGGATCAAAACCAGAAATACTGTCCAGGATTGCGCTGACAACAACAGCAATGGAAGGCTGAATGCAGTTTGGAAAGACAGAAACACCTCAGTCAGCTCAAAGATCAGACTTATGCTCCCCTTGGTTCTATCTATGTTCTTATATGCATGTGAGTCATGGACCCTCGCAGCGGATCTCGAAAGGAGGATACAAGCTACTGAAATGAGATGCTTTCGAAGGATGCTTGGCATTTCGTATAGAGTTATGTCACGAATGATGAAGTGAGAAACAGAATTAGACAAGCCATTGGGCCCTATGAAGAGCTACTGGCCATTGTGAAAAAACGCAAAATGAAATGGTAGAGGCATGTCACACGATCAAAAGGGCTTGCCCTACACAGTCATGCAAGGAACTGTGCAAGGAGGGCGAAGGAGAGGAAGACAGAGGAAAAGATGGGAGGATAACATCTCAGAGTGGACAGGTCTGAAACTGAGCAATACAGTAAGATTATCAGAGAACAGAATGGAATGGAGGAAGCTGGTTGTCAGGTCATCAGTGGTGTCCCAACGGTCGGCAAGACTAAGATAGATAGATAGATTGGTGCGAAGGCCTCAAAATTAAGAAAGACTTGCAGAATATTAGTGCAGAAGTAAAAAAAGAAATAAAATTTAATGAGTGAATTGTTGACTGTTTTATGTTTTTTTTTCTAATCACATCAAATAATAAACGCACAATGGTCAAATGTTTATATAGAGGCTTTTCAAGCGCAGATAACTTATTTCCGTCAAATCAGTAGCATGGTATGTCAATGAACGAAACAATGTTTATGAGGATTATTTCCCTTTCTCGAGTATGGGATTCTGCTTGATCATTACTTTTTCTTCATTCGGCTGTAGATGCTGAGCGTTCACAGTTTTGCAAAACGGGTTGTAGTTGTCTAGCCTTCCATCAGCATTTGTTCCAGTGCAAGTTATATGGTCTGCAGTGCTTTCCCCTTATCCATGGCTTTAAAAGGAATTAAATGCAAAATGTACATGGGATTTATATATTTTTTCAGTTGAGATTGAAATGGTGTGTACTTATTCAAATTCCACCAATGTTTCGTGCATCTTTCATTTGTACTGTAATGATTTACTTGATTTTTTAAAGAAAGGATTTAGAGCAGTAGTCAACAAACGAGTCGACAAGTAAACAAACAAGAAAGCAGTGTAACTCTTTGCACTATCAAAGTTATAAATGGATATATATATACTGTTTGCAGAAGGTGGATCACAGAGGCATAATTTTGAATGCTGCCCAAATGCTTGCAGAAATTCTAAATCCCCCCCGCCCCTCATATCTCCCCACCCGCTCAGAGAATCATCATGTCTAAGCTGGTGTGGAATCTTGCCATGCGACACGCAAATACATGGCTTGAGCATATGTCTATTTCAAATTTAAAGTATTTGTCCCTTCTGTTTGAAGGCCCTCCCCTCCCTCCCTCCCCAAGAGTTCGGGGAGGGGGAGGGGGAGGGGGAGGGCAGGGCTTCAGAGGCAGTAGTTGCGCCACTTTGTAGATGAGCATACACCACTTATAACTTGCTGATGGTGTGCTGACTCTAACCCCTCACCAGGAAAACCATTCCCACACTTCGTTACGTACAGTTCAATAACCAGCCAACAGGCTCATCTCCTGGAACAGAGGCCGGGATGCCTAATGTTACTGTCCTCCCTCCCCTCCCCGTCCGCCAGTGATTCCCACGAAATTATCTCTTTCATGTTGTTGTCTTCCTTTTGTTGAAAATTTTCACGAACATTTGGATGGTAAACAGGATCATAACAAATAGCATTATTGCAACTGAAGTTATTGTCATTCTGTCATCCTGCAGCAAAAGCAACAAAGGTGGGTGAGGATGTGTTTACTATTTTGTTTGCTTTATGTCTAAAGATTATTATTATTATTATTAAATTACTTTGCATGCTTCAGTTCTGGGTAACTTCTTAGCTGTTTATGTTTTTAAAAAGCGTGTTCACAAACTGTTGGGTTTTGCAGTCCTGCTGTGTGTTTTGCCAACTCGATACTTCATAACCTGCAACATTTGACGGTTTTGTTTGGTGCTAAAGTTTGAAATTTAAAGGTGGTTGTTGATCTTTTCTGTACCAGCTTGTTTGTGGTTGCAAGCCTTCAGCAATATTTTTTTTTATGCGTTTAGTTCCACCACTTTTTGTTAGATGATAAAAATGTAAAAACTGCACTCGTTTATGCCAGATCTAGCGTGTTATTGTGGTGGGTGCCCTTGGTGTGCATTTCTGTGTACCTACACACACACATGCATCTGGAAAATAGTGTAACAAATCATATTTCTTATTGCTTTGTCCCAGTTGCACTCTCTTGCACATAAATGCATGTTATCCTGAGAGTGAGAGGATAGTTTGTGTATCCATGCTGCATATGATGTGTGTGTGTGTGTGTGTGTGTGTGTGTATGTGCACTAGCGTTTGTTTTGTGTGTGCGTGAGTGTATTAGTGTGTACGTGTCTTTTATGGTAACTTCAACCTTGGCAACCTTACTTTGCAGTGAGTATAATTATGTGGTAGGGGGGAGTGCGTATTAGCGGGGGTGCCTTGAAGGTTGTTATTTCGTTTACACAATGATGTCATTCGTTACTGCATGTCTGCTGTAACCATGCTTGTGTAACTTCATTGCAATCCACCTATCCGTATAAGAAAAACTTTTTATAATTGTGCCTGTGTAACGTCAGTACAGTCCACGTACTTTCTGCAGAATTTTAGTAACTGCTATTAAAACAAACTGAATGCGCGCCTTCTTGTTCATGTAGTTTTAGCGACAATGTTTGAATCAGACAACGACCGGTATATCTCGTGCTAACGACTATAATGTTGATATTGCACTGAATTTAAAATGAGACACTTTTCAGGTCACCGACTATAATGTTGGTATTACACTGAATTTTAAATGAGACACTTTCCAGATGGCCTCTCTTAGCGAGTATCCATTCATGGCCTTGGACTTGTGTTTGTTCTCTGCAAAGACCTTTGGGTTCATTCTAGTACTCGCTTCTTGGGAGAAACTCCTTACACAATCTTGAAATCTCAAACAGCGTGCAGCAACGCTAAAATAAAGTAAATAATTAAATTAACATGACGACTTTGGACGGCATCACAACGTTCTTCTCTGTGGTATTAGTACTATTGCACTTTTGGTAGCAAGAATAAAAGTCTCTGTGGTATTAGTACTATTGCACTTTTGGTAGCAAGAATAAAAGTTTCTATATGTGATTGATAATCATACGTGACATACAAATGAGTTTCCTAATCGCGACAATTTGTGAATGAGAATAACGGCATGAAATGAGAAACTTAACAAGAGACACGAACACTTCATTTCGAGTCCACAACATGCCCACCCAGGGCGTGAATGTTTACTGCTATTCAGTTATTTATTATTTCCTGTATGTGAGCTCACCTGTCACCTGGCTGTCCATAAAGTGTCACGATAGGAGAAATAGGGGTTTGGTAAGAGTGACATATTGTGACAAAGGAAGATGGAGAAATAGTTCCAATTATTGTGACATCTCTTATCTATTTCTTGTTTTAATCACTTAATTTGTTTTCATGTGGGTTTCTGCTGACTCAGCAGACATACTTTCTTTTTATAGAATAGTAATGTATATAGCCCAGAGAAGTTATGATATCGCACTTTAAAAAAACAACTTAGTTTGATTTTATATTTTGTTCCTTTTGTAACCAACTAATCAGCAAACTTGTTTTTATTATGTTTAATAGAATAACAGAGTATTTATGAGATGATAGGGTACGATGTGTCTGCATGCAAGTGATACACCACGTTAGGGTGTGTGGGGACACTTTTAACGTCAGTGATCTGCACTCCCCATTTCTATAAGTATATTATAGACAGACTCTGTTACGTGTCCAGTTTTTATTTATAGACCCTGCTTAGGAATTTATAGAAACTTTAATTTAATAACTAAATTAATTCCTTCTCTCCAACCTAAACAGACTGGTTGCTCAAATTTATCTTTCGTCTATGTTAAAAATGCGTCTTTGTAGTCAAGACAAACAAATTTACGAACTGACAAACTTGCGTACAATAGCTCGGTTTGGAAACCGTTAAAACTCTCTTAAATTAATATGCATTCAAAACGTTACATTAGCTCAATCGATCCCCCATCCAAACCACGATTAGGTCTATATGCATAAGAATCACTACGAAAGAGGTTTTAACAAATTAGATTTGAATTTAATAATTAACATATAACAATAACAATTATTATGAAAGCACGGTTCCATTTAAACAATGGCAATTATCTCAGTGCTCTATCGGTATGCTAGAGTTTATGTTACGAGAAAGTTTTTGTTTGCACAATATTGTCTTTGCTTCAGTAGTACAGAGCAGTACTCATCTGCTCAGTAAGTCATGGATGCCATGTGGTCTAAGGCCGGTTTGGTCCAATCCACATCATCCCGATACGTTCGCTGGTATTGCCGATAGTGTCAGTAACCAACCGTCTCTCAGTTGTACACTAAAGGGGTACTTGGCGACATATCATCAACAATGGCGGCACGGTACTTGTATCATCGTCCAACCAAGGTTAATTACAAGGCATGCTCCACGTAGAACGTAGGGCAAGGAATATGCAGACATGTAAGTCGGCACATGAAGAGAACGACGAAAAGAAAAACCCGCTCTGGAATAGAATTTTAATTCCTATGAGCAATTTGCTTTTACGTTTGCAAGTCCAAAGCACGTGATCGATAATAAATGCTCAGAGTTTAAATCTTTGATATCGTGTCTTTTATAATATAATTATATTTAAAAGATACAATACAGTCCATATGTGTGTTACTTCTAACATTACATGAACGTATGAATTTCCAAACATTTATAGCATTAAATTTTGGATTTCATACAAGGAGATAAAATCATAATTCAAATCAAGCATGAGCGCTTTACAAATTAACATTGAAATTACACGCAAGAAAAACAATTTGAATTACAAGAAAAATTCGTAACGTGCACAGACGTTCCTGCGGCACAAGAAAATTAAGATTTATACAAATTAAAAGATAAAGGTTACAGTTAATTTATATACAATGAACCTTTAGATTTTTGTCATTCCTTATCGAATCAGGTACATTCAGAGAGAATTACAATAATCCTGCACAGAATACATACATCAATTCATATACAAAAATACAATTAGCAAATGCAATAATATTGTAAGAAGTAGATGTGTGTTACCTTCTCAATAGTAGATTATTACAAGACACGGGTTTCTTTCTCTCTTCCAACTCAGCAATATCGGCGACTAGCAAGTGAGCTGGTGTGTGTGTCCGGCTGGTCTGTGTGCGAGTGAGGAGTTTACAGCGTTTTGGTGTATTTAACAAAGCGTATGAATGTGTCACGTGACTGGTCACATGGTATGCTTGTTGATTCGAACTTACTCGACAATGGTCTAAAGTTGCATAACGTGGTTGAACTCTCTGTTAATTTTCCTGATACTGGTGTATCACGGGAAATTCTCTAACAAAGGAATTCGTTCAAAATTTGATTTTTGAATCCGCAGAACTGGGTTAGGAGTTCATGACACAGAATTTGTCAGAATCCATCACAGACTCATTGCTATGTTTAATTTATCAAGTTCAAGTTAAACTCAAGTTGGCCTTGAATAATAATGTGCCTTACTATTGACTGCTTGATAACATTTTGTTTATTTCTATTTGTTCCTTTTCCTTCTAGGACTGACGTCTGACCCAACGAGTGCAAAATGTCGAACGAGGGTGAAGCCCATGATCCTATGGTCAGCCCTGAAGGAGGTACCCGCTTCACGATCAGGGGCCGAGCGAGTCGGATTGCTCATGCCGTGAGTACAAGACTACGCAACACGTTATCTTAAAATTCCAAATATAATGAAACGTCCCCTGTGTGTTATGCATGCCTGTATATTAAAAGAACACATTGTGTAATTGCATGCAAATGTGTTAAGGAAACAGTCTGTAATTGCATACAAGTATGTTAAGGAAACAGTGTGTTAGTGCATGCAAGTGTGTTAAGGAAACACAATGTGTAAATGCCTAAAAGTGTGTTAAGGAAACATAGTGTGTAATTGCATGAAAGTGTATTAAGGAAATACAATGTGTAATTGCCTAAATGTGTGTAATTGTGTGTAATTGCATTAAAGTGTATTAAGGAAACACAATGTGTAATTGCATGAAAGTGTGCTAAAGAAACATAATGTGTAACAGAGTGCAAGGGTATTAAGGAAACATATGGTAAGTTTTGTATGCCTGTGCTTCTTGGAAGACTTTGTATGCTTGTGTATGTGGTCACTGAAGGAAACACAATGTATAGTTGTGAGGATACGTTTGAGGGAAACAGAGTGTGTAGCTGAGTTCACACATAACTAAGGAACCAATGTATGTACGCACGCGTACGTAAGTTCTGAAAACTAAATGTCTTCTTTCAGGCATTTGTATTAAGAAAACAACGTGTACTTGTTTCTTGTGTATCGGGCATTTGAAGGAAACAGTGAGTGCTTGCAGACATGTGTACACATATTAAGGAGAGTGTGTATTACATGCGCGTGTTGAACTCCATCTAAAAATAGCTAGGTACGTCGACTGAAGAAAGTCTTGTGTCAGATGTTCTTAACATAGTTTTTGCCACCAGTTCTTAAAATCACGTGTGTACATACACGCACATACATACACATACATATACACACATACATACATACACACATATACACACATCCATCTCTGTGCTACATTTGAATTAAATTATTAGATGAGGTGTTGATGCCTTAAAATTATATACTTATAGAAAAAAGTAAAAACACCGTTCTGGGAACTCGGATCAACGGATCAACAACAAAGAAAACAAAGAAATTGTATTATAATATAAATTCATCAAAATTTTTAAAGGTTATTTATTTTGATGTAAATATTGCAACATTCCTGCTTACGTATTCAGCAGAAAGAATTTAACATTTACAACATTTTCTCTCCTCCTATGTTTTGGGTTGCATTTATTTTTAATTCTAAAACAAATTCTTGAAGTTATTCAAACACAGAGGAAACGTAGCAAGACATGATGTCTGTGGTCCGAGCGTTGCTCATCCATTAATTCCTAAACGTTGGTGAAGACAGGTTGTGAAAAATAAAAACAAACAAAAACATTCCTGCATTAGAAAAAATGAACATCATCTCCTTTACACTTTCATTTAATTAAATTTTCTTGACAATTTTCACCTTCATACATGGCTTAATTTAATACGTGCATAATTCAGAGAGCCATACAGAGTCGGTATAGAAAACAATTGCCTGAATGCAAGGTAAAAATAATTATCTTCTTCTTGTTCTCCCTCTAAAAAAGTGTTTTTGACTATTTCCACTCTTCGTAGAAAGTACGTACTGCAAAGTGGATATATGCAGTGAGTTCTTTCTTCAACACAATTGAACACAAGAACTCCTTCATACCATTTATTTACTTTACATCGCGTCACGTATTTTCTATGGAGGGGACCCTTTCCCATCATTATGTTAAATCGTGTCACGCATTTTTTTTGGAGGGGACCCTTTCCCTTCATTACGTTAAATCGTGCCACGCATTTTCATTGGAGGGGACCCTTTCTCATCATAATGTTAAGGTGAGCGGAAAAAAGTCACAGGAAATAAAGTCACAAGAAAAAAGTCACAGGAAAAAAGTCACGGAAGAAAAGTCACAGAAAGCGACGGCTCATTAGGATCGTGCTTAAGTGTGTGTGTGTGTGTGTGTGTGTGTGTGTGTATGTGTGTACATATAATTAATAGTGTTCTATTGTTCTTGTACTACTCGGCGATTATAAAGTTTAAATAGGTACACGCCTCGAGTTTAATTCTAAAGATGCAGGCATTGAGTTTATTTATGTTTTTAAGTGAGTATATTATGTCATGAAGTAAGTTCATTTCGAATGAATTATACTATTAAAATATGAATGAAGACGCTAAATGCAGTCGGCTGACGACCACAGAAGAAGATATGTAGGTGCTATGTCCACATACAACGTCTTCTAAATTTGTGTGTAACCCGACAAGAAATTTGTGTGTAGCCCGACAAGAAATTTGTGTGTAGCCCGACAAGAAATTTGTGTGTAGCCCGACAAGAAACTCTGAATATAGCGCCACACTTTCTTCGTGGAGTCGTTTGGAACATTCGCCTTAATCGTGAATATTTAATCAGAAACAAAATATCAAACACTAAAATCATTCATAAATAATACTATCAAACGCATAATGGTAACCATAAGTAAATGAAAAAAAATCTGTTTTATTATATGATTTTTCTCGTGATATGAAAAGAACGCAAAATTATTTTTTAAATTTAATTTATTTATTTATGTGATACTCATACTTGCTTAGATGTGTAAATGCGTACTTGTTTAGTGATAACACATCAGATTCATACACAATTTTCTGTGATTTATCTTCTGTGACCTTTTCTTGTGACTTTTTTCCTGTGACTTTTTTTCCTAGCAAAACTTTTGACTTTTTTCCCGTGACTTTTTTCTGTGACTTTTTTCCCGCCAATCTATGTTAAATCGTGTCACGCATTTTTATTGGAGGGGACCCTTTCCCATCATTATGTTAAATCGTGTCACGCATTTTCATTGGAGGGGACCCTTTCCCATCATTATGTTAAATCGTGTCACGCATTATCGGTGGATACAGCTTTTACCATGCAGTGAGTCAAACTATAAACTGTTGTATTTGCCTCTCTTTTTCCCGTGTTACTGTTAACTCATCTGCTTCCTATTCGTGTGCTTGGATATGTAAGAGTGCTACAATTGCATAAGTTTTCAGATGACAGTATCTCACCATCTATTAAATTTAACCTTTTCAATTGGTACTGCTACCAACTTCGCGAATTCGATAGGCTAAAAATGACGGCTTAAATCGCTGTATAATTTGTATTCTCACCTATCCAACCCGCTCCACTCAGAATCTTAAATCCAATGTTTTGCTGTGTATGACCTGCCTGTACTAAGGGGATTTCGTTCACTGCGAAAGGTGCAAAAGTCATCGGCTGCGCATTGGATATTTTCAGTTTGCTTTTCTCTTCATCGTAAAAAAAAAAAAAATAATAATCGGGTCGTTTGGTGTGTTGAAATTTTTTTTATTCTTCTCTGATTACGACTCAAAGGAAAATGTTCACACAAGTTTAAAAGACGTATACTCGGCTGAAATGCTGGGTGGGTGGAATTGAAAGCCCATTGTGTGTATATGCGTGTCTATGTTTGTGTGTGTGTAAGTGTGTGTTGTGCATTTGAGGTGTGTGTGCTAAGCGTGTAGAGTTTCTTCCAGTCTGAGTTTTTGGAAAACTGCTTTAGTAACAAGCTCTGGCAAGGAGGCATAACGCTACCTTCTCGCCCAAGTCATCCTGGTTCGAATCCCGCTCGGCATTAAGAAATTTATGGATGATTTCCAGGTTTCTGGTCAAGTTGTGAGCTGTACCTGTTCCTTTGCATAGAACTATATTTGTGTCCCTACAGGCCATACTTGTTTTGAAAAACAACACCGCTTGGCAAATTAAGAGTAGATCTTTGGCCTGAAAATCAGGAATTTCACCGAAAGTCCCCTTGAAATTTTTTTTTCTCCATCCAAGGCACCTTATCAATCCAGAACTTAAATCTCTCCCTCGGTGCTTGCACCCGACTGAGAAAACAGCAATAGCCCAACCCCCCACACCCCCAACAACTTCTGACATCACGGATAGATAGAATAATCCCATCCCTGCAAATAACTTTTGACACCACGGATAGTCCAATCACAACCCTGCAGACAACTTTTGATATCACGGATAGAGCAACCACAACACTACAAACATTTGACATCACAGATAGAGCAACCACAACACTGTAAACAACATTTGACATCACAGATAGAGCAATCACAAGACTACAAACAACATTTGACATCACAGAGAGCAATCACAACACTACAAACAACATTTGACATCACAGAGAGCAATCACAACACTACAAACAACATTTGACATCACAGATAGAGCAATCACAACACTACAAACAACAACTGACATCACAGATAGAGCAATCACAACACTACAAACACCATTTGACATCACAGATAGAGATCACAACACTACAAACAACATTTGACATCACAGATAGAGCAATCATAACACTATAACCATTTGACAACACAGATAGAGCAATCACAACACTACAGACATTTGACACCACAGAAAGAGCAATCACAACACTACAAACAACATTTGACATCACAGATAGAGCAATCACAACACTAAAAACATTTGACACCACAGAGCAATCACAACACTACAAACAACATTTGGCATCACAGATAGAGCAATCATAACTACAAACAACTGCTTCTCTGCGGAGCTCTTGTAACTAAAGCAGTATTACATTTTAAAATTTATGTAGCAGCTTTTGCATTGGGGAATGGTGTGGGTAGGTACGAGGCAGAAAGCAGCTGTCCGTCCATGGAACTGAGCTGAAGCAAGCTTTCACACAGTCCCGTTTTGAAGTTAGAACACTTGGCAATTCTCTCAGAAAGTATTCCAGAAATGATGGGTGTGCCTGTTTAACTCATTAGTAAAAGATGAAGACACAGAGCTATTCTTTCATAAGGTAGTCATCCCATAAATGCTGGTGTATGTGTTTACCAGTTATAAGTAAAAGCAAGGTTGTGGGCTGTATGTATAGTAAAATATTAAAATCCGGGAGTTATATGTGTGTTGAACACGTATCATCCAGTACCAGACTGATATGAAGCACGTCTTCGGAGCTCACCGAACTCACATTTCACTCACTCGCCTATTGTTGTTCCACTCGCCATTAGTCCAGGTTTTAATTGTAGTCAAACTTTGATACTTCGGATTTAAAGGGAGTGAGTAATGAGAAACTAGAATTATCAAAAATATCAAAAGTGAAATCAAGGAACATAAATACAACGAAACAGTTCTTAAAAGAAATTGTTTCTTATATTAATAGCGCAAGCGACCAGAGAATATGACCACTAATCAAGTTTTAAAAGATGTTTATGTTTTTATTTTGAATGAGATTCCCACCTCTCCCACTTCCCATCCCGGAAATCCGGAGAAAATTATATTGAAGTTACTATATTTACTGTCTTCACTGAACTTAGTTCTAAGTTACTGGCATTGCCCCCATTTTCATGCCGGAAATGGCATCAACACAGTAGTAACTACATGTATTGTCCTTAGTGACCTTAGCTGCTATATATATTGCCCGTGCTTTCATCCCGGAAATGATATTACACATTAGTAACTACATGCATTGATTTCCATGTTTTAGTTGCTACGTATATTGCCCCCCCCCCACACTTTCTCATCCCGGAAATGAATTTATATGGAAGTCTCTACTTGTACTGCTTTCACTGACCTCAGTTTCTAAATTATGTGTGTGTGTGACTCTGTGTGTATGTGTGTGTGTGTGTGTGTTTCGCTCACACTCACCCCGGAAGCCGCAATAGACCTTTCATCTTCACGATGTTCTCAGTCTTGGTCTCTGGGAAATTCCCACAGCCTCGCGGTGCATCTGAGGTGGAGGGCAGGAGGGCTGGTGGAAGGGGGTGAAACAGGTCGCACCAGTTTGGCGCACACCCTCAACTGCCCTCCGTCGGTGTGTGTGTGGAGGGTGGTGGTGGTGGCGATTTTATGTTTAAAATGTTTACGCTCTCTCACACCCCAGAAGCCGCAATAGACCTTTCATCTTCACGCTGTTCTCGGCCTTGGGCTGCTTCTGGGGTGAAACAGGTCACACCTAGTTTGACCCACACCCTCTACCGCCCTCAGTCGGTGGGGTGGGGTGGGGGCCGAAGCCTCTGTATTGGGGGCCGAGTTTGCTTTAGTTATTATCTTAGTCTTATCTGATCGACATATTTCTGGTGTAGGGTGGGTGTGCGACTACATACTGTTCTCAGTCAGATTTTAATAAAAAGTCTTTTCATTCTTATTGAAGCGTCGTGTGTACATAGGTAGTAAGCTAATGAGTGTATAGGGATGTTTGTCAATGAGTCTGCATGTATTCCGTCATTACTATCATGTGTAGTAGTATAGTCGGCATTTAAATTTGGTGGCTACCACCATTGTTGTCATCATTATCGTCGTCGTCTTTTAAAAAAAATCTAAGAAAGTTTCAGTATAACATGCAGTAGCAGTTTGACAGGAATTTATCATTGTCATTTTCATCTCCGTCTTCGTCAAGCCTAACCATGATCTACTGCTTGTTTGCCACACCAGCCTGCATCAGAGAAATACGGGAGACTACACTTTCTAGCAGAGTTAATCATCTTGAACAGTGACGATTAGGTGGCAGAAGCACCACAGATTCTAACTTACGAGAAACAAGTGACTGATCCAAGTCTTCCAGCGCACAATGGCCTACTCGTTTGTTTCAGACTCTATAGCACGGATAAAATTAATAGACTGTTTGATGGAAACAATATGCTAAACCTTGATAAATGATAAAACCACTTGCCCCCAACATAATTACCACTTTCTGAGATGTAACACAAAGTGAGCAGAATTAAACCGCAGGGTTGCCACCCTAAATAATTAGCAGAGAAGAATATTAATTCTACATGGATTTCTTGTAGACCGATTTTTCTCGAAAAGTACAAGTTTTTGTCCTGTTCAGTAACACCACTAAAAAGTCAAACAGATTATCCCTGAGTGAAAAAGTACACGTTTTGTTTGGTCATTCTACACAGTAACTCCACTAAACAGTCAAACATGTTATTCGTGAGCGAAAATACTGCAGAATACAGTGTAACACACCTCAGGAGACCTCACAAACTCAGCAAGGGGTTGATGTATTTATAGCACTGCCAGTAATGTCGGCCCAAGTTCAGAAATAAAGAAAACGTGTACAGTGAAAGAAAATCCAACTGATTATTACAGCAAGAAAAACAGTCGGGAACTGAATGGTAAATAAATGCTGAATTACAATTAAATAAACTCAGTGAAGGAGCAAAATATTGAACAGTGGTTATATTTGCAATAGAAATAAATAAGCAAGTTACCGACATTGTACCGGAAGTACATTATGGCCCAGTGTACCGGAAGTACATTATGGCCCATTGTTCGCTTGCTCTTAAACTGTATAACTTTGCATGTATTCTCAAGAGCGATATAGTACACGTGTTACGAACAGAACGCTCAATCGAAAGAATAAAATCTCTGTTTCTGAATATAGTGTCTGTAGAGAGGTTGAGTTTGGGGGTTAGGAATTTTTTTTAAAAAATTGGTGGGGTTGGTAACATTTTGGCTACATATCACTTGTCATATATTTAAAAGAAAATATGTTCTAAAATGTTCTAAAATAGTTTCTATTCATAGACATAGAGTGATACTAATATTTCTCTATGTTTTTGGCGCTACTGGAAACAAAAAATGTAATAGCTATTTGATCGGATGTCGTCTGCCGCAATACACGACTTTATAAATTGCAAATAATTATATACGACAGTGTGAATATAAGCCTAAGATAATTTAGACTAATGTACTGTCAGTTAATACTGCTTTTGTGTGTATGTGTGTTTTTTAAAATCATAAATAATTATAAAAACGACAGTGCGGATATAAGCTAAAGGCAATTTAAAGTACTCTTAATCCGTTTTACAGTTTAGTGACGTTTAAGTATGTGTCATGTAGCAAGAAACGTCATAATTTTTTTTTTTTAAAAGCAAACGAAAGAACACCTACCATTTCGATAACACGTCAAAGACAAAAGTATGCTCTTTTAACCTATCACCAAAATATCCAAGTAAGACAAATACAGTTCGACAATGTTTTAATGTTCAATGGAGATTTGCCCTACAAATGAAGAAAATACTGGGAGTCATCCAAAGGAAAACAAAAAGATTTTCAAGGTTTGGAAAGGCTTGTTTTACTTTGAACAAATTTAGAGCTTGCCTCTTGTTATCATTCACTGCCTGTCATGTCTTTGAATGAATCGCTACGAGTGACACAAAAACCGCTACAAAGTTGTGTGTATTGGCCTACTTTAAGTAAATTTTATATTTTCGGGTTTCGGCAGTGGGTCCTCACTCTTAACCCCCCCCCCCCTTCAATTACCGTCGATAAACTGGTAACAAAACATCCTGCTTTTTAATTTAGTTAGAAACTTGCGGGAAATAAATGAATATGGCCGGATTACGGCCTATAATTATGTTGAATCTAGATATAGTACATTGTTCGATTTTCCTTGACATTTAAAAAAAAAATACTACATGAGTATAGACGAGATAAAGTGTAGGCCTAATGTTTGTCAATATACTACATGAGTATAGACGAGAGAAGGTGAAGGCCTAATGTTTGTCAATATACTACATGAGTATAGACGAGAGAAGGTGAAGGCCTAATGTTTGTCAATATACGATCATCCTCGTGATGTGCTTATACATATCTTTTAAACTCGATATCTAAAAATTAAAGGCGGTAACTAGACAAGTTAGAATATAAGCCTCTTACCCTAGTGACTGGGAATCAAACCCAGGTTGGGAGAAAAAAATTACAGGTGATCCTTAACCTCTCCATAAGCTTAAGTGCGTTCAGTGGCCAGTCATTCGAATGGGATAATGAATGGAGTCCAGTGTGCTACAGGTCATGCACGCCATGCAAAACTGCACCTAGAAAACTTTCCAGACAAAACACTCAGGCCGCCATTTTACATTCTGTGATGTCACATCAGTCTCTTCCAAAACATAAATCTCTCAACCGGCGCAAAACTGTTAAATCAAGAAGCGCGGGAAGCGTACACGAGCCCAGAATTAAATGAACACAAAAAGACCTTAAATGTAGTTCAACACTTACTATTGCATTAATATATTTCGTTTCTTTATTAAATGAAAGTTTCTAAAAAAAAAAAAAAAAAAATTTAAGTTTAAGAGTTCAGAATTTTTTAATCCTGGAACGCTTTTGATTTGACAGAGAAACCACAAATAATCTTCAAATAAACCTCACCCTTCCCCTCTTAGGCTCTCTCCCCCCTCCCATCTCTCAGTTATATTTGATGTCATCAGTGATGTCTTTTGACACTTTTATTTATATTTTATGATGTTATCTTTCATGGCTCCATGTCCTGTCATCTAATATTTTATTTTACTAGGGTGAACCGAACCATCACAAAACAATCTAATTTAATTAGATTGAGTTTGACTATACATAGGATATTTTACTAGGGGGGACCATCACAAAACAGTCTGATTTTATTTAGATTGAGTTTCACTATACATAGGATAGTAAGGGTCACAGAAAATCGCTCCCCACATTAGTGAAGAAAAGTGAGACCAACAGAAATATTTGAAAAACATACATCTTACCTTGATTTGATTTGAACAGTAGGCACACTTTGCTATGTTTTGTCACTGCAAGGCAAGCGGGTGTGCAATTTTGCTACTCACCCGGATCACTATATCTCTTAGAGACTTAGATACTGTAAAGGCAATTCTTAAATTGTTTTCCCGACCCTGCTTACATTGAAAGCACTTATTTATTTCTTCAACGTAGAACGTGTATGCTTGTATTGAATACGACACTTATTTAACGCGTGTTAAGATAGGATAACATAACCCTGTTGTATGAATACGACACTTATTTAACGCGTGTTGAAATAGGATAACATAACCCTGTTGTATGAATACGACACTTATTTAACGCGTGTTGAGATAGGATAATATAAACCTGTTGTATGAAGACTGTCCAGGCTTGATATATATTTGATGGTATGGTTTTATCCAGAGCAATGAAGCATTCACTATTTTCTGACTAATAAACACAAAAGTTTCACTTGCCTTCAACCATCCATATAAATACCATTTGCCGCTATTTGTAGAAACTTTGAATTACCGTTTATTGTTGTTTGGGTGCCATTTGGCACTATTTAACGTGGGTGGGAATTCAAATCGCCATTTGTCACTATTTAAGGGGGGGGGGGAGGATCTTCAAGCCGCCATTTGCCACTATTGCGAGTGGGTGGGACTCTAGTCATCATTTGTCACTATACTGACCTAGTTTGCGAAACTTCAAACTTCCATTTGCCACTAGTATGGGAAATTTCAAACTCCATTTGCCATTATATTGACCTAGTTTGGGAAACTTCAATCTCCCGTTTGCCACTATTTGGGGAATTTCAAGCCACCGTTTGTCATTATTTTGGGCAAATTTAAGTCGCCATTTGCCACTAGTGGGGGAATTTCAAACTGCCATTTGCCATTATATTACCTTAGTATGGGAAACTTCAAATTGCCTTTTGCCACTGTTCGGCAAACATCAAGCGACCTATTTGGGAAACTTCAAACCGCCATTTACTTTTCAGCCATCTTGAAAATCTGCTTGACTTAATGTTGGCCACTATGATGTGACCATTTTAATAATTCTACATCATAGGCGGCCAATTCATGAAGTTTCCTATTCTTGCCTGCCTTCTACACCCTTCTTGCCTGTCTTCTACACCTTTTTTCTTGCCTGCCTTCTACACCTTAGTTCTTGCCTGCCTTCTACACCTTAGTTCTTGCCTGCCTTCTATACCCTAGTTCTTGCCTGCCTTCTACACCCTAGTTCTTGCCTGCTACACCCTAGTTCTTGCCTGTCTTCTACACCTTTCTTCTTGCCTGCCTTCTACACCCTAGTTCTTGCCTGTCTTCTACACCTTTCTTCTTGCCTGCCTTCTACACCTTAGTTCTTGCCTGCCTTCTACACCTTAGTTCTTGCCTGCCTTCTACACCCTAGTTCTTGCCTGCCTTCTACACCCCAGTTCTTGCCTGCCTTCTACACCCTAGTTCTTGCCTGCCTTTTATACCCTACTTCTTGCCTGCCTTATACACCCTAGTTCTTGCCTGCCTTCTACACCCTTCTTCTTGCCTGCCTTCTACACCCTTCTTCTTGCCTGCCTTCTACACCCTTCTTCTTGCCTGCCTTCTACACCCTTCTTCTTGCCTGCCTTTTACATTCTATTTTAAGTTGAATACTGAAGTTATTTCAAGACTGTTATGTACAAACTTACATGATGTGTCTGACACTATTATACTCAACAATCTGTATATTTTTTCCTGAAACTACAAGCAAAAGTGGTAACTGTTTATTATTTTCTATTTAATCTAATTGTAACCCACTCAGACATTATAAAGTAATGTGGGGTATTTGATGAAAGACTTCATATTGTTATTTATTACACATAATATATTTTTGGTATGAGTGTTAAGTGGATAGTATTTATTCCTTGAGAATTAATATTGGTTGACTGATAAATTAATTGAATAGCATGAATGTCATGGAATGAGGCAATTTATGAAATTAATTAGTGAATGGTAATTTTTGTATGAATGTTTGTTCTTAATACATGTAAATAGTCATTGTAATGTTTGTTGAGTTTATTTGTTTTGTGTGAGCGGGAAATCCTACCAAGACCAACCCTTCTTTAACCTTCTGGATTAATGTCTGGCTGTAGTGTTAGCTGGAGGGTTTTTTATCCTTATAAGAAAATGTCCTAACTAGGGTAAATAAATTAAATTTAATCTATATAGGTGTTTTGACTCCTTGGCTTGCTGTTCTAATGTTTAGGTGCTAAAATGGTGCCGGAAAAACCTACTGCTGGTATTGACCCTGGTTGCTGTTTTCCTGGGAAGTGTTTTTGGTTTCGCTCTGCGGCCCTTGGCACCTTCAGCAGATGCCATCATGTTGATATCATTTCCTGGTGACATTTTGATGCGATTACTAAAGCTGCTGGTTCTACCTCTCATTATTTCTAGCATGATTACTGGTGAGTCTTAGACAGGTGTTACTAATGAATGACTGCAGGTGAGTCTTAGAGAGGTGTTACCAAAGCATGATTATAAGTGAATCTTAGACAGGTTTTACTATTGCACAGTACAGTTGAATCTTACTTGTTATCAGTGAAAAATTGCAGGTGAGTATTAAACAACTATTACAAGTAAATAAATACAGATGAGTCTTAGTCAGGTGTTATGAGTGCATGATTATGTACATTTGAATCTTAGTTGTCACCAGTGAAAAATTGCAGGGAGTGTCTTATACAACTATTATCAGTGTATAATTACAGATTAGTCTTAGACAGGTGTTACCAGTACATGATTACAGGTGAGTTTTAGACAGGTTTTACCACTGCACGATTACAGTTAAATCTTTAACAGGTTTTACCTGCGGCAGCACAAGTGTTGGAGGCACTTAGGGCAATATATACAGGAACACCCTTCTCCAGTACAGACTAACATGAAACCACTACCACCACTCCTCTCACCTCCCCCCCCCCCCGATTATTTCCCTTTCTATGAGTGAATAAGCAAAGCAAACTAAATATGTTCTTTTGCTATATAAATTTGCCCTTTCCAGATCAAAATCAGAGGGGTTTTTTTTTTATATCTCTGTCCAAATACCTTGTCTATTTGAGTGATGCTTATTGTTTGCTCATAGAAGGCATAAAGCCATATTCTGTCTTTATCTTAAAAATGTATTCACCTAGTCCATTGTCCCCTGACAGCTGCCTCTATGTGTATGTGTGTGTGTGTGTGTGTGTGTGTGTGTGTGTGTGTGTGTGTGTGTATGTGTGTGTATGTGTGTGTGTGTGGTATTGGTATTTTCTTCCTGCCTCCAACCCCAATCTTGACCCCAGTTAAGATTTAGATATGCCTGAAACTTAAGAATGCTTCAAATTTGAATATGTGTGTGCTCAAAGTAGACCATTAAAACATATATATATATAGGAATAGTTTTTGAAAAACCAAAACATATTAATAAATGTTAATAAACGGTTGCAAGGCAGATATTTCCTGGCACATGCATATATTTTCCCTTATACTAAACTTGAGAAAATGGACTACTATCTTTCTAAAGTATTTAATAGTTCAAAGTTTGTTGAAATGCGTGTTATAGTTATTGTACGATTTCCCACAGAACTATTTGCAGCTTCTTTTGAATCTAACTCCATGTACTGGAATATATGTGATTCATTGTAAGCACTAATCAAAGTTTGTACATAGTTTTCTTTTGATGACTTTTATTTCAGGCTTAGCATCTCTGGACCCTAAAAACAGTGGCAAGATGGGAATGCGTGCCATCATCTATTACTTTGTCACAACATTTCTAGCCATTATTCTTGGCATTATTCTGGTGATTGCCATTCATCCTGGTGACACATCTTACAAAGAAGGAATAGAACTTGAGAAAGATACAACTAAGCCACCATCTTCTTTGGATGCGTTTTTGGACCTTATCAGGTGAATTATGGAGATGTAGTTTTACATATGCTAGTTTGTTGTCAGGCTCATCAGTGCTTTTAGTTTTATAGCAGTAAATTTACACATGCTAGTTAAAAACTAGTTTATTTTCTAGCTCATCAGTGCTTTTAGTTTTACAGCAGTAAATTTACAGACATGCTAGTAAAAAATTAGTTTATTTTCTAGCTCATCAGTGCTTTTAGTTTTACAGCAGTAAATTTACAGACATGCTAGTAAAAAATTAGTTTATTTTCTAGCTCATCAGTGCTTTTAGTTTTACAGCAGTAAATTTACAGACATGCTAGTAAAAAATTAGTTTATTTTCTAGCTCATCAGTGCTTTTAGTTTTACAGCAGTAAATTTACAGACATGCTAGTAAAAATTTAGTTTATTTTCTAGCTCATCAGTGCTTTTAGTTTTACAGCAGTAAATTTACAGACATGCTAGTAAAAAATTAGTTTGTTGTCTAATTCATCAGTGCTTTTAGTTTTACAGTACTAAAATTATTAATTTGTTGTCCAGCTTATATGTGCTTTTTGTTTTATAGCACTAAAATTACAGATGCTATTATATATTAGTTAGTTTGCTGACAAGACCATCAGTGTTTTTAGTTTTACAGTGCCAAAATTACAGATACTATCATATATTAGTTTGCTGCCTGGATCATCAGTATTTTTAGTTTTACAGTGCTAAAATTACAGATGCTATCATATATTAGTTTGCTGACAAGATCATCGGTGTTTTTAGTTTTATAGACTCCAGTCATGTCCAGTAGTTTGTTGAATAAATTTGATTGATTTTTTAAATTTGCAGTAACAAATTTCACACTGGTGCTATGTTTAGATTCTACTGACATATTTTAAGTTTTTCTAAGCTTAAAAGTTTGAAGTTATAAATCATCTACCTCCATAGATGATTTTACTGTCTTGGATTATCAGCATTTTAATTTGACACAGTACATTTTCTGATTCATCATGATCAGATTTTTAATTTAGATTATCCCAATCTGGTTCTTTTGTGAAAATTAAAAATTATTTAGAAATTTACAAACTGTTTTCAAATTATATTTATGTCCAGATTGTTACAGTCAATCTTAAAAATGTCTAAGTGGTCAGAAATGGTTCACTGTAATGTAAGAAGAACCAGTAGCCAGAAGTAGATAAGTGTAATGTTAGTAGAACCAGTGACCAGAAATAAAGCAGTGAAATGTAAATAAAATGATTAACCAGGAATTAACCATAAATGGATCACTGTAAAGTAAGTGGAGCCATTAACCAGAAATGGTTCAGTGTAAACTAATAAATTAATGAACCAGGATTAGTTCATTAAAAAGAAAGTAGTTCTATTAACCACAAAAATGGATCAATGTAAAATAAGTAGAGCCATTCACCAGATATATTTAATTAAGCTGCAAGTAAACAGTACAGACATTATTCTTTCTTGTAATAAAAAATTGTCTTTAACCTTTTAAAATGAATTTATATGCTTCTTAATTACAGGAATATTTTCCCAGACAATTTGCTTCAGGCTGCTTTCCAGCATACAAAAACTGAGTATGTCAACAAAGGTTTTGTTAAAGAGGATGCACTTGGGAATACCAGTTACTACATGAACGTCACCAAGGTCACTGCATCCAGTGGTGAGAACATGACAAATGAAGTGCACAACAAACCTGAAATTAAGTGGGTTCGGACCTTTCCCATGGCTGATGGTATCAACGTTCTGGGTGTGTATTTTACTACTGTTTCTCTTTTTTACATCTTCTATCTCTCCTCCTTTGCTCTTTAGTTTTAGTTTTACTAGCTCTGGTTCTAGCATCTTTAGAATTCTTCATCTTCTCCACTGTCTGTGTTTCTCTTTCTTCCACAATTTCTATCTCTGTCATTTAAAAAAAAAAACTTCTATCTGTCCTTCAATCATCTGTTTTTATTGTCAAATTTGTATAACATTCCAACATGAATATTCAAAAGGTATACAAAACAACATCTACATTATTCAAATATATAATGAGTGTTCAGTCACAACCCAGTTGTATGAAAATTATCTGAATAGACAAAAGCTGCTCATAACAGTTCCTGTATTTAATAATTATAACTTATTGCATTTATATCTGTGCCTGAAAAAGTATTTATCTTCACATTTGGTCGCATATAGTCTTCATTCATTAAGAAACATGGAGATTCTGTATATCTGATCTAGAACCTGTTCAAGATTGTACAAGTCTGTCCTCTTTAATCATAATGCTGACTCTCTAGGAGTGTTTATTTACAACTCTCTCTCTCACTCTCTCTTGTTCAAAATGGTGAAAATTAAGTCAGAAAGATGTAAATTAAGTTAGAAAGTTATAAATTAGAAAGATGCAATCAGAAAGGTGTAAATTAGGTTGGAAAGTTGTAAATTAAATCAGTAAGGTGTAAATGAAATAAGAAAGTTGTAAATTAAGTCAGAAGGGTATAAATTAGAAAGATGCAATCAGAAAGTTTTAAATTAAGTCAGTGAGGTGTAAATTAAGTCAGAAAGATGTTTATTAGGTCAGAAAGGTATAAATTAGAAAGATGTCAGAAAGATATATAAATTAACTCAGAAAGATGTAAATTAAGTCAGAAAGGTGCTTATATAAGTCAAGTTGTCTTCCCTTTGATTTTAGATTTGTGTGTCTCTCTTTGTAAATCACTTTAATAGGAATGTCCTTGTAATTGAATCTGTTTGGTAGTGTGTTTTTCTGTGTGTCCTCCCTAGTGGTCACTTTTCTTTTGCACATCTCATAATGCTGACTGTATATTGGGCATTTGTTTGTAGTGTGTATATGTCTATGGTTGTATAAACTGTTCCGCCTCATTAACTACTTTTTTTTTTGCACATCTCATAATGCTGACTGTATATTGGGCATTTGTTTGTAGTGTGTATATGTCTATGGTTGTATAAACTGTTCCGCCTCATTAACTACTTTTTTTTTTGCACATCTCACAATGCTGACTTGTATATTGGACATTTGTTTATAGTGTATATATATATATGTGTGTGTGTGTGTGTGTGTGTGTGTGTGTGTGTGTTTGTCCATGCTTGTGTAAACTGTACTGCCTCACTAACTACATGTATATTCAATTACATCTGTGTGATGATGTATTTTACTCTCTTATCATACTGAGTGCTCTCCTTCTTTGATTTTTGTCACAGGAATCATCACCTTCTGTACTGCTTTTGGCATCTTAATCAGCAACATGGGTGCACGTGGGAAGATAATGATTGACTTCTTTACCTGTCTTAATGAGATAATTATGAAGCTTGTTTCACTGGTAATGTGGTACGTGCACAAACCAGTATGAATAGTTGTTTGTTTGAAATCCATCCTTTCTCATAAGAAAAAAAATATTTAAAAATTTTTTTTTTTTTTTATACAATGCTTTCTTCATTATTAGAAAAGAAAATAGTCTAATCTGGATTTATTTGGAACTGAACCTTTAATATTACTGTTTGCCTCTAAATATTTAGACTATGCTCCTGACATCCTTGGAGATTTCTGTAATGAAAATGATTAATTTGTTGGAAAAGTTATATAATATTATATATGTGACTGATGTCCCTTCAGTAACATTTCAGGCACCTAAACCCTCCTAAATTATCTATTGGCACTGACTCTTTACACTTTTGTTTGGAGCTATGTATAAGTGACTTGATCCATAGAATTTGTACATACTAATAATTCTTAATATTTGAATTGTTTACAGGTATTCTCCTGTTGGAATAATGTTTTTAATAACTGGAAAAATTTTGTCATTGGATGACCCTGCCAAGGTCGGTCAGATGCTGGGCATGTACATGATAACAGTTCTGGTTGGGCTTGTACTCCATGCTGCGGTCACATTACCCCTAATTTACTTTGTAATTGTCCGCAAAAACCCACTGACTGTCTTTATTGGCGTCCTGCAAGCTTGGATTACAGCTATTGGGACAGCATCCAGGTGGGTATCCTTAGTAGGTCAATATACCATTAGTATGCTGCACAACCCTAGTAGGACACATGCCGGTAGTGTCATACACTTAATTAGTTTCATATGCAAATTAGCTTCATTTGCTTAATTTGCTTCATTATGTTTAATTAGCTCCATATGTTTAGTTAGCCTTATACTGTAGGTTAGCTTTAGACCTTTTCTTAGTTTCATACCCTTAGTTAACTAATTGCTATTTTTGAGCCAGGAGCCCTTAATGAACCAGGTCCTTAGGTCCCTTAGAAGCCTTAGTCTGTTAGGTGTCCTTAATAAACCACCCCTTACCTATTTCCCTTGGTATGCCGGGTGTCCCTAGTCAACTAGATCGTCCAAATTAATTTGGTGCACTTGTCAGCTAGGTACTCTTAGTCAGCCAGTTATCCTGCCTCACTTATCTATCCTTTGTCAGCAAAGTATCCTGCCTCACTTATCTATCCTTTGTCAGCAAAGTATCCTGCCTCACTTATCTGCTCCTTGCCAGTGAAGTATCCTTCTTCATTTATATAGCTACCCTTTGTCAGTTAGGTGCATTTAATTAATTTAAGTTAGGTACTTTTATTCAGCCAGGTAATCTTAGATTGCTAGGTACTCAATTAGGTATCTTTAGACTGCTAGGTAATCACAGTTATCTTGTGAGCAACTATAATTTAACTGAATAAATTTCTAATTAATAATGTTGATAAATGCTGCCTTTAATTAACTTGTAGGCTTCAGAAATATACCTTTTAAAATTTAAATAGATACGAGTACAAATCAAATAAGAGTGTAGCATGTTTTAAACGGCAATTGGGAAGGGTTGTAATTTCACAAAAATGTTCATTAAGTTCTCACATTGTTTATGATAAAAAGAGATCAGTTTTCAAAGTTTAGAGAGAAAACTAGTCAGGAACATTAGTCTAGCATAACTGAAGACATTGCAGGAATTGCATGCATTTTTGCTGGAAAAGAATCTAGGCTATATTCAGAGTATTCAATGTACCAAATACCATGAACTTTGTAGCTTTAGCAGGTTAGCTGATGGAAAAATGAATAGGTGATACTATTGGATGTACTTATGTAGGCACATAAGGTTGTGTGTAAAGTGTGTGGGTAATTGTGACGTTTTGCTGGGAGATGGGCAAGATGTTAATTCTCCCCCGCCCCCACCAGGGCTGCCCCGTGACCTTAGGCTAATCCCCAAAACACACCTTCTGGCTAGCCACACATATTAGAAAGATGGATGATAGATAATATAGAATAGAAGAGTGATAGTTCTAGAAGAAAGCCCCCTGATGCACACAAAACCAGGATGGTAAGTAAATACAGGTGACCCAACTACAGCATATAACATGTGAGTCACACTAACATGAGTGGTCTAATTTCTGCAGTCACTGAGAGTAATGGGTAACGTCTTCATGCTTTTATGAAGTCAGTTTTCAGTAATCTTAATGAGTTATGGGCAAAAGTGTGTAGCTAATAGTGTCAGGTATTTTTAAATATATTTTCAGCAGTCATTGAGAGCAGCAGGAAAATTGCTTAGGTAATACTATCATGCTTTTCCTTTCGAATGATTTTCAGTTATCATAGTAATTTGCTTATCTGATGTGTGGGTAATAGTGAAACGCATTCAAAGTCTTTATTCCATAGCTGACAGCAGAAAGGGGACCAGGCAAATGGTCCAGACATTCCAGAGGTCTGCTCTTCATATTTATGATGAAGTAAAACACGGATGATTTGTGTTTCAGTTATCCTGCATATTAACCCAGTATACACATACAGATCCATTTGTCCTTCATTTGAATGAGCTGAACTTGAATTAACCAGAAAAAAATTAACTAGGATAAGACAATGAGCAGGTCAAGGACAGTTAACAGACAAACCTTGCAGTTACTATAACAAAGACAGACAATAAATATAACACATAAATGTAGTTAAATGAGGCATAAATTATTGACAAAAGACAACTAAACAGTATACAATATATAGATAAAGACTTTATTGACAAAAACAATAATAACACCTACATGCTATGCTGATAAATACAGAAATTACTGATCACAGATCTCTGATAGGAAAAAAAATGTTTAAAATAGATGCAGATGATATATAATTAATTAATTGATTTATTACATTTAGCTGAGTTTCAATAATTGCTGATTTTATTGATTGACTGATTAAGTTTTGTCTTATGTCCACTTCCAATTGATTTTGTATATTTGTTGCCTTATAGGATGATTTATGATAAATAAAATAGTTATATATATATATATATATGTTTGAGATTTCTTTAGTGGAAACAAATTGAGCCAATGTTCTAATTAATGTTCTATTATTAATGGAGTTTCATTCATTTTGACAGCACAGCCACCCTACCTGTGACTTTCCGTTGCCTGGAAGAAAATCTGAATATTGATCGCCGTGTAACACGCTTCGTGCTGCCTATAGGAGCAACCATCAACATGGATGGCACTGCCCTCTATGAAGCTGTTGCTCCCATCTTTATTGCTCAGATGAATGGCATGGAACTTACATTTGGAAAAATTGTTGCAATAAGGTTTGTTAGTACTTAAGAGACACTACTATTTCTGTTGGACCTTGTACTCTAATGTGGGTTTAGGGGCTACCCGCCTTAGTGGTACAGTTTTATTAACATTCTTTATTTTTTAATTGCCACAATATTGTTCATGGTTTTAACACTTATTAAATTATCTGCTGAAATGGAGTAGGAAAGAAGGAATCAAATAACTGAACAAATTGTTAAGTCAGTAGATTTACCTCCCATTGAATATATTGTTCCATCCCTGGGTAGTGAAGAGATTGTTAATGAGAAATCACTGTTGTAAATAAAGTCTGTAGACCATATTGTTGGAAAGAGTTTGGATTATCAGATTTGTTTGGGACAGTAGTAATTTAGGAATATTTTTTAGTATTGTTTTGGGGCAGTAGTAATATAGAAATATTTTTTATGTGGTAGTAGTAGTAGAGAGATATTGTATTATTATTTTGGGACAGTAGTAAGATAGAAATATTGTTAGTATTGTTTTGGGATATTAGTACATGTAATATAGATATATTGTTAGTATTTCTTAGAGGCAGTAATAATATAGAGCTATTGTTAGTAATATTTTGGGGTGGTCATAAAACAGAGATACTGTTAGAACTGTTTACGGGCAGTAGTAGAATAGAGAGACTGTTAATATTGTTTTAGGCAGTAGTAATACAGAAATATTGTTAGTATTGATTTCGGGCAGAAGTAATATGAAGATACTGTTAATATTGTTTTGGGGCAGTAGTAATAAAGAGATACTGTTGCCAGTAAGGTTGGAAAACAGTTTCTTAAATATAAGTTGGCAGCCCTGTTGAGATACTGTTGCTTTAATGACTGTGGCTATAATGGTTGTAGGTCATTAATGTACATTCTATTATATTTGAAGGTAAAATACAGGTCCATCCATTCATGTGTACACACAGAGGGAAGGACATTTGCTTTTGCATGTCTCTGTATGGGGGTGGGGTATAAGACTAAGTAGAATGCATGACCATATGAACAAACCATAGGAAGATATATGAATGTGTATTGCATTTCATCAAGTTAATCATGTGCTTGTACCTATAATATACCTAGTCTATATGAAATAATCTATTTACTTTCTCACTTAGTAACCCCAAATGAATGCAGATTGTTATGAATATATATTACTGAGTAGAAGAGAATTGTATTGCAAGTTAAAAACTGAACTCACTGTGTGCAATCTAAACATCTGTTGCTAAAATAATTATTAAAATGTTTCTTAAACGTTAACAATTTTTAAACATTTATATTTTGATTTTAATTCATGATTTATTAATAGTTAATGTGTTGTACTGGTTATATAGATAGAAATGAGCACATTGTATATATGTATCATTGAACTGGTATTACCAGATGCATTAGTTTGTTAATTTATTGGTTAAAAAAAAGTTTGAAACTGACATTTCCTGCTGTGATCTATTATATAAAACTTTTACTTGTAAATGATTAAAAAATTAATTTTCTTAATGAATATATGAAAGTTAGTCTTATGAAATAAGTGTGTGTATTTGTTTGTTTGTGTGTGTGTGTGTGTGTGTGTGTGTGTGTGTGTGTGTGTGTGTGCACATGCACTATGATGAATGTATATTTGAATAGAAGTGGTATAGGAATAAAGTACAATATACAGCAAAGATACGTGTGTGTATGTGTGATAGGCAGTTTAACAGATTACTACCCAACCTCTAATCTAATTAAATCCACCTGTACAGGTCTTCATAATTTGCAGACAGAGAAACTTGGTCAGGCCTCAGAGACATTAACCATTACTTAATTTATTTCCACCCATCTCTAAGCATTACTGGTTTAGAACTCATGTCCCTCCGTGCAAGTTTGAGCACTTCTTAATGTATAGAAATTCTGGCCCATGCACTCTCTCTCAGCTCAGGGGGACACTTTCCAAAATATGTGGTTGTCTGACTTTTAAACACAATTAAAATTTAATCCCCCAACCTCTAAGCATGCATATCTTCTTCTTGTTTAATACAGAAGTGGCAGTGAAATTAACAAATAACAAAATTTATTCAACACAATAAAAGTTAAATAAGAACAATTGGTACACAATAAGTAGTAGTCACAAAGGCAGACTAATTAAGAAGTAGTGTTTATATGACTTAAGTTAATGATTAAATCAGAAGAATTTGCTTATGAAATCCAGTACAAAACAGACTTGTTAATATGCGACAATTCATAGTCTCTTAAATGTTTAAGACCAAGTATAGTTCATTATGCAGGCTCCAAAGTCTCTTTTTCCTGAGGAGTGCAAAAGTCACATGAATATTTAATCTAACTCCTTGTAAATTACTAATAGTTGCAGATACTAATGACTTTAAGAAATGAAAAGTTTATATCACAGAGAAATTTTAAGGAGTTATAGATCTTAGAAGCCAGTCACCTGGTCTGTTGTTTATCTGTGAAGATAGAGTTGTCTCACTTGCCATGTCAGGAGTGTGTACTGTGCATTGAGGTGAACTCTGGTATCTACTCAAGCATGACTGAGGACCTATAGAATACACATATGGTGGCTCTGCTATGTCATGCTGATTATATAATTGTATAGATATCACTAGACTGGACTGTCCATCTCTTAATTAGCACTTTAACAGGTATTTTGTATCCTGACTTAATAATGGTTCAAAAAAAGAAATCTCAAAGAAAAACGAAAGTGACAGACAATTAAATTCAGGAGATTAAATAATTAATAAAAATATGATAATTAATTATCATTTATGACATTTGCATTTCAGGTATTAAATTGTGTAATTGTGTGTGTGTGTGTGTGTGTGTGTGTGTGTGTGTGTGTGTGTGTGTGTGTGTGTGTAAGAGAGCGAGAATATCTTACTTGTTATTTAAATCAGAGACAAAATGGATGGCTCCTTGTTGAGAAGAAATATGTTCTTACCTGAGTGTTTACTGTCAAAAAATGTGCAGAAATAATTATGGTTGATTTTAAAATGTTTGAAGTTATTCATATAAATTTCACAAAAACTCACCACAGGCAGCTTACCCAAATAATTTTAAGAAATGCTCTCATTATTTTTATTGTCACATGTAGTATCTAAATTAGAGTGCATGTTTTAATGAATTAAAATTTCAGAAAGAGTTGTACATTAACGCTATATATAGATATAATCTACCACTACCAGTATTGTTCTTGGATATATGTTTTCACAAAGAGGTTATTTTAAACCCCAAAGCAGTTAGTTGAAACAGTTATTCTAAACCCTGCTGAGATCAGTTGAAGTAATAATTTTAAATCCTAAAACAATCATTTGACATAATTTTATTTATATCCTGAAACAACTTAAATAATTATTTTAAATCCTGAAGCAATCAATTTCACATAATTTAAAATTTGGATCTGGATCTTCTAGTCTGCATCATTGTTCATGCTTTGAGTAATTTTTTTTAACTGTGAACTTTGATCTTTTGTTGTTGTTGTATGTAACCAATTTAAGATATCTAAAGCTCAAATGTTATATATATTAGAATCTAAATGAGTCTGTTTACCTTCCCAAATTATAATTTAGTTCTAATTTTATTCTTTTAATATGCTATGATTTATTTTTTAATGTAATTGTTTTACAAGTTATAATTTATTTTGTAAATTCAGAAGGAATTTATTTAAAATGTTTGTTGTCATTTGGATCAGTCTGACTGCGACCTGTGCAAGTATTGGGGCTGCTGCCATTCCTAGTGCTGGCCTGGTGACTATGATCATGGTTCTTACATCAATTGGTCTTCCTGCTGAGGATATCAGTCTCATTGTGTCTGTGGATTGGTTCCTGTAAGTGTCTGAAGCTGGATATATATTATATGGTTTAATAAAAGGAAGCAACCAATGCTTGTGTTTGCTGGAAAGAAATGCCATTGATTCCTATGTCCTTTTTCCTGAGAACTCTTAAAAATACAAAATCTTTCACACAAAATGCTATTTTCTGTATATTTACAAAAAAGGGTATGAAGTCCTCTAGTTGTGTGAGTTGAATTAAATTCTATGTATGATTGTGTGCAAAAGTGAAATCTATGAAACTTTCGTAGAAACTCAGTATTGTGTTGTTCTGCAATCTTCTAGATGTATTAGATGAATTAAGTTCTTATTATGGTTTATGTGCAAGTGAAGTCTGTATACTTTTGTTGGGGCTCAGTATTCCATTGCTTGCTATATCGAAGGCAATGCTTAATCATTTGCAGGGATCGGATTCGCACATCTGTGAATGTGCTCGGAGACAGCTATGGAGCAGCCATTGTAGGTCACCTGTCTCGCAAAGAACTGGCAGAGGACAAGCACTCTCGCGTGGCTGAGGATATCCCCATTGATGACTCTTATGAACTACGAGAAAATGGAAAATTGGATGGCAAAGGAATCGAAACAGGAGATACAGTAGCTTAAGGGGAGAGTCCACCCGAAAAACATTATTTAAAAGAACAAAATCATTACAGAATTGGTTTTAATGTATTTTGTATTTGAACACATTATATAAGGAAAGACTGTATAAAGCAAAGTTTCTACAATATATGCATTACTATTTTTAAAATTTATGTTTTAGTGCCAAAAAGTCACTAAAACTAGAAAATCTGCATCTTTAATAAGTATAATATTTACAACCCAAATAAATTGTACTATATTCACTGATATTTTAATTTTTATAAAAGTTTAAGAGGCATTTTTATGCAGCTTTACTGTATAAAAGACCTAGCCCACCCATCTTATGACTTATATTTATAAGGAGGGTAAGATGTAGAAAGGCATACATCTTTAAAAGTATACTAACTATAAAGAAAAAAGAAAAAGCCTGTGTAGTTTCTTTATGAAATCAATGCTGATTATTTATAATAATACAAAAATTGTGAGGCTAGCTTATGTACAACTAGAGATATTGCTCTTTGAAAAGAACCACCAAACCCATAAAGTAGTTTTGGAGAAAATATTTATCAAAGATGGCCAAATCTTATTACTAGAGAAATAAAAAAGCATTCTAGCAAGAAGAATTTTGAGGTTGTTTCAATCTTATCAGTACCCACTTTTATGATGAAATTGTTTAAGTTAATCTATTTCATCTCATCAGTACCCACTTTTATGATGAAATTGCTTAAGTTAATCGGTTTCATCTCATCACCATGCTAATGCTTTGAAAATATTCATATTTCCCGGGTTAGAAAAAAAGACAAAAAGTATCAACTTCTCTAATTATGTACAGAATCAACTAAAATAAATAGAATTTTATTTACTGGCACTTTACTAAAAAAATTACAGAAGCATTTCCATGTAAGTCTGCTGTAAAATAAACTGTTCCACCCAAAAGATTAATTTTTATATGCTGGGTAAGACGTACAAATTATGTATGAAAGTTTTTGAAAAGTATATTCAATATAATGAAATAAGAAAAAGTCTTTGTAATTCCCTCAATGCTGATTATACCAAAACAGAAAGTATGAAGTTAGCATTAGACAGAACCAGAGATATTGTTGTCTCATATTAACCACCTATACTATGAAAGTATTTTTGGAAATAACGGTCAAAGCCTGGCAAATCTTAGTACTAAAGAAATAATAGATATTCTAACAAGAAGAATTTTAGGGGTGTTTTAGTCTGATCAATAGCCTGTTTTATACTGAATTCTGTTTAATTTATTATGTTTTCTAATTTAATGTGTTTTCATCTCAACATCATGCTAATTCTATGAAAATATTTATATTTTCTTGGGTAGAAAATAAGAAAAGTTGTCAACGCTAACAAATCAACTTTAATAATTATTTACAGAAACAAGTAAAATAAACTGCATTATATTCACTGTAATTTTACAAAAAATGTTTCAGAAGTAGTTTCATGTAACTTTAACATAAAATAATCTAGTTCACCCCCAAGAAAATATTTATGTGTTGGATAAGACCTACAAATTGTGTGTGAATTTTTTAAAAATGTATTAAATATAAAGAATAAAGAAAAAGCCACTAACTTGACACATTTGTGAATGGAAATTTCCAATGACCTCTGATATCATTATGCAAATGAGGTTTTACTCTACAATTTAATAGTCACATTATTATTTTTTGTCCTTTGGAGTGGCACCACATTTCTTGAATTAGAATTTTCTAGCATTTATTAATGGCCACTGTGTGACTAAATACTGGTTATCAACTGCTGTTTTATTATGTTTTTTACATACCTGTAGGCAAATACACACACACAGATAAACACATGTGAACTCTCAAATGAAGTGCTATTTTTCTTCAAAACTAATAGGTTATTTTTTTTTTACTTTACTGTTTATATTTGTATATCCCTGATTAATTGTAACAAACAATTGATGGCATTGAAATTTGTTCGCTGGTATATTTTATAATTTAACTGTACAAATCAGGTACAATCTTAACACCATGTTCAGTAATAACAGTCTAGAATGCTAGTCAGATGAATTTGAGTGCTCTTAAATAAAAACAAATATCAGCATTGAAGTATATAAAGCATTCTTATTTGACAAAGTGCCATTATTCAATTTCTCGCTACACTTAAAATATAATTTAATGTGTGTATGGAGAAATGAACAAAAGAGTATAACACAGCCACATGTTAAACTTTTTGTTTTGGATTTTGGTTAGAAATGCTCATTGTATTGAAAACATTTTGTTGATGCCAACATTTCTAACTAACAATAAAATGAGATAATTAGTGGCTATATTAATCTCTAACTTTTGATTAGTTATTAATTACATGAAACTGCTTGATATTCATATTCCCCAAAATGATAATTATAATGCAAGCCATTTCAATATACAAATTTTAGGTTTGTAATAATTGTAAGTATTTCAATATACAAATATAGGTTTGTACTAATTGTAAGTATTTCAATATACAAATATAGGTTTGTACTAATTGTAAGTATTTCAATATACAAATATAGGTTTGTAATAATTGTAAGTATTTCAATATACAAATATAGGTTTGTAATAATTGTAAGTATTTCAATATACAAATGTTAGGTTTTGTAATAATTGTAAGTATTTCAAATATTCATGGTTTGCAATTACTTTGGCATTTTTCATCTACAGCATCCCTTTGAGTGAAAATAGTACAATAACATGAAGCATTATTTTGAGGAAAACAAAATCAGAACAGTTCACTCTTAAAACAAGAAATGAAAAAAATGTTTTATAAATGATTTATTTTTATAATGGAAACTTCTTGACTTTGTTTAGCTTGATACATATTTAGAGAGTTGTTGTTAACAGGAATCAGTAACTCATGTTAGAAAAGAGTATAGATTGCTGGTCATTCCTGTTAATTTCTATATTTGTCAACATCAGAATTTATGTTCATGTTCATGTGACCTTCACATAAGGTCAAATGTGTACTGAAACTCTCAAGTGTGCAGTAATCAAGCAGCTTGTTATTACACATTGTCTTTATCAGATTAATAAAGTTATCAAACAGTTTGTTATTACACATTGTCTTTATAAGATTAATACAGTTTTCATCCCAGACTTAAACAGTTCTAACAAAACACCAACTGTTCACTGTGTTAGTTAGCAAAGTCTTTTTGTAGAAAAATGGAGTCTTGGAAACCAAAATTCATGAATTACACACACACACACACACACACACACAAACACACACACACACACACACACACACACACACACACACACACACACACACACACACACACACACACACACACACACACACACACACACACACACAACACACACACTCAACACACACACACAACACACACACACACACACACACACACACACACACACACACACACACACATGTAAAAGTAAATTTCACTTATTTGTACAAATTGTGTAAACATATTATTTCCTCACATTTATTTTGATAGAAAAATCCTGTAAACATAAGTACTAGCAGTATCTATTAGAACTGTTTTGGCTGTGAAATTCTTCTTTCCTGATTGCAGTAAATGGTAAATATGTCCAGATTAATTTTAATGATTTGGAGGAATGATTTTGGATATTAATTAAAATTTAAAGGTCATTTACAAATATTTATACCGGTGTTGTCTTTTAATGTACATTTTTAGTAAACTAGTTTTCTTGCTCTGCGATTTTAGGCTGTACAGTGATGGGACCTAATTATGGGTTAATGTTTATGAACTTTAAATAAGTTTTGAAGTTTTCATATAATTAACAGTTTTCACTATTGGAATATTAGTCAATGACATCATAAATTTCTTAGTAAAATCATGATTATTTGACAAAAATAAAACAAAAAATGTGTAGGAAAACAGCAACAAAATCTTCTGTAAATCCACAAATTAAATAATCTTAAACATTGGGGGTGAGGTAGGGTTATGGATTAGTAAAATATTTAATTTGAAAGTCTAGAAAAAGTGAAAGGGAGTAAAGAGTCTCCATACACAATAATAAAGCATAAAAAATAAAATCATAAGTACCTCATACTGAAGGTGGTACGAAATTGGCATGAGAATGTTTTAGACATACAACCAGTAAATTTATTTTTAAAAATATTGTCTTTGGAACTTTTTCGTGTAAGGTTTAATGTTTAACATTATATTTAAGCGGCAGGGGGGGGGGGGACTGGGAAGGGAGGTGGAATATATTTTATAGTAATATTTGGAGAACAAGATGGTGATTATTTTAGCTTAAAAGACATTGTTTTTTTTAATTTTGTTATTTTGGGGGATTAGTTCAATTAATTAATTAATTAATTAATTCCTTTTAGCAGTGCATAGCAGTACACCTCCCTCTTTCATCTGTGTTTTCTAGATATATATTAAAATAGAAAGGCAGATATGAAAGAAATAGGTAAAATTAAATTAAAATGAAACTTTATATACTTCTAATCAAAGTTTTTTTTATATATTCATGTTTTTTTAAATGCTTTTTTTGAGAGAGCATAATCTTCATTAGCATCTTGTTGTTTAACTTAATTTCTTAGAAATGTTTATTATTAATTTATAAACCTAATTACAGAATCTGTTAAAAACCTAAGAATGACGTAAGGCAAAATTCTGAACATAATGGAGCTAATGAATCATGGTTGAGTTATTTACCCTGAAGTGTAATTTCCATCTACTAATCCAATATTCTTTTCTTTATTTTTTCCAGGCTGTGCCTGCTTTGGGCAGGAATTAATTTTTATGTCTGTTCAAGTGTGCATAGATGTGTGCAATATTATTATATGTTTATGTTTGCGATATTCTGGAGTAATTGCATTTTAAAAGGACTTGCACTATTTTTTAATTTTAATTTGTCATATAAAATCCACAAACACATTTTTTAATAATATTTTTACATAATTGTATAAAGTGTTATTTTCACAATTTGCTGTTCATTTTGAAGTTATTATATAGTAAAAGATATTTTTAAAATTTGTGATTTTAATGGGAATGGTGTGGAGAGATGTGTTTGTAGAAAATGGATGTTATTTTAATTTTTGCATGAAAGATAAGAAGCAAATAAATGTTTGATCACTTACAAGAATATTTTTTGTATTATAAGAAAGTCATAGAAAACTTTTCTTTCCTTTCTCTTTGTCATTTTAACTCTTTGACCTGTTGAACTCTTGGCTAAGTACAAGAAGGTCAGCTTGCTTGTAGTTATTTATAGTTTACTACTTATGTCAGCAGTTAGCACAAATCATGCTGTTAAAAATGAAGACATCTATAATAAAAGTGCCTGGCATGGAGTCCCTTGTCATGGTGGCTTGTCATAGAGACCCTTGTCATTGGTGGCCTGTAAGAGAGTCCCTTATCATAATGGCCTGTCACAGAGTCCCTTATTAAGATGGCCTGCCATAAAACACCTTGTCATGATGGCCTGCAATAAAACACCTTGTCATGATGGCCTGGCATAAAACACATTGTCATGATGGCCTGGCATAAAGCACCTTTTCATGATGGCCTGTCATAAAGCACCTTGTCATGATGGCCTGCCATAAAACACCTTGTCATGATGACCTGCCATAAAACACCTTGTTGTGGTGGCCTGCCATAAAACACCTTGACATGATGCCTGTTATGGAACTCTTTGTAATTAGGGGTCCTGAAAACTGTCCTTTCTGTCCCAATCCTTCAGACAAGCTGGCATTACATGCAAATGCTGATTTATTTTTATACTGACTTTAGTTTCAATACAACAGATGTAATTATTGTACTAAACATTTTATATTGTTGTACTAATATGGGTAATGATAAATGTTAGTAAAGGTCACCCTTCATCTAACTGGTCCTGAGTAAACTGTTGTTAAGACAGGGGCTGTATAAAGTTGAATCTTTTACCTGAAAACCCACATCTTACCCTAAAAGTATCAGCAGTGACAATGGAAATAGAATAAAACACTAATGCATACTTTCACAACATTTATTAACTCAAGCCAAAAGTTTGAACATGTAAAATGAAAATGCATATGAAAGGTGTGAAGCATGCCTTCTTAGTATGAATTGACAACATCAACAGTGGGGTTTTAAAGAGGCAATCACTTGAAAAAATAGTTGTGAGTGGTCAGTTGTAAGTTGGGGGTCACCTGTGTTAGAATTTTTATTATTTGTTTAAAATAAATAATATTACAGTATTATTTCAAATTCATTTTTCAACACACACATTCACCTAGGTGTTTGCTATCAAGTTGTGACTGATTTGTGTTGGACATGCTATTTCAATGAACGTCCCACAGGTATGTATGCATTTCAGTGGCAAACTTTCAGTTTTTTCTTATATCTTAAAATGCGTATTTTTATAGTCCTACTTCCTGAGTCATACATGTTCTCATTACTAGTCACCATGTTGGATAATATCATATAAGATCATTTTGTGTTTGGTAATGTCATCTAACGATGTGTTTGATCATACCGTATAGGATCATTAAAGTGTAACACAATTTCAGAAGTAGAACTCTTTGTATTCATGGAAATGTTTAATATTTTTAAATGACTTTTTTGAAAGGTTGAGGCAGTTTTAGCCATAATCTATATATATTGATTATATATAATATATATGTCAGATGTGGTTTATGTTAATTTTAATGAATCTAAATAGTCATAATATAGCTTATCAGTATTTTCTTTCTGCTCTGTTTCTTTATATATTTAATACAAATTATTGTTTGTTAATTTGAATGAAGCTAAATATTCATAATGTTGCTCATCATTTTCTTTCTGCATTTTTCTTTATATGATCCATTGTTCAGTCTGTTTCTCTCTCTCTCTCACATCCATAATGCATGCACATATCTTTAGGCAGGCAAGCACATGCATGCACACACAGACAGACAGACACACACACACACACACACATTCATATGAAGTGCTATTTTGTTCAAAACTAATAGGTTATTTTGTGACTTTTCATTTTTAAACTGTTCTTAGTTGTATATCCAATTAATTGTAACCAATACAAATGATGGCATTTAAATTTGTTCAGCTGTATATTTTACAGATCTGTAAATTACATGTCTTTAATAAAAATTGTGTTCTGTGTTACATGACTTTCAGTTATTTATCATTTCCTTGTGTGATTTTTTTTGTTTTAGTTTGTTTTTCTTTCCTTAAAAAAATAGTCATATTCTTATTAAAGTTTAAAAGTTTTGTTAACATAATACAAGTACTATATTCAAATATGCATTGTGTCATGCATTTTTTTTTTTGTACAAAAGAAGTAATTTTCTTCATAAAAGTTTAATTAAAACAGTCACCAATTTCACACAATTCTTTTGTGTCATTCATTATGATTTTTACATGAACTCCTTTGTGTCATGAATTATTATTTGCCAAGATTCCCTTGCAGCTGTGTCAATGACCATCGTAATTGTATTTCAGTAGCACTGCAAAATTAATATTTGATTATGATTTCTTGCAGTATCATGAAATTATCACTTGCAATATCAACCTTATCCATTTTCTGTATAGTTATATACAATTCATCTGTAATATCTCCTACCTAGTTTATACATGATGAATATGTAGCATCATATCTAGATTTAACATTTCATCTGTAATATCTCCTACATAGTTTATACATGATGAACATGCAGTGTCAATATGTCTAGATTTAAACAATCCACCTGTATATGTCCTGCCTAGCTAACATATGAAGAATATGCAGCATCAACTTAGCTAGTTTGTACACAATACTTAAGAGTATATATCTCTAGTTTGTCTGTATGCAATCTATCTCCAGTCTAGTATGAACAATAGTTCTCTTACTGTATCTCCAGTCTGTTCTGCAAACAATCCTACTTCACTTCCAGTATTGTCTGCACGCAATTCCCATACAGTATATCCAGTCTAGGATGCACACAATTCCTTTAAAGTATCTCTAGTCTAGTCTGCACACAATTCCTTTAAAGTATCTCTAGTCTAGTCTGCACACAATTCCTTTAAAGTATCTCTAGTCTAGTCTGCACACAATTCCTTTAAAGTATCTCTAGTCTAGTCTGCACACAATTCCTTTAAAGTATCTCTAGTCTAGTCTGCACACAATTCCTTTAAAGTATCTCTAGTCTAGTCTGTACACAATTCCTCAATGTTATTTCCAGCCTTGTTTGTGTACATTCTCATACAGTACCTTGACTTGTGTCTGAAAATCATTGTGCTCTTTATGTACATAAATTTTCTAGTTTACATACACCCACACACACACACACACACACACACACGTTTCATATTATACACAACTAGATTGTATTACTCATGTGCACAACACACATACAAACATACACACAGGCATAATTTTCAGTTCATACAAGTGCTATCCAGTAATATTTCACCCACATCACAACAGTTAAGACCTGTGTCAAAAACAAATATACAAAATGGAATTCCCTGATTTGTAGTTTAGATGGTATTTTCTATTGTTGTAGACACATGAATCTAAAGTCTTTCTTGAAATCTGAATGCATTTATACAATGTCCTGGAAATTCATCAGTTGTGAAATGTTATATCTGTCCAGAACATTTCAGTGTTGGCATGTCCTCCATTATTTTTAGGAAGAAAGATTCACAATGTTTTGTAAAATTCCACTATGACTCGAGATATTAACTTTCTGGAAACTTCTAAAGTGTTATTGTGTGCTCCATAAAGTTCCACCAGCTCTCAGAAAATTTCCACGTCAGCAATCTATCTCTCTATCCATCCATCCATCTTTCTTTTTTGTGTGGTTGTTGTTATAGTTTGTCCCTATATATTAATCTCAAACTATATCTTTTCCATAAAACAAGAATAGTACTCATTCTTGTCTTGTGACAGTGTTCAAACTGTATGTTCCTTACATTTCTTTGTTGTAAACGGACTTATTTGTTATATTGCCATTTTGCATGTGAATTCATAATTTTATTTATTTTTTATTTGGCATTATCTTCATTTTCTTTGGTTTAAACTAGTTTGTATTAAGATATTGTGCATTTTATGTGCACCATCTGTAAAGCACTTGTACAAGGTTAAATGCTTTGTTAATTCTTGATTATTATTATTTAAGAAAGACAATCAAACTCATAAAATTTTCAAAAATTAAACAATATACAGATTTATTATATAGTACTTTAAGTGTATACATAATGAACAGTAAATAAATGCCATGACATTCTCACAGATTACATATTACTTACACAATAATATACATATATTACTAAAAGTTATATATATATAAAATACATTCTGTAAGCTAAACACGGTAGATATACACAATACGTAGACAGTAATATATAAATGTTGTAGGCTAAACAAGGCAGATACACATATTACTTGCGAAGTGATTTCTGTGATGTAAGCTAAACACGGAAGGAGAGATAGAAAAGGATCACGGTTTGCAATATACTAGCTTCTAAAATGTAAAATAGAGTAATTCTTTTCAATCGGTGTGTAGTCGTGAGAGAATTCCACGTCACATAAACGACCTTGCATGACTCAAGCTTGCTTTCAACATTTTTAAATGAACTGTTTGAATTCAAGTTGAATTATTCAACCAAAGTTTAATTGTGTAGTGAAAAGTGTATTTGACAGCTACATTGCGGGTCACAACTAAACTTTTGACTTATCAAATGACACTATAGCATGACAAATTGTTTGATTTACTTACTTATTTTAAAATCAGTTTACAGTGAAACTGAAATAGTAAATTTTATCTTGATACAATTATATATCTAAACTCAGAGGAAAGCAATGTATTTAAATTGTAATTCTTTAATAATAATGTTTTAAGTCTTTCTCTCTCTCGCTGTCTGTCCCCCCCCCTCCCTCCCCGAAAAAATGCACTGAGAAAGATAAGCAACAATGCATGTTTTTAGTACTTAACTGACTTTTTTTTTTCTCTCTCCTGCTATCTTGTGCACGTCATCTAAAAGTAATTCTATTATCGCATTCAGAAATGAGCTATGAAATAAAGTTTAGCAAGGCCACCGCATAATTCCAAAGAACTATTTTATTTTCTTCACATACATAATACGCTTGGAAAACTGTATGCGATTTACACTCTTTGTTCTCCTGCTCTCTGTGGTAATATGTTTAATGGTGTGTGTACAGTCTGAACTTGTGGACTTTGATAAGACTTCTCCGACACACCCCATTCATAAGAAATTTGTAAGGGAGTTGATTCAATTTGCACAAGCATCAGCAAGAGTTATCCATTATTATGGCGTCTGGAAGGCTTATGACCGGACCATCGTTAAAGCAAGTAAGTTGCATTTGCTGCTTTAAAAAAAAAAATCCTCTCCACCCCACCCCGTCCCGTAAATTATTAAGTATAATGTTATATTAAGAAATCATATTCCGTACTCAGATAAGAAAAAAAAAGAAGAAAAGTTTCTATTTGAAATTGAATTATTTACATTGTTTAGCCTTTAGGAAGTATCGCGTGGTTTGTGAATACATTTAGTGATTTACTGTTTATTATTTAATTACGCAGTACTTTGAATTGGTCAGTCAGATTAGCGTTTATGTTTATGTTTTTGAACATATGCATATTTAAAATTTGTTTTATCAGCATAAATAAAATAACTATACGTGTGATGTCAGTGTGTATCACTGTATCACTATCAGTGAATGTACGTGTGTGGTGTTTGCGTGTGGCGTATGTTTGTGTGTATGTGTGCGCGCTTGGTGTGTACTACTATTACTAGTACTAATAGCTTTAAACCCTTAAAATTAAACATTATTACTGTTTCTTCTAATTGTATTAAACTTGACAGATATTGAGTACTAGTTTATGTTTTAATAACAAGAGAGAAGCATTTAATATTTTTCACTGGTTTTACTTTAAAACAAAAAACAAAAAATCCCCCCCCCCCACATTAAAAAATTCACACACAAAAAAGAACACCAAAGACAGTCAAGACACAGCAATATAACACACCATACTCAACAATGCACGAACACCCCACCCTCCCTGAATACCAGTGAAAGGAGGAAGGCCCCACAGGAATCCCCCCAAAACCGAGAACATCTCCAAGGTGAAAAGTTTTAATGCAATTTCAAAGAAGTTCACGGTACTACTACTACTACTACTTTTAGCCTTGTAATTGTATTATCAGATTTTCCCAGGCAATTATTTAATTTTACTATTTAAAATCTGTTTATTATAAATGTAATGACTATAAATGATTGATTCTGGGTAACCTCTGACTTGCAGTCTCCTTTATAAAACTTCTCTAGACATGCATTTAAAAAATATTTGCCAGATAATGAAATCCCCCATTAAAAAAAAATTAATAATTATATGAAGTTTATTCATTATATTTTATATTTCAGTTTCTGTTGCGCTCTGAGGTGCTACGTTTGTATCGAGAAATGCTTCGAACTATCAGGCGCATTCCAGATCCGGTGCAGCGAGAAGAACTCAGACGTTGGATCCGAACTGACTTTGACAACAATAAGAGTCACACTAATGAAGTAAACTAAATAGGCATAGTTAACTTTTTCCAACATTTTTCTCATTATGTCTCAAAAGTGTTTTGCTTTCTCACCCCCACCCACCCCTTTCCCCAATACACATGTACTCTTTTGTAAAGTTATAATATTTTATGTTTCAGAGTTCATTACAAAATGTTTACTTTACAAATAATGAAAAGAAGAAACCTTTTAATTCTTTGCATTTTATATTATAAATATAGAATAAAATTTGGTGCTTTGTGATGATAGAAAATTGGCTTTATCAAACATGAGCATTGTTTAAGGCCTTGAAATTCCTTTATTGTTTCATGGCACATATTGTTTTATTTATATAAACCTAACTAATTGTGAGCATTTGTTTGTGTCTTTGAAAGGATTGATTCTTTTAAGGAGAACCATTGAAATTTTTTTGTAATCTTACTAACCATGAGCAATTGTTTGTATCCTTGAAAAGTCTTGATTATTTTAAGGTATACTATTTGAAAATTTGTAATTATATGGGTATTAAATATTGTAAGAAGAAAATAAGACTTACTCCTAAATTAAATTAATTTTATATTAAAGTAATGGCAAATTAAGGGAATTTATTAGGTTAAGTATCTCACTATCTGTAAACTTATTGCAATAAGACACAACAGTTTAATGAAACTGTCATTTCTATCAGTAAAACTTAATTAACTTCAATTGAAATATATTTATAATTATTTTTTAAAATTGTTTAGAACTATAATCCACTCTTCCATCATTTTTGAAATAAAATGTAAAACATTGATTCAGCTATTAAAAAAAAAATGAAAGCAGGAAAATAGCAGAATAGAAATATTCTCTGTATTCTCAATAGAATTGCTTCTTTTATGTAGTTGTCTTCTTGTATGAAACAGTTATTTATGAACTTACAAAATTAATTTAAAAAGCCCAAAAGCAATTCATTTATAATTTATATATATATTTGCCAAGTTGCTATAATATAGTATCTATAAGCATTCGGAGATATGTTAAAATAGATCAAATGATTAAAGAGAGATAACTCTGCTATGCCATCCCCATTGTTTGAGGTTGTTATGAACAACTGTGAGACTATTAGTCAGAAAAACTACTCATACTCTTAGAACTGGTCTGGATTGCATCAGCAATTTAGCACATTCTTCAACTGAGTTGTTTACTTCCAAACACTTAAAAATATCAGCAAAAAAGTAGTGCCTAAGGTTGGGTCACTTTGACATTTAACAATATATACAACAATTAATAGGGATAGGCAAATTACTCTGCCCCAATCAGTATGATTCAAATTTTTCAAAATGGTGCACTATCACATATTAGCATGCGGACAAAGTAATATTTTATTGGCAATAAATTGCATCATGCTTAACAAATAAAAAGGTTTTTGATAAATTATTTTGATTATACATTGCAGGCACACTCTAAAGCCACTACATTGACATGCATGTACGACAATGTGTAATCAGCTGTTATATTTCTCAACTGATGCATGCCATTTATCCTTGGTAAATCTCCTACAAAAGTATTCTTCTATTTGCAGGAAGCCGTCAGGATGCTGATCACAAAAGGGAGGATATCCCTGAAAGAATTACAGCAGTCGCTTAGCCTTCTATCTTGAAACTACAAATATTTGTGTCCCGATCCATATCTGACCTTTAATCTCTTCATGTACTGTCACCAGTGTCACTTTGTTTCTAAGGTGTGCTTGTGATGTATGGGAGGTATTTCTTTTCAGTCTTGGAAGTGGCCATTTTTTGCAGAGTGTTTTGAAAGCAGAGTGACTGCTTGTCTTTCTTTACACGTGTTGGGTGGGTCCTTGGTTCATGTTGGTAAATGTCTGCGAATGGATACATTCCCAGTGTTTTGAAAGGTGACGTCACAGCTTATGTACAGTAACTTATGTTCATCTGCACTCCTGTTGATTCTGAAATGTGTAAAGATGGCATTTGTACAAACAGCGCCAAATGAATTAATTTGGAAAGGCGTCAACACAGCTTGTTCACCTGCTCTTTTGGTAGATTCTAAAGTGTACTGAAGTGATGTGTTCAAACAGTAGATTTCACAGTGAACTGAATGTGATTGGTATAAACACGTTATTGTGTTCTTCAGTAAATTGAAGTATTTCTATCCAGTTGTTGAGAACACGTGAAAAAATGTCTTTCAGTCTGTTGTGTATAGTAGTAATGTTGTCAGCTACTTTCATAAATCCTGCTTTGTATATAATTATTTACTTCTTCGGAAAAGTAGATATTCTTTTACTGCAATAAAGAATCAGTATACCTGATTTATGACATGCTCTATTTCACCACATTAGTGAATGACAAACTGGCATTGCATCTTTCTGCAAGAAGTAATTATTCATCCTCAAAGGGTATTGAAAATGGTGTACAGATATAATAATAATAATAATTATTATTATTATTATGCATGTGCCTCAATAAAATTAAATCAATTTTTAAAAAAGTTGATTAAAAGTTTTTAAAAGATCCTTGGTTTTTTATGTTTCACTTAAATATGTATGTGAAGCATAGACAACACTATATTATTCCTGTCGACGAAAATGTAGACAAAATTATTTGAGATCAGGCTTTAAGATTTTGCATTTATTTACTGTTGTTGCACATATTATTACATTTCTTGATCTTAGCCATCATTTGTCGCCGAAATGAAATCGACTCGCATAGCATGCAGAACACATCACATGAAATCATATTCACATATTGAAAGTGTGGTACATTAGTTTTGTAGTGCACAAGTAAATTTCCTTGTTACAACAGTTTATACAGTGTTCGGTATTGCAAGGTTTGACAGTAATTTTTCGAAAGTGTCAGTCTTTCATCAAATCATCACCTTAACCCTTCACTGCCTATTTCACCATAACCCCTTCACTGCCAGGAAAACGAACCCTAAAACTTCACGTTACATACTATGTACGTTTTGAAGTAGATATGATTTTCTTTATGCATGACGCTAGATCTAGCAAAACTTATGTGGCAGTGCTATTGAGCGACGCTAGGTCTATCAAAACCTGTATGGCAGTGCTGTTGAGCGACACTGGATATTGAACCATTTTTAGGAAAAAAAGACAAGAGAGAGAAGCAGAGTGCCGGTATTTATTGCAATAGAGTTGTACATGAAGGTGGTGTTTACCCACAACACTCACGAATTGAAAAGCTTCCTATGGTGTGTATAAAATGTAAAGCAAAAATTACATTTATTTAGCGTTATTTATTACGTCGTGCTCATAGTTTTATTACGTATTGTGCTGTTGTTTATTGCGTGTGCTGTTATTTACTACATGTGTTGTTTATTGCGTTATTTATTACGTGTCGTGCTATTGTTTATTACGTGTTGTTGTGCTGTTGTTTATTACCTATTGTGCTGTTAAATGCCGTACTGTTAGTTTTATTACGTGACGTGCTGTGGTTTATAAGTGTCATACTGTTAGTTGTATTACCTGTTGTGCTGTTTATTAAATTTCTTGCTGTTAATTGTATAACGTGTCTTTCTCTTAGTTTTATTAAATGTGCTGTTATTTTTATTATGTGACGTACTCTTGTTTATTACGTGTCTTTAATTTTTTGTCATGTAAGAAATAACTGTGACACGTAATAAACACCAAAACGACACGAAATAAACGTGACACGTAATAAACACCAAAGCGACACGAAATAAACGTGACACGTAATAAACACCAAAGCGACACGAAATAAACATGATACGTAAAAAAAAAACAACTCGACAATACATAAATCCATTTCTAGAGCTCAAATCGCATTTTGCATAATGCGTAATTGTAGGCCTAAAACAATTAGTTATGTTCTAGAGTTTAGATCACATCTTGACAAAATTTTTTCGCAAAATTAAATTAATTAATTTTCTGTTGATAGTCGGACGAGTGGCTTTGAATTGATAAGACTTGTGCAATGTCGGAATTTGTGAGGAAAATCTCTAACTTTAAATCTAAAGGGATAAAGGATTGCAAAATGTGAGAAGTGTAAAATACTGCTCAAACGACTCTACACATAGGTAAGGGGAAGTAACAAAGCCATAAATAATAGAAGAAAGCATAACTTATAATGCACGAATAATGTACAGTTATTGAAACACTTCTCAAAATCACGCGCACACATTATAGTAAAATTGCGCAACTGTGCTTCATTAATAGAAGGAAAACTTTACGATGGAAGCAACGTGAGTCAACCACGCATGTTGGTGCAGCCACTTAATTTAGGCAAATTACGACAATCCAGGTCTTCACCAGGACAGAACATTTATTAAAAACGATAAGAACCACCATCCATTAAGTTGTATTATCGTTCTCTGGTGACGACGCAATCTCTTCACAGAAAATCAGCTTGCTGTTATGATACACCTCTGTCGTAGTGGAGTTATCGCCGTAAGCCTTTGAGCCTGCGTGCTGTGCCTGGTCTAAGAGAGGTAACCCTCCTAGATTCTCTCCTGTTTATAATGCGGCAGTTAACTCCCATTCATGATAGTCTCCACCAATTCTGTGATAGTGCTGTGGGAGATAGTGGACTAAATTCTAACACAGATATCCTTCAATTAAAAAATAATCAGTATTTATTTGTTTCAGTAATATTCAAAGTAACTTTATTATAATTAATTTATTAGTATGTATACGTTTCTTTGTAGTTTACTTGTTAAAATATGCTGTTTAGGTGGGAAGAGGTATTAAAAAAATATATATATATGCATGTGTTTAGAAAATAAATCGAAGTGAAGTTTGGTTTAAAAAAAAAAAATAGCAAGAGTTGTAGACAAACTTCGTGCATTGCACATTAAGATAATATATAACGAAGTCAGAATTCTACAGAACTATAGCTAAACGATAGTCTAAAGCAAGGTTACCACGTCATCCTTTGTGGAATTTTTCTTGGTCGAAATTTTTTGAAGTGAGCAAACCAGGCTGTAGATAGCAGTCCTGAATGGGTAATGGGTGTTAAATTCTGCAAAGTATAGATATATCTAAGCATACAAAGTATAGATATACCCAAGCATACAAGGATTTATAGTGAGTCACTTTATCTGCATCAAGACATTAAAGCAAGTACTTTATATTGTTTAAATTTAAAACTATTTTTCTAAGTTGTTAGAGAGCATTTCTTTATTATGTAATTTTGTAAAGTATTTTGTTAAACCAATTTAGACTTTCTTAAATATTATTTTAATGTATAACATTAATTAAAATGTGTTACTATTTTACTATTTTTTATCAGCCATGGTTGCTGGTATATATTTTACAGGAATCATTTCTAAATTTTTATATTAATTGACTTAGCTGGTATATTCTATGGTTAGCTGTGTATGCACTACTAAAATTATAGTGAATATATTTCTGGTTTATTGGAAATTATGGTAATAAATTGTTATTTTTTTTTTTTTACTGATTTATAAAATTTTGAGGTATTGACTCTGAGAGTACTGAGAAATCAGTACTGTTGTGTTTACAGAGCCATAAATAGGAGTCCTAAGAGTCCCATTTGCCTCCACATCCCCTTCGTCCCGTAAATAAATTTCCTTTTCAAACACCTGTGATGCGTTTATTTACGGTCTTCATGCACAACGAGCCTGAACGCTACAAAGAGTGTACATTATTAGCAAAATACTCTGTGCAAACATCACTGAGCCTGAACGACACAAAGAGTGTACATTATTAGCAAAAGGCTGTGTGCAAACATCACTGAGCCTGAACGCCACAAAGAGTGTACATCATTAGCAAAAGGCTGTGTGCAAACATCACTGAGCCTGAACGCCACAAAGAGTGTACATCATTAGCAAAAGGCTGTGTGCAAACATCACTGAGCCTGAACGCCACAAAGAGTGTACATCATTAGCAAAAGGCTGTGTGCAAACATCAATGAGCTGTGCTTTTTTAAAACTGAAAGCAAGAAACCTTTATCAACGTAGTTATGTGGTATTTCAAATGACCGAGGGCACGAGTGACACAGTCATTGCTTTATTGTCTACTTTATTGTCTACTTTATTGTCTACTTCGAGAGATTCCAAAGAAGTGGCAGTTTTAACGTTTGTCTGCTCCAGCATTCTACTTGTTGCGTCTGAGAGTATTATTAAATGCACCTGTTGCCTTTTTATATTCCAAACAAATTATTAAACATCAGTTAGGTGCGTATCTGTATCTAAATCAAGTGTTGTCTCTCCCCAACTCCTCTCTCCTGCTCACTACAAAGCTTGACTTGCTGGTAACGTCAAGAGATTCCGCACCCAATCGTAACTTGATAAGATTGTTACTATCATGCCTAGTGCTCACAAATTGTGACGTCAAATAAATGCATTATCAACAGGCGAATTCATCCGCCTACAAACTGCTTAACATCGTCCTCGCCATGGAAAAAATGTTGCAGTCGTTGACTCCGTGACCAACTGATTCTGTGCAAGAAAATACACGACCTTAATGTACATAACAACCAGACCGTGCAATATTTATTGCTGCGTGTTATTAGGTGATTAATACTTCTCATGACTTGTTGAATGCTTTAATTTTGCTTTTGAGGTAGAATATATTACACGTTTTCTATCATTTATCCAGATTTCTAGCTTTTTTTAAACTTATAGTTCCATTCCAAAGTTTGACGTCTTTGGCGTACCTAGCAACAACATTTTCCCTGTTTGTTCTTTCTCGTTTTCATTACTAAACAAATTATTCTTGTACGGTTCCAACAACTATACACATATATTTTCCTTGTTCAAATATGATGTACCTGTTAGTGAATGTATACCTAGTGACAGCTATTAAGACTCAACGTGGACTTTCATCATTGCCCTTGTTCTGTACGTCTTTGAACGGTTCTGAAATTTTAAATTGGTTTGCATTCTTGAACATTGACTGGTGCCAGTTTTCACTATTAGAAAGACAATTTCCTTGAAAGACAATTTCCTTGAAAGACAATTTCCTTGAAAGACAATTTCTTAGAAAGACAATTTCTTAGAAAGACAATTTCCTTGAAAGACAATTTCATTTGACTGTGTGATGCTAACGCCACCTAGTTAATGGTTATGATTATTATTAATCATCCATAACTAATTACAAGTGATTAAAATCTTAATTTATGTTATTAATAATTCTCCAGAAGACAATACTCGTCTCTCTCACTTGGCGGATATGCAGGCGCTGTAAATGTTTTCTCTCTTCCACAACATTAAAGACAAACATTTACTGTCACACTATATTTTCGTAGGTGGAAAACTTCTTACCAATGGAGAAGATAAATCCATCTTTTAATCTATATTTAGCGAGCCCCAATCCACCCACTTTGCCAGTAATAATATTCAAATTGTGTAACTACAATTTTCCAGTAATAATTTTTAAAATGTATATCTACAGTTTGCCAGTAATAATATTTAAATTATGCAACCACAGTTTACCAGTAATAATATTTAAATTATGTAACCACAGTTTTCCAGTAATAATATTTAAATTGTATATCTACAGTTTGCCAGTAATAATATTTAAATTATGTAACCACAGTTTGCCAGTAATAATATTTAAATTATGTAACCCCAGTTTACCAGTAATAATATTTAAATTATGTAACTACAGTTTGCCAGTAATAATACTCGCTAATGCCACACAAAGCATCTCTGTAACAAAACTCTTACATTAGCGTTTGTACATACACATAATTGTAAACAAGGAATTCGTTTTAAAATAGCAAAGTCTTCACTTTTAAATCCAATATACCTCGCTCTCTGTAACGCAAAGTGAGGTCGTCAGTACCACTAAGGTTTAACTTTGACTTATATACATTATTTTAATTACACCCACACTTTCTAAACTTAACAACTACACCCTCTCAGCATACTTTCTCAGTCACGTTGATGACGTCTATAGTCAGCTATTTCGGGTTGCTAACAACATTATTCTCGTGACTTCTGCCCTTACCTGTCAGTCAATGATATATTTACTGCTCTGTCTCCATGGAGATGGGGAGAAAATGGTAATTGCAATTAGACAAACAATTACCGTCTAGTCAACAGTTAACAATGATACATATCTAAGAATAAATAAGCAATGAAAATGTGATTTCTAAGACCATAAGCTGTAATTTGCCTTCAAATAAAGAAAGATTTCTTTACAGAATATATATCTATGGTTATTGCATGGACAGTGTCTTTTATTATAAAAATGTTCTCGCTTTATAACAGTTCTTTTCAGTAAAGTCCCTGTGAAGCCAGCACAGTATTCAAATCAAATATTTTACTAATGAATCACATGTATTGCAGGGTTACAGACATGGGCTATTTACGTCAACCAAAGATACAAACACAAATTGGAAGACAGGCAAACTGAATATAAAATATTTGCCTATTTACGTCAACCAAAGATACAAACACAAATTGGAACACAGGCAAACTGAATATAACATTTTTGTCTATTTATAAGGACTATGTCACCAGGTTCCTTCCACACATTGCTTGAATGGTCGTCGACAAGCTACACACAGAAGAAAGTTTTATTAGGCAAAAGTTCATTATCGCTTTTCGTTTGCTGTATTTATTTGACTACAACAGAGCGCGGAGACCACCGTGGGCATCTGACGGAATGGCAAACAATATTCCACTTCGCCACGTCCAAGAACAATGCTTGGCCATCTATCTGTAGTCTGTAGACAATGGGATACCTGACAGACTTTTGGTACACCGTGACGTCATCAGAATCAGCGTCGCGCTACTGACGAACAATGATCGCACAAGTAAACAAAAGGAAGCACTATGATCTCGCAACAGAGAGTAGGATGATTGGCATAGACAGTAGGGTGGCCGTAATAGACTGTCAGATGACAAATGGATACCAAACAGAAAACGTTCTGTTAAATCTCCAAATTGCAGCCCACACATTACTGGAACAGCATGGTTTTGGCAGACTGCACTAAACTTCCAGGTTCTACCAAGACTTAAACAACAAACGGTCACACACACACACACACACACACACACACACACACACACACACACACACACACACACACACACACACACACTCACACACGCACACACAAGCGCGCGCGCGCATGGTATCGCTTGGGTTTCTACAATAAATGGTATTTCCAAGTTTAAAAAGAATGAAGAAACTCATCAGAGTCCACTGCCAGCAAATAATACAGTCCCTCGGCAGCCAATGTTGTTATCTTCCTAGCTGTTTATTCCCCCCCCCCCTCTCACTTTTTCATTGGAGTGAATAACTCCGAAAAAAGTGCACAAGTCTTTCTAAGAATATACACATCTTTCTAAAAATACTCACATCTTTCTAAGTCCAATTAAAACACAGGCATGCACAACTTTAGGACTAGCTACATATCTTTATAAAAGTTACCTTTGTGTGCTATTTGAACAGGCAATGGAACTGAACAGGGCAGAATAATGATATCCCTCTCCATCTTCCAAAATAATAGTAATAATAATAATAAACATTTTAAAGAGCTTACAGTCTGGTTCAAATCAGAAATTTGAGCTTGACTTTGCACGGTTAACATGGGAACGCTTCTTGAAGAGTCACCTGATGGGTCATAGGGAAACGCTTTCAAAACTGTGTCGGCTTTTTAAAGTCCCCCAAGTTTTGTACCGTACCTCTTTGGCCAAAATGTTTCCACTTTGTGCAAATTTTCAAACTGCAGCGACTCTTGACTGTAATCGCTAAAAACTCAGAGAGCAGTTCGCTCTTCCTTATGCCACAGCAATATCTCTAAAGAGTGTTTCGTTGTCTCCCCTTCGTCTTAGCACCTGCTACTTTAATAGTTTTGCTACTGTACGATCAAGAAAACTTAAATAGTAAATAAATGGTTCACCAAATATTACACAAAGGTGAACATTGGTATAAGCTTTCGAACAGTAGATTTCTTCTGGGACACTCAATGATGAGTTCGATTACACGTTGGTCTGTCTTGATTTTAAAGTGTGGAATATTTTCCACTAAAGTGTTTTGTTTTTCGTGTGTGTGTGTGTGTGCACGCGCGCGCATGCGTGTGCTACATATAAATAAATACATCTCCGCCTGACAACAAGGCGTAAAGGGAATCAAACACGAGTGCTCAAGAGTTAATGTTTTTTCCCATGACCGCGTCTTGCCCCATGCACGAACTGAACCGTCCCCAAACTGTGCCCAGCTGTTTTAATATTAAATTTAATTAAATTTTATATTTTGTAATTTAAAACAAACAAAGGAATACGAATACCCCTGACGAGTGCATACAGTTTTCTCCTGCTATGAATGTTTCAACATTTCAACAAAATAGCTTTTCAGATACTAAATGCAGCTAGTTCAAGGAGATATCATCGAGCAAGGAGCAGCAAATTTTGTTTTCATTCAGAGTTTGTTCCCCTGAAGGATTCAGATGGATTATAGATGGCGAGGCAGACAGCGGTGCAGCTTAAATTACAAACCCTCCAAGACAGTAGAATGAGGCTAGTGTGCTGAGACTAGATCACCCATCATTATCTTCCAGGAAAACAGGTTAAAAGGTTCTTACCCCAGCCACCATCTAATGTCTGTCTGAATTAAAAGTTTCAAGGAATAAATGCCGACTCCACATTTCGGGGGCACGAGGTTCCTGAGTAAACCACTTGCTGCAGCATATCTCGGTACTGCACGTATCCCGCTATTTTACATTTCTACCAGTTCTTGCTTTAAAAAAAAAAATACAAAACTGTCGTCCACATAATTTGCACATCCTTTGCCTATTAAATACTAATTTAAAATATGTTTTAAATATTAATTTATTATTGCACTTTGCACGAAAATGTTCAACTCCCCCCCCCTCACTCTTTACTCCCTCCCCTCCCACTAAAAATAGTCTCATTTTTCTCTACAATGAACTTACTGACATTACTCATAGAAAATACACCTACCTTCCTCTTTGTAGCTACTTTAAAATTAAAAGCAATTAGACACCTTTGCTTGAGTGCTGTAGCCAAGTCTTAATTGGAAATTGATGGCTTGCAAGACTAAGGGTTGATCACTGAGATCTGGACCAAAGGCGCTATTAACTCAGTGATTGATGACGTTTATAGTTACGTCATCCTCTGCCATTACGCCAGTTATCATGCTGTTCGGTTAAGCACGATCGGAATTAAAAGCTTCCTTTACGTCATAACCCTCTGTCACGAAGTTTTTCGGTTTCATCAAATCCATTGCTTCTTCAGTGACGTCAGAACCGCTGCACACATTTGATACTTTTTTCAGTGATATTACCATAATATTTCATAGCACAAATATCAGCACAAATGAATAAATTACGTTAACATTTTAGAAGCGGTAATGATGAAATGAATACAATTTAACAACCTACAGTCAAACCCCGGTTTTCGTATGCCCTAGTTTTCGATTACTCTTTTTCGTCGACATTTTGTCCCAGTTTTTGAACATCCGCTCGGTTTTCGTACCAAACTCGTCCGCCTGCCCACGTGACTCGGCCATTCATTTCCCGGAAATGAACGCCCACACAAAGCATTCCATGCGTTCGTAACTCAGTCTGCCATTGTTTCTCGTTGAGTGAGCATCACCCTGCGCGTTCATCCGAAACATATCGTAAAAATCCATTGTTTATTGTGCTTGGTTAGTGAGTGTGACTGCTAAATAAGCCCTCATGGGGTCAAAGTGCCAGCCCTTTGACAAAGAAGGCGAGAAACATGAAAGAATTCAAGAGAGAACCCATAGCAAAGTACGAAAGTGGCGTATATTAATTTCCTTTAATCAAATGTCCCAAGAGCAATTAAATCATAAATAATGCTATTCATCAGCAAAAAATGCGGCATTTATACATACCTTCCAAACAATAACTTCTCCTCCTCCCCCCTTCCCTCGTCGCCATCTTCCATACACCAACAAGAGTCTTCAATAAAAGTAAAATTGATGTTAAATATTCATTTCTCCATTCAATTAAGTCATTTATATTTATTTATCATTGTTTTTCTGTAAGTAAAAATATATGTATATGTATATAAAATATACATGTATTTTTTGTTAATATTTTGGGGTGTCTGGAATGGATTAATTGGATTTACATTATTTCTTATGGGAAATATTGCTTCAGATTTCGTACATTTGGTTTTCGTCAGACTTTTTCGAACGGATTAATCACGAAAACCGAGGCGCCACTGTATTTAGTAGTCAGTAGAATTTAACATCTTATTTTGTGAAGTCAGTAGAATTTAACATCTTATTTTGTGAATTCAGTAAAATTTAACATCTTATTTTGTGAAGTCAGTAGAATTTAACATCTTATTTTGTGAATTCAGTAAAATTTAACATCTTATTTTGTGAAGTCAGTAGAATTTAACATCTTATTTTGTGAAGTCAGTGGAATTTAACATCTTATGTGGTGAAATCAATGTAATTTAACATCTTATTTGGTGAAATCATTACGATTGACACAACATATTGCATCCACATACGCTATAATAGATTACTTAACATTAAAAACAACAACAATAAATAACTGCCCCAGTTACGTCACAGGAGTTTAAGACTTCGTTTGTTTCAAGTATAAGTGCTTCCAGAATTTTCAACATGTTAGCATATTTTAGTGGATTATTTTGTCACGCACTCGCATTTTTACTTAAAAGATACGGCTTAGTTCTTGATGTTAGAACTGTTTGTTTATAACTCTGCAGACAACACACACGATATGGTGCAGACAACACACACGATATGGTACAAACAACACACACGATATGGTGCAAACAACACAAGTCTGTGATCAGCTACAAGTGTTTAAATGCGATCATATGTAAAAGAAAGATTGTGCAAGTCCGTGATAAGAATACTATTTGATCTCTGAGAGAGAGAGAGAGAGAGAGAGAGAGAGAGAGAGAGAGAGAGAGAGAGAGAGAGAGAGAGAGAGAGAGAGAGAGAGAGAGAGAGAGAGAGAGAGAGAGAGAGAGAGAGAGAGGAGGGAGGGGGGACTAATAGACAAAGAATAGACAGATGCGGATCTCTCACAAGTCAAATCAATCAAGCATGAACAGGTGTAGACCGAGAAAAGAATAGACAGCTAGATGAACAGGTGACTTTAATTCGGAACAGAGGAGAACACCCCCTTCCCCTTTTTCCTCTGCCATTTTGCACGCTCCCATTAGAGTGTTCTACAAACTTGACATGAAGTGAACAAGTCTCTCCTTTAAGCTACAGTTAGTCATTAACATCTGTTAGCACGTGTGTACTTTTGTTTTCAATTGCAAAAAATGAACCTAATTAATGTACAGAGAAACCTATTCAACACTTGAATATTCTTAATCTGGTTTAGTATATAACCGTGTGTTTCTTTTTTTATTTGCTGTCAAGAAATATTCAGATTATAATATATATTGTGGAGTTTGGACTCATCCAGTCGAAGTCGTGAGTACCAGTGGTATGTCGCTATATACGCACTTGTTTGGGGAATTAGAACTCACTCTGACAATTCGAAGTGTTAGATTCATCCAGACAAATTTGGAGTGCTAATTAGGACTCACCCAGACAAATTTGGAAGTGCTAATTAGAACTCATCCAGACAAATTTGGAGTGCTAGTTAGGACTCATCCAGACAAATTTGGAAGTACTAGTGGTGTGTCGATATACATGCAATTGTTTGGGGTGTTAATACCTACAAGCACCCGTTCTGTGTGTCTACGCTGTTCTTAGAGATAAAGACTGCAAAAGGCAAAAACTTAATATTAAATGTATTTCCTACAATACATATATTAATTGTATATCACTGTTTTGTTTATTGAATCATCTTTGTTCAAACATAAGCTTCTCTTATTTTACTAACTAAACTCATCTGTTTGATTTTCAGAACCGCTGTCTTCATTTTGTTGTTAATAACTGTTCAGGTGTGACTGAGTTGAAATTGGGAGTGCGTCGCATTTGTCCATCCTTTCTCTGTCTATCTGTCATGCCATTTGTGTCCTTTGTGTCTCTGTCTATACGTATTCAGGTGAGACTGAGCCTGACGTGGAGGTAAACCATATCTTTCTATCTTTTTTTCCCCAAAAACAGTTTTTTTGTTTGGGCGCTCATGTTATTTGTGACCTTGACATGTGCTTGATGCTGCAGGATGCGACAAGAGTGACTGTGGGACACGACGCGAGCATACATCGTCACATTCACTCAGCAAATAGTCAGAAGAAGATATTCCTTTTGGTGAACAATGCATTTATTTAACAGTACGAGATTAAAACTATGCCCTTATGCCTTAGTCACTTTTTATTCCTTTAAGGAGTGGATTTGAGAAGATTATTTTCAAAGTCCCCACTCTCGCCAACATCAAGTTCAGACACATTGATCAACAATATTTTAAAGATAAAACTGATTCAGTCTTATTAAGGACTAAGACTTAAAATCGCTTGTTTAGATTCACAAACACTGACGATACTGACTTAGCTCGAGTCTGCACTTGGCCTAAGACTCGTCGCAGTTGGAAATCGCGGCCTAACTATACTATTGAAATGCACGGAGAACGTCCCAAGTGAAACGAAACGTAGCTCATTAGCTGCTACGTGACGATGGACTGATGATAGCTTGCAGTGCACCGAGGCAAAATGTTGCCATGGATACTGATAACGATGCGGTTTGGATCTGATTCGGACATGCTCAGGTCGCGATCGTCAAAGCCTTCGGCCAAACCAAGCGAAATCGGCACAGCCAGAGAGACTTGTGCGTTCACAGGTAGACCTTCCCACTGAGCGTTTCCTTTTGCTACTGCACAGGAATTTGTTTTTGTACTTTTTAAAATGCTGTATCATTGCTTTTGCTTTGAATGTAATGAGATGTTTTGTTAAGGGGTGGGTAGGTTTCAATATTATTTTATCCGCTCTTGTCTCTGGGTGACGGTTATGTTTACACCTGTTCTCCAGCACGATATATGTCTGTCCAAAGCTTGGCTCTTGTAGTCATGGTAACAGGCTGACGTACCACAAATGTCGTATGCTGTTCTAGAGTTACTTCCTATCTATCTATCTATCTATCTATCTATCTATCTATCTATCTATCTATCACAGGCATGAAGTCTAATATAATTCTAATAATTTTTCCGACCTCACACACACACACACACACGCACACACACACACACACACGCACACACACACACACACACACACACACACACACACACCAGTTAATTTGATCCCAAGAGCAATACATTTCGAAAGTGTGTATTATCTGCCCTTGTTATCTTCAGCACGCACAAGATGCATGTAAGTAATACGTCAGTGCTGCCGAGCCATGATGCGGTCTGCGTGCTATGCTGCTGTCATGCAGATCAAAGTTCAAGAAGAAAGTATTCTTATGATGTTATGTTGAACGCCATTGGCCAAAGTAATAGTACTGATTTCAAATCTTTTTTACTACAACATGGTGAATCTATTGACCATGTCCGAGACATACATATTATTATTTATTTTTAGCAATATTATAAACCACGATATATTACTTACTAAACACTAAATTGTCATCGCATTGCTCTGACTACATTACTGTCATCTGTATAGTGGGCTGTCGATCACCATATGACCATGACATAAGATTGATCCGTGTGTGCGATGTTGTACAGACCACGATATAATACTGACTACAACATACAACTGCCCACCGCATAAATAAGCGTTTTGACCGCAACATAATGTATAGTTATCATTTCAGATACAAACACTATAGTAATCATACCACCTATAACCTGTATAGTTATCATACCCGCCATAAACTACATAGTTATGATATTACCCGTAGTCTGCATAGTTATCATACCCGCCATAAACGGTAACTTGTCATTTTTGAAATAATAGTGCAATCAACATCAGATGTTAGGCCAGAGAGCTGATTTTCCTTCCTTTGGAAAGGAACATGCCAAGTATATGGCCCATCAATCGACTGGGATTCAGCCATTTTCCTTACCATTTTTATACCTATTTACCTAATCAATTTTGAGAGAAACCAGTATTTGAACCAGCAAGCACTGCAGGAAGGTGAAACTGATTCTTTGGATGTCTGACTGAACTCTCCATTAAATTTCTTGAATTCCACTGGTCGAGATTTTGCTAGCCTAACTTGGCATAATTTTTGGCGTGAATGCAATTTATTTTCCATTTCTGTAACTACAAATCATGTCTCTCGGATTATCGTTGTAAATAATTCCTGGTTGTCTCGGACTATAGATGTAAATAATTCCTGGTTGTCTCGGACTATAGATGTAAATAATTCCTGATTGTCTCGGACTATAGATGTAAATAATTCCTGGTTGTCTCGGACTATCGGTGTAAATAATTCCTGGTTGTCTCGGACTATTGGTGTAAATAATTCCTGGTTGTCTCGGACTATCAGTGTAAATAATTCCTGGTTGTCTCGGACTATCAGTGTAAATAATTCCTGGTTGTCTCGGACTATCAGTGTAAATAATTCCTGGTTGTATCCTTTACATACCTCCCTGTTACGTTTCCAGTATTTCTTTATAGACCCTGCCTAGGATTTTTAAGGACTTTAAAAATGATAGTTTAAATTAATTCCTTCTCTCTATCCTACACAGACTGGTTGCCCAAATTATCATTCGACTAACTTAAAAATGCGTCTTGTAGTGCAGACAACAGATTTACGAACTGACAATTTGCGTACAAAAGCTGGCTTGGAGTCGTTAAATTCCTCTAAATTAATATGCATTCATTACGTCATTCAGCTCAATCGCCCCCATCCAAACCATGTGTTAACATTAGGTCTAAGATGCATAAAAATGTACTACAAAGAGGGTTTAACAATTAAAATAAGATTTAATAAGATTTAACAATTAACAAGATAATCAATATACGAGCGCGAAGTCTAATTCCACTCGGCAATTAAATATATGCTTGTCAGTACTTTGAGAAATATGCCAAGAAATGTTCCTTGTGATTTTTGGTCAATCCACTAGTACTCAGCTTTTGATTGATGCTGCGTGAGTTCCAAATCCAGTCCAGACCGGTCCACCTCACTTATCATCGTCGGCAATATGCACACTAGCAAAGGTAAAACTGTCTCTCAGTCACCAAGCCGGACGAAGAATGTGAGTGAAGACAAGGGTATGATGACCTGCGCGTCAACACAATGGCAGTAGGACGGTAATCGGAGAAGAACTCAACATTAGGAGTTCGGAACTAAGCATCATAATCAGGTACTGGGAACTAAAGACTAGGAACCAGGAACCGACCTGAAAACAAGAATGTTCTCATAATCGTTCTGCGTTTAAGGTTCGCCCAACCTAAGCACGATATTTGCATTGAGTTAGAAATTCGACTAACGCGTCGTTTACAATTTAGATCCGAAGATATAAATGATTTCACGTATGTTACATTTAACAGTACATGACTATGAATTACCAAATATTTACAATGTTAAAATTTAGAGTTCATACAAAGGAACAATTCAAATCAAGCAAAGCGCTTCACAATTTAACATTAAAATTACACGCAATAATTTGAATTACATAGGAAATTCATGTCATGCACAGGCGCTCCTGGCACTAGTGAATTTAAAGTTATATAAATTAAAGTTACAATGAAAAAGAGTTACAATAACTTATATACAATAACTTATAGGTTTTGTCATTTACAAGCGAACCATGCTTAAGCTACAGTAGCAATGCATAGCACAAATTACATACATGGTTCAAAATGCAAAATACAGTTAATAAATGCAGTACCTTTGCGAGAAGTCGAAGTGTTATCTTCAGAGCAATAGCGTCGGTGTTCCTCTTATCGACTCACGAATGCGGCGGGTACAAGTATGGTATGACGGTTGCCGTTTTCTGGATCGGAGTGACAATTTTTGGTGAGGGTCACATATTTATTAAAATGCATAAAGCGCGTCACGTGACGGATCACGTGGTATGTAGTTGGTTCGAGAATCTAGACAATGGCCTAAAGTTACATAATGTTCCTGACCTCTTTGCTAGAAGCTTCTCGATAATGATGTATCATGGGAGAACTTTAACAAAGGAATTTCAAAATTTAATTTTTGAAAACAGCAAGTGGGTCAAGAAGTCGTGACACAGATTTTATCAGACTCTGTAACACTCCCCAACTCCTTTTAGAAATTAATTCTCTGTCACTCTTGCATGAAAATGTGACGTTTCATAATTGTATTTGTTTCTCAGAATTGTTAAACTATCCTACGACCAGCCAACTCTGCACCCAACCAATCTCAATCAACCTTCAGCGAGATGGATCATTCATTACATCAACCAACCAACCAGTCTGTCAGCCACCAACCATTCGATCAACCAGCCAACCATTTTATTTGTCATCAAACCAAAATTTTAAATACCTCCCATCCACCCCTCAACCCCTTGAAAACAAATAAACAAACAAAAATTGTAATCTGAAATTTGAGATAACATATTGTAACAAAAATTAAACAGTGCAATCAGAACTGATACGTGCTTATTGTTGTATTTAATTGTTCCAAGTATCAAAAGATATTCTATTGCTTACGTCATGAAGATAGGAATACATTTGTTTTCTGCTTTCAAGCTGCCACTATTGTTTTGCTTGGCTCAAGGGTGGGTGTTTAACTTAATAAATTACTTTTTAATTGTCAGTAAACTGTATAAACGAATCCGCAGATTAAAAAATAAAATACTGTCTGCGTTTACATCATTATAAAGAGCCGAAACTTGAAAGCATTTTCAAGGGCTATTCATGTATTTAAACAAGGGCAATGCCAACAAGGGGGAAGTAAGTAAAAAAGCAAAAATGAAGAACAGAATAAAACAAAATAGATATAATGCAAAATTGAATGGTTACGCATACCATCACACAAACAACGTCTATCGTCGAAAAACACATTAATCTTTCTCACGTCTTGGCAACCTTACAGTAAATACCACAATATTATCTTTTATAATGTTTGAGTTATCTCCACGACCCCAATCTTTCTTTACTACTTTAATTTGACGCCCTTTAAATGACTTTAGATTATCAAGCTTTGCTCTTTGCTAACTATGGCTAAATATTCTTTGTTGTTCTGATTTGTTACAATGAAACAATGGAGGAGTTTGCACAACTACACACAAGGACGTATTATCAATAATATAGTTCTAATCACGTACTATTTCTATGACAATTCCTTAAGGCGTATATTCAAAGCTTTACTCTTTAAGCTAATGTGATATAATCTCGCATTATGAAGTAAACTACGACTTCTAGTGCTGTAAAACATTTGTCTCTGTCTTCAGCCATATTCTGCCTCATTGCCACACGCTCCTGTGACGTATATTTTGTTCCTGTAACGTGCATTGATTATAGCATTCTTTCCCTGTAACATATCGTGACTATAGCATTCCCTTCCTGCAACATATCGTGACTATAGCATTCCCTTCCTGCAACACATCGTGACTATAGCATTCCCTTCCTGCAACATATCGTGACTATAGCATTCCCTTCCTGCAACATATCGTGACCACAACATTCTTTTCATGCATTAAATCATGACTATAGCATCTTTTCCCTACAACTCACCATGACTATAGCATCTTTTCCCTTTTCTCTGGCGAAAGAGGAGCGTGAAAATGTAAAAGTTTGTTAAAGGGGAAACAACTTTTGGCCCGTTAATATAAACGAATAAGTCAAGTGGACATTAACATTGCGTCAGAACCGTCTGAAGTATTTTGACTTGTCTTTTATTGTTTACTATTCGTGTCATTATTTAGAGTTTGGAGTTTGTGACGAATGCAAATTAGCACATTTATCTTTTGACTTCCGGTACATGTATTTTTATTGAAGTGCCTACTCTACTCGCTCTTTCACCTGGAACTCAGTGCTAAACTCTTTGAAAGGTGGGCTGATGGTGGTGGTGGTGATGGGGGGAATTTTGTTATTGAGCACTCCACATTGTGATCTGGACCCCCAGAATATAGTTAGAGGAACCAAGACCCTACACCCTCCAGAACTACCCAGAACGTCCCAAGATGAAAGACCCGATATATCACTGGAGAGGAAAGAAGCTAATACAAACACCACTGTCACCACCCACCCACTATTACAACCACCTTAGAAAGTATCCAAGATGGCTTTAAAGAGCATTGAATTTTACGCTTACATACTTTTGACGTGGAATGGTTCCGATAGCAAGTGTTGCTGTATTTTTTAACTCCCCAAATGGTTCTAATAGGCTCATGTTTTGCTCGCAAATAATTGGTTCATTTGTCAACTATTTTTGGCACGCACCACGAGGCGAAAATGGAGGAAGTTTCTCCCACAAAACATTGCAATTTATCAAGAGTTTCCTAAAGACAGTGTCTGTACTCTCTGACGTCACCACGTTCGTTAACAAGACGCTAGATATGCAGTGAATAATATTTGCCGTAACGTCTGGACTCAGAGCATTGTGATACAATCTTTGCTGTAATTGTAATCAAATGTTGTTCTGTATTCTTAGGGATAATGTTCTTTTTTTAAAATTTTTTTGTGTTAATCTACAGATAAAACACGTTCAGAATAAAATAACTCTAAAAAACAACTTATTACAGAATATTCCAACTGTATAATGTTTACGATCACTTCACTGTAATATACATCTTAAACAGATAAAATGATAGTGAAAGAAAAAACAATCATCTCGAAACCTCTGATCTATTCAAATCATATGTACATTGTACTTTAGAAAAAAAGACAACTAAAAGACAACCCCAAATTCAAGACAGCCTTAAATAAAACACGTGACTATTCTTATGACTAAATTAATTATCAAAGGCAAAATGGCGTGAATTAGAGAAAAACAAAGTAGAAAAAATATAATCTTGGGGGATCGGAAAACTCGAAAACACGCGTGGCCGTATGCACAGCTTCTGTAGTAGTATGAAAATTGGAGAACGCCAGTCATGCGTAAAAATAACAAATAACTCCCGCCAACCACGTTCCAGCCAAATGCACGTTAATAGAAGTCTGTGATGGAGAGGGACTTCCGTGCCGGTTAAACAAAAAATATATTTAAATTCAAAGCTCACCCTCGCTATGTCTACAGCAAAATGTAAAACTAAAAATAGCCGTAATATCCGTTGTTCGTAAAACGACACGCACGCACGCACGCACACACACACACACACACACACACGCACACGCACGCGCATTTATTTTTAAAAGTCTAAATTGGTATCAGCGTGTTCTCAATCCGCAAGCAACACATTAAATCCAAACAAAATTCCACTTGAATTTTTCTTTTTATTCGTCTCGGCTTTTTTTGTTTGTTGTTGTTTGTAGCCTGCTCGACCTATTGTCCGTATTTTCTGTTTAGCGACAAAAATAATGTAATCCCAAGGGAACTCTGTAGTGCAAGGGCCGAACACGGGATGCAAATGACAAGGACGCGTGCACTGGTGACATACGTTTGGGAGGACATGGGCGCCTGATCGTCGCAGTTCATCGCCCGGAGAGACGCGGTTGAAATCTTTGCACGAGCCAAATGCAGTAAAGGTTGGCAATCAGCTGATGTCGATCTGTGAGCTCGATAGCTTGCCTGTAACGAAATATGTCACGGGAATTAGAACGGTTTCTTTACCCGCTCCCACCCCCAATCTCCAACGCGAAATCGGCCTAGACCGGAAGCGCTCCCTATAGGCTAAATTAAGTAACTGGTTTCTTTCTCTCAATACTATAAGTACTTTGCGCTCACCAGTGCATTATAAAAGAAAGGTGGGGGTGAAAATGGTGGTCCAGTGGATCTATCTACAGATTTGCATCGTGTTGTTCTTAGGGTTGATGTGTGCAATAATGTTTGCAAAACTCGTCTGGCCTCGACACGACGAATCTCTGCCTCGACATGGCGACAGTCTGACCTCGACACAACGACTGTCTGGCCTCGACATAACGACTGTCTGGCCTAACGTCAATGTTTTTGTTGAAATAGTTTTGTTACGATTGTTTCTGACTTTGATGTTGCCACTGCCAGCTCTAATACCAGTTGTGCACATCCTATTTCATGTTGCGTTCAGGAATGGCATTTGTTAAGGCTTCAGTTACACTTAATACAGGGGTCCGTGTTGTATTCACTACTACAACATCTAAATATTGATTTTGTTTTACAAACTTGGCCAGTGGACAGGTGAATATTTGTACTTATGTATGATGTGCAGTTTTAAGCAGACAACGTTTTATAAAGATATGATAAATTAATAAAATAAAAATATTGTTCATTCCAGCCAGTACCTGTTCTGAAGGTATATCTCTCTTTTGATCCCTGTGACAGACAGCTGTGCCGATGTAGCTCAAGTAAAGTGCAGTAGATCACTGCAGTCTGAAGTGAATAATGAAATATAAAGGTGCACTCTTCTCCGGAAAAAGTCAAATCCGAGCAACTGCACTAAGATTCAGGTCTAAAATATTTCTACACTCCATATCTCTCTACAAGCATTCTCAAACTTACATTCCTGTAATAAAATTCATTAACCTGATTCACACTAACAAACAAACTATAACATAGTAAATTCATGACTAACATTCCCACTAGGGACAAAGTCATTTGTTCAACAGTGCAATGTACACAAATCTCTCTATTACAAGCCATAGAATGGCAGCTCACATGCATGAAAACATTTCTCAATCTATTTGCAAACACATAAATGTGAACATTCTAAATACACGAAATCATGTCGAGTCTACTAACAAATCATAAAATTAGTAGTTGTAAGTTCACAAAAAAATATTTCTAAGTCCCTCTCTTTCTTTATCAGTCACACCATGATCAGCCTTATGACTGGATGACAGACAAAATCAAAGTAATAAGAACATGGGGTTTTTCTAATAGGTCACGTTCTGCCTGAATCCTATAGGTTAGAGTTGTTATTAGCCAGTATCAGATCATTGGTCAGTTATCTGGCCAGCATCCAAGAACTGGTTAGCAATCACCGTGTGAGCTTTTTATTACTCAGCTTGGTTTGCTCACTTCCAAGATTCTTCGACTATGAGTAATTCCACAAAGGGTAATATAGTAGCCTTGCTTCAGGCCATCGTCTAGCTATGGTTCTGGAGAACTCTGACTTCCTTACATATTATTCTTAACGCGCAGTGCACGAAGTCTTCCTTCAACTCTGGCTATATAGGCAGAATAAATATAATAATTATCTCATAAATATGTGCAGGTAACTATGCTCTGTCACTCAGTTGTATGCTTGTATTCGGCAACACTGTGGATTAGGATCAGGGTTAATTTATTTAACTTTATGCTTATAATTAAAGAATAAATAAATTAAGCTGAAACGTCGCTTCAGCATCATGCTTGTTACAGATTATTTTGTTGGTTCTAAGTTTGGTACACATTTGTTTGCTTAAAAATGGACCTACTGTTAATCTTATCTGTGCAAGTTTGAATGGTTAGGAGAAAAGGATGTTAGTCATCGCAAATCAGCAAAAAAACAGCACATTTTTCACCTTCCCGCTTGTGCTGGTCTGCCGGCTCTAGGGTCGCGTCATTAGATATTCACCCTTTGTGGTCTGTCGGCTCTAAGGCTGCGTCATTAAGTATTCACCCTATGTGGTCTGTCGGCTCTAAGGCTGCGTCATTAAGTATTCACCCTGTGTGGTCTGTCGGCTCTAAGGCTGCGTCATTAAGTATTCACCCAATGTGGTCTGCCGGCTCTAAGGCTGCGTCATTAAGTATTCACCCTATGTGGTCAAGCAATGCTCGGAAGGGAGGACAGAAGAGTTAATTATACCCGCATTTCAGATAATGGTTGCGCTGATTGCTCCTTATATAGATGTGGTGTAGGTAGACTATAGATTTACATAACGTGCATAATACCATTATGTGACAGCTAGAAGAAATTAGTTTCTCGGCTTTAGTCATCAGCATACTCCTGATCTTCATCGAACTTCTGTCCTCTTCCTAAAGCACACGACACCAGCCGTTTTGCTTCCATACATCAGCTAGGGAGTGGCAAGAATAATCCAATATTTTGGTTGTTTTCCGAGCAAGAAATCGACAAAGTCTTTCTTCAGCGAAAGGACAGTGTGTGTGTGTGTGTGTGTGTGTGTGTGTGTGTGAAAGAGAGAGACAGAGAGTATGTCTTGTGTGTGAATTTTAATTAAAAGGAAGACTGCAAGTAGAACAGTGACGTCACTGAACCCGAAGTGCAGTTTGAGCGAAGTGCGCCAAAGACGAGTGGTAGCATACGTCACTGTTTAGAACGCTGACTGCCAGGAGAATCACCTGTTCTTCTTTCAAAGGAAAAAAATGGGAAAAATATAAGTGTTGAAATAAATCAAATTGGTCGTGACAAATGTATGTCGAAGAGAAGTTTTATAGTAGAATTCACCTTCACACGGGGTTAATGACCTTTGCTCGTAGACCGAGGCACTTGATATGCAGCCAGTAATTTGCTCAAGTTTATTTTCAGTCGCAATTGCATTTCATTACACTGTAACGAAGCGAGTTTTACCGACAATCAGCATAATCGTGTGTATTGTTAACTGTTTTACCATAAACAGTTTCCTGGCTACCATAAATAAGTGCCACGGTGGCCTGTGAGCGCTAACTATCTTACTACAAATAGTCCAGACGTTATCTTGAGTGTCATTTTGTTCTGTGAGCCTTAATCATGCTACTGTATACAGTCCAATGATTACCATAAAAAAAGTGTCATAGTGTTCTGTGAGCCTTAATCATGCTACTGTATACAGTCCAATGATTACCATAAAAAAAGTGTCATAGTGTTCTGTGAGCCTTAATCATGCTACTGTATACAGTCCAATGATTACCATAAAAAAAGTGTCATAGTGTTCTGCGAGCCTTAATCATGTTACTGTATACAGTCCAATGATTACCATAAAAGAAGTGTCATAGTGTTCTGTGAGCCTTAATCATGTTACTGTAATTTGTCCAACTGTTACCATAGGAAAGCGTCATAATGACCTGAAAGCTTTAATCATGTTACTACAAACATGGTTACCATAGAAAAGTGTGATAAGGCCTGAAAGCGTTAACTGTGTTGCTATGAACAGTCCGAATGGTTACCATTGGAAAGTGTCACAATGACATGCGAGCGTTAACCATCTGGTCATGATATAATGGCCCTTGTGACATGAAAGGTTAAACGTTATAAAACTGTCATTGTGACGTGGAAGACTAAACGTGTTGCAATAAAATAGTCATTGGGACGTAGAAGACTAAGCGTTTACTGTAAAATTTTCAGTAATATAGAAGGCTAAACATTTTACTATGATGGAAGGCTAAACATGTTACTATGATAGAAGGCTAAACATGTTACTACGACGGAAAGCTAAACATGTTACTACGACGGAAAGCTAATCATGTAACTACGATGAAAGGTTAAATGCTTCTAACTGTAATTATTGTTTGGTCACGTGAAACAAATGTTAAATGTAAATATTGTTTCGTCACCTAAAATAAATGTAAACTGTAAAAATTGTTTAGTCACGTGAAGTTAAATGCTAATAGTAAATATTGTTTTGGATACGTAAATTTAAGTGTTGTTAACTGTTTATTGTTTGTTGTTGACTGTAAATATTATTTGGCAGTGTAAAATTACAATGCTACAGACAGCCATTGTCACTTTGCAGTGTAAGCATGCGGCTGTAAATAATTATTGCTAACTGATCATGATAACTTAGGCAGTACAGCCACTTACGATATAAATAAATCTTTTTGCCATATAAAGTTGAATAATTTACTAAACAAGCTCAATACATGGTATGGAGTGAAATATCTTACTACATATATAAATATTATATATTTGTGCTATGTTAAGTTTATCAATTTATTATCAGTAATCAGTAGGCGACTATTTATGTTGCTGTAAAAGACAATATTGCGCCGTGTAAAGTGACGCGAGTTACTATAAAAATAAAAATCATTTTTTTTGTGTGTGTGGCTCACGGAGCAAGTTACTATAATTAATAATCAAGTAATAGGAGTTTAAAAAATTAATGTTTTCCAAAATTATTCGTAATGTCTTTTGGCGTTTAAATGTATTACTTTAATTACATCGCTGTTCCATTAAAAGTTTTAATTGCCACGACTAATATTAATTATCACGTGGAAGAGTAAACTGTTGCTATAAATAATTAAGCTGTGGGAGACTAAATGGCGAAAACCGTTACTCTAAAAGATCCTGTTGTGTGAGTGTGTGTGGTTCAACAGCTAAAAGCGTTAATCTAAAAGATCATGTGTGTGCGTGTGTGTTGGGATGTTCAATGGCTAAAGCGTTAAAGCGTTACTCTAAAAGATCATGTTGTGTGTGAGTGTGTGTATGGCTGTTCGATTGCTAAAAGCGTTACTTTAAAGTCTAAAAGATCGTGTTGTGGGGGTTCATTGGCGAAGAGCGACTATAAAAGATCATGTTGTGTGTGTGTGTGTGTGTGTGTGTGTGTGTGTGTGTGTGTGTGTGTGTGTGTGTGATTAAATGGCTGTCACAATACAAACATTTATCGAGTAAATTTAACGCGCTAGTCACAAAGTTGTTGCAGGTTTATTGATTGCTATAAAAATTTCGTCAATTAAAACTAATGTATTACTATCAATAAACAAAGGATTGTAGAACGTTGAAACGGTTTCTATGAATAAATCTTTTATCACTTGTTTCTATAAATAATCACAAAGTTCTGAGATATTAATCGGGTTTCAATAAATAAGCATTTCATCGAGTAAAAGTTAACGTTTTAGTATAAATGATCACAAAGTATAACAAGTTAAACGATTATTTATAATTATTACTATCAGTTATGGGAGGTTACCGACTATTTTCTATAATCTGTATATTCCCCCGCTTCTCTCTCATATTACTACGATTAACCTTTCTTTTCTGAGTACAGTTAAATTGTTACTTAAAATGCTATCCATATTGTTTGACGTTAAACTTTTATGAAAATTAAAAATTGTATCGAATAAAAGTAACATACTATGATATGCATCTGTAACGATATGTGAGGTTAAAAGGCTACATTACTTATCACTTTATCGAGTAAAGTTAAATTGTTGCTATAAATAATCATAAATTGTGGGCGGCTAAGCAGTTACTATAAATAAGCATAGTATCAAGAGAAGTTAAATATGCTGTTTTTGGCTTCTGTCCATTCAAGGGTTAATGTTGGCTTTGGAAACTGAAAAAACTGGCATGCAGAAGGTTTTAGGTTATTCCCAGTGCCAGTGCCAATATTTCCTGTACTCCTTGGAGAGTTTCGCAGTTATCGTCAGGCGGGTGAGGTCTTTCATCGAAAGTAAACAGTACCAGACATCTTTGGTTCGCCTCCGATGTGCGAAGGGCGTTTTTTTTGACAGATAATGGTTGATTTTGGGATCTAGAAGATTTCCGAGGTCAGGGTATACTCTTAAGGTTTACAGCTTTTCCCGGCCTACTCCCAATTCAATCAGTTAAAGACATGTGAACTACAAACGAACTTTGGCCAGTGAAATCAGTTAAATCAATGCAACTACAGAAGGGATCTTTTGATAGCAGATGCAATTTTGAAAGAATGAACTCATGGCTGGTTATAAGAATTTGACAAGGCATTCTGTTCTGTATCAATGTGCACTCTAATAGCTTGCAAACAGGAGTTCTACTCAGTAATCTATAGTAAAAGTCTTCACGTGATCTTTCCAGGATCAGTATTGTTAGGACACATCACCCGCAGTGTTAGTTTGTACGTTCACTTGTTTTCATTCATCAACTTTCTTATCTCTCTCTCTCTCTATCTATCTACCTACCTACCTATTTACGTACGTACCTACCTTCCTACCTACATACCTATCTATCTATCTATCTATCTATCTATCTATCTATCTATCTATCTATCTATCTATCTATCTATCTATCTATCTATCTATCTATCTATCTATCTATCTATCTATCTATCTATCTATCTATCTATCTCTATCTATCTGCCTGCCTGCCTGCCTGCCTGTCTTCTGTCTGTCTGTATGTCTATCTATCTATCTATCTATCCATCTATCCATCTATCTATCTATCTATCTATCTATCTATCTATCTATCTATCTATCTATCTATCTATCTATCTACTTATCTGTCTGTCTGCCTGCCTGCCTGCCTGTCTGTCTGTCTATCTATCTATCTGTCTGTCTGTCTATGTGTATTTCCATTTGTGTGTTAGGAATTTTGTTTTATTCTTTAGCATTCTTTCGTATCTCTAAATGATTATGTCTCAGGTTCTACACAAGTATAACTGAAGTGTAGAATTGAGTCTGGAAATAGTTTAGGCTAGTCCAGTTTGGTATCTGAAGGGTCATACTTAATTTATTATTAATTAACTTATTCTTTTAACTATTAGGATCATAGAAGGTCTGAATGTACCTTCATGAACTGAATAATCTCTTTGCAACTCTTTCTTCACAGCTCATGCCTGATGTATACATTGTGTTACAACACTCTAGACAGTATGCTACACCAAATGTTACCATGCTACACTAAATGTAACCCAGTCTAGATTTCAGAAAAAGAAAAACAGCAAAAACAACAGTAGTAATCCAAAACGAAAATATGATTGTACGAAGAGGTAGCTTCCCGACATTTAATTTATCTTTTAGTTCTCAGGGCACTTTTACATTCACCACAGTAGACCCGAACCTTAGATCTTAAGTTTCAGAAGCACTTGGTACCTTGCCTCTACGCTAGAGACTAGCGATTGCCGGCACTCTTTTGCAGTCTGGCCAACTATGGGGTCAGGTTGTAATAATTTGCCAGATATTTAGCCTGCCTGACCACATGACCCGCTGGGCACCCAAATCAGACACAAAGTACAGATCTCTTTCTGCCGCTGTCACAGACCATCTGCCAAAACTCTCTCAGATTCAAACTGTTAAAGATTTTTGCTGAAAAAGGTAATTTATATATATATATATATATATATACCACTACTTCTACTGCTGCTACTTCTACCACTACTTCGACTGCTGCTACTCCTCCTCCTACTATTGCTACTCCTCGTCTTACTGCCACTACTTCCCTTTCTACTACTCCTGCTACTTCTACCTCTACTACTCCTTCTCATCCTCCTCATCTTACTACTACTCTTAATACTGCCTAGCTACTACTCCTACTTACTGCAACTATTGCTACTACTTTATTGCGCAGGTTGTGAGTTTTAATCATGCTTTCCTTTACAGGATATGTAACTTGACGATTACACGAGAAAAAGTTAAAAAGACTGTATACTTTTGCAATGTACTACAAAATTTCTCAAAGAGTTTAAAGAAGACATGAGACAATGATACATGTGTGCGCGTGCGCGCGCGCGTGCATGTGTGCTTGTGTGAGTGTGTGTGTGTGTGTGTGTGTGTGTGTGTGTGTGTGTGTGTGTGTGTGTGTGTATGTGTAAGTGTAAGGGACGCTTTTAAAAATTTAGAAATGCGGAACAACAAGCCCTCACTAAGCAAACGATTTTCACCAATACACAATAGCAGTAAAAGAAGATATTTAATTTTTTTTAAAAAAATATTTGAATCAAACGAAACAGGTGTTTATTGGATCGTGAAGTTTTGCCAGCGGAAATAGAAACCATAAACAGGCGTGCATTTGCTCGCGAAGTTTTGCCAGCGGAATAGAAACCATTGAGAACAGGTGTGTGTTCGTTAAGTTTTGCCAACGGAAATAGAAACCATTGAGAACAGGTGTGTGCTCGTTAAGTTTTGCCAACGGAAGTAGAAACCATAGAGAACAGGTGGATAATCGATTATTTCTCCTAGTGGCATTTGAAACATAAATTACGAAACCGGTTAGAAGTTTTGAAGGGAGGGGAATTATATTTTAAGTCACCAGCCAAATCTACCTCCCTTCGTCTCTCCCTCTCCCCACATACCTCCACTCCCTTTAACTAAGCAGTTTCTACATTTTTAATTCTTAATAAATTACTAGAGCAGAGGGAAGCAATTCACATGCCTCGTTCTAAAATGTAATTACTTTTATTTGATGATGATAAGCGTTAAGGAAGTGCTTCCGGCCAGGGTCGATTTCGTCCTTGGGTTCGAGAGCCCGGAAGGTTAGAGAAAGGGGAAAATAGGAAGATTCAAGGGGGAGGCGGAGAGGGGTAAAAGAAGTGCAAGCGCTATGGGTAGAGGCAAGTGCTGGTAGGCAGAGAATGAACATGAAGAGTGAGATGATGACTGGTCGGATAAAGGCTTCAACCTCATGGACTTCGATGCAGTTTGTTGGTCACAGTGTGGCCGGGTCGCTGATTGGTCGGGTACTCCACACAGCTGTCATGGCATCAAGCACCCATAAAAGGATGTCCGCTGGATTGTGGGGGTTGTGGGGTATCCACAGCTGGAAAAAACTTTTAGGTCGCTGAGTATGGTGTTTGGGGTTTAGGTAGCTGTTGTTGTGGTTGTTGTTTGAGCTGTTTGGCCATTGTGGTTACTTCTGTTTCGGTTAGCTGTCAGTGCTGATGTTTATTCTTTCTCTTGCTTTGTTCTTGGCTTACAATTTTCGTCAGCTGTCTTTGTAATGAGGTTACGTGTGTGGATCCCTAATGCAATGGCGGCAATTTTGGGGAGTCCATTCATTGTAGGTGATGGTGATGGCGCTATTACTCTTATGTTTCAGTTGCGACTGTAGTCATAATTGGATTCATTGTTTGGACCTTAGGGGTGAGGTTTAGGAAAGAGGCATCATTGTATACTTCTGTTTCAGTTGCGACTGTAGTCATAATTGGATTCATTGTTTGGACCTTAGGGGTGAGGTTTAGGAAAGAGGCATCATTGTATACTTCGTTTTGGTTACAGTGGCAAAAGTAGTGTATCCTTCAACTTTTTGTCTTTGGTTTTTCTTGTCTATGGGATTTCTTTCACGACAAATTCCGTTATCTCTTATGAATTTGAATCTTTATCTGGTTTCATCATGATCCGCATGCGTGTTGGTTTTGTTCTTTTTCTTCTTTCGTTTGGGCGAAATTGTTCCCCGTACATCACTGTCAGTTAGGCTTAACTTTGCATATGTAGATGTGTGTGTTGTGTATGTATGTTTGTATGTGTGCGTGAGTGAATATGTGTATGATGGGTAAATACGTGCACATCATTGATGACAACAGGTATAAGAAGCCAGAGGCGACAGCAACAGAGGACTCAGAAACACTTTAGTTGTTTGTCATTTTAAAAACCATTATCTCATGCCAGTTACTGCTCATTCAGACGCACTTCTCTGTCTTTCTCACTTTTTCTCTCTTTTCCCGTTGACTCCTTTATCGCACAGGAAAGGCACTAAATATTTAATGCTACTCCGAAGTTTTTGGACTTAGATGGCTCCTGTGGGACTTTCCTCTCTTCATTGAAGGCATAATGGAGCAGTGTCTGGCGCCGTTATGCTGGAGTTTGGCTCCTCTTGGCATTTTCATAGGATCTTTATAAATTTAAAATTTAAATTTAAATTTAAATTTAAGAAAAATAACATTATTGTGTTTTAGTTTATAATTCATTTTGTTGGTAAGCCTTGCCTCTAGCTTAGAGAGGAGGTGGGAGGGTGGGTGTTGGTTTCGCTTAAAAAAATGGTAATCTAAGAGTTGGTGGTGTTGATGGTGGTGGTGGGAGATAAAGAGTTGGAGTAGAGTGAATGTATCTGATTGTTTTTATTTTTTCATTGAGTGACGGATGGGTAGGCAATGTGTGAGAAAGTGTTGGATGGTAGGCGATCTGGCTTTTTGTGTGTTTATAAAGCGAAGTGTTAGATGGTTGGCGATCTGGCGTTTGTGTATTTATAACGTGAAGTGTCAATTGCTTGGGAATGAGATATGTTGAACAGTTTGGAGAAAAGTAGGTTGATTTAGTTTTAGGGATGTCCCTGATTTGAATGTGTAAAATTCCGCTTTGAGGATCGGTGTGTATATTTGTTTGATATGTTTAGTTCCGAATTTTGCCCCTCCCTTGCTTTCAGCTGTTTCATTTCTTGTTCTGTTGTTGTGGCTGGAGATCCAGGTAAACATTTTGTTTCACCTTTGACTCTTTCTTTTATAGTTTGTTAAGTGGAATCTAATTTTGTTTCTGTATGGGTCTGGAAATGAGAAAGGGGTTTGCCAGGAATCGGAGAGATATTAACGAGAATGAAAGGATGAGTACATTTTTGGCGGTGGGCATGATTTGGAGAACGAGAGAGTGAGCTTTTTTATGGCAACGCTTTCTACAGTATGGAGTATGGTGAGTGTAATTTACACGTTCGGGTGTTTGTGGGTGGGAGAGTGCAACTGTATCGGTTCCTTTTGATTGTTTAGAACCGCCGGAGTATATAAGGTAGTGATTATAAGGAGTATATAAGGTAGTGATTATAAGGAGTATATAAGGTAGTGATTATAAGGAGTATATAAGGTAGTGATTATAAGGAGTATATAAGGTAGTGATTATAAGGAGTATATAAGGTAGTGATTATAAGGAGTATATAAGGTAGTGATTATAAGGAGTATATACGGTAGTGATTATAAGGAGTATACAAGGTAGTGATTATAAGGAGTATATACGGTAGTGATTATAAGGAGTATACAAGGTAGTGATTATAAGGAGTATATACGGTAGTGATTATAGTAGGTGATGCTAACGCAGTCGAGAGATTATGTTTTGGATGAGGAGTGAGTTGTCGGTTTGCTGCAAAGATAGGTCTGTATTCTAAGGGCAGACTATCCATTAGGTATACGTGTCTCAAGAAAGGTTTTACCCTAAGGTTGTTCAAATTATACTTTTATAATTTTTTTTTTGTCATTTGGTATTGGGGATGTCCGTCTTCATCCTAGTTTGTGGTCTTTGCTCTTTGTTGTTTTTGCTTGTAAATCTCTTTTATCATTTTGTGTTTTGTATTTATTGGGGCAGTCCGTCTTCATCCTAGTTTGTGATGTTTGCTCTTTGTTGTTTTTGCTTGTAAATCTCTTCAATCCCATTATGTTTTGTTGGTGGATGTTGGTTGAAAGAATATTGCTGTGTTGATTTCTGATTGCACAGATATTGAGTGCTTGTTTGCCTCGTCTTTCAAGAAGGGAAGTTAATCTGTTTGTTTGTATGTTTCTATATTACTGGTGTTGGACATGCATGTTCTCAGTGCTTGAAAGTTTGCATTTGTGGATTGTGTGTGTGTGTGTGTGTGTGTGTGTGTGTGTGTGTGTGTGTGTGTGTGTGTGTGTGTGTGTGTGTGTGAGTGTCTGTGTATATTGAACTGCCAATACTTACTACAGAATATGTCAGTGAGTTTTGAAGTGTGATTATTAGTTGAGTATTAGTTTCCATTCCTTGACCTTTGTCATTCTAAGAGTGTTTTCCTCAGGATGAGGTGTGCGGGGTGAATGTTATGTTTTCATTGAAAGTGGTTTCGAGGAATATTTGAGATTTTATGTATTGTATGTCCATATGTACGAATGAGAGTGGTAGTTATATTTGTTTGTTATGAGTGGAGAAAACTATTACTTCTGGGTTTTCCCCGCATGTATTGCCAAGTCCTCATATATCAATCCAGGTTTTCAGATTGTTCAGAGTTTGTTGATTTGTTGATTGTCTAAGACTTATCTTTATTTGCATAGTATATATATATATATGTGTGTGTGTGTGTGTGTGTGTGTGTGTGTGTGTGTGTGTGTGTGTGTGTGTGTGTGTGTGTGTGTGTAGAATTTTCCAGTCACTTCATTACAGAAATACTTTCTTCGTTTAAACAAACAAAGTTTCCCTCTTAAAATTTTTGTTTCTGTTAAGTGGTGGTTATGTCACCTAGTAATTTGTGACCTGTGAAAATAGTCTGATAATTTGTATGTATACAAGCAGACGATTCACCATCTCTTACATGTTATTAAATCACTATTAATGATGGAATGTTTTTCTAACCAAAACAATGTGTTACACCATTACCTAAATGCAAGTTATATTGAATATTTCTCGTGAAATATTTATACATCATTAACTATTGGTTTTGCCGAGAAATATGTCGCGAATTGCATATACAGACATGATTAAATCCGTTAGAGGACATTTGTTTGAATTAAATTGGCGAAATAACATGTGTGTGTGTGTGTGTGTGTGTGTGTGTGTGTGTGTGTGTGTGTGTGTGTGTGTGTGCGTATGTGTGTGCGAGTGTGTGAGTGTTTGTGTGTGTGTGTGTGTGTGTGTGTGTGAAAAGATAAACAAAATTCTCCATCTCCACTCCACACCATCACTAATAACCAAACTACCAGTGTATTCAGGTAGTTTTTTAGTTCCATACTTATATTTTACCTCCTGTCTGGAATAAACAGCTTCCTGACATAGGTGAATGTGCTCTCCAATTTGACAGTTATGTATGGTGTGGGGGCAAATGCAGGAACAAAGCATAATATTTTAATGCGTGGCAGGCAACACATGGTTCTTTCTTTCTTTCTTTCTTTCTTTCTTTCTTTCTTTCTTTCTTTCTTTCTTTCTTTCTTTCTTTCTTTCTTTCTTTCTTTCTTCCTTCTTTCTTTGCTATTTATAGATCGATGTCTTACACACAGAGTTATCCACCGTTGAGATTATGTTATCTATGCAAAGGCTTTTTCGACAAAGGGCGATAGGTTGTTGTTATTTCATGTATGTTACCAGTCAGATAGCGTACGTATATCCTTTGTGTATCTGTGTTTAGCGCCTGGAGTTTCCAAGAGAGGCCCCTTGCGGCTGGCATCAGCTGCTGTGGTAAGGGGTAGATCACTCTTGTTCAGGGTTCCCGCGCCAAATGGCAAGAAAGACCCCTTTCCCCTTTTCACTGCAACTTAAAAAGAAGTTAATACAATAGAAATGGAGTGTATTTCTACGCGTTTTTATGTTGTATGTGTGCTAATACGTTAGTCTGATGTGTATATGTGTGAATGTGTGCATGAATTAGGTGTGTGTGCTTGTGTATATGCGAGCGTGTATATATATATATATATGTGTGTGTGTGTGTGTGTGTGTGTGTGTGTGTGTGTGTGTGTGTGTGTGTGTGTGTGCGTGCTTGCGCCTGTATTGCATGTGACTGAGAATTACGATATTGTGTCAGCGAAATTCTTTGAGATTTCCCAAACACACATCTGAAAGAAAAAACATAGGATTAAAGGATTTTGAAACTACAACTGACAATATTTTTTATTATTATTATTGTCGTAACTTTTGTTGTGCCCTATGTTGAACCAGTTTAATAGCAAAACTTCAAAAAGTGTTTGTTCATTCCAAACGGGTTTTCCTGGATTTGCATTATTGCTAAAAAGTTATGTACTCACAAACAGAATGACTTAACGAAGAAAAATAATATAAATGAATTCATTCATATATTCAGCAAGTATGCCAAAATGATCTCCTCTTGAATATTACTTTACTGTCTATCTGTGTGAACAAACGCACGCATCTGTCTTTTGACATTATCTATCTATCTATCTATCTATCTATCTATCTATCTATCTATCTATCTATCTATCTATCTATCTATCTATCTATCTATCTATCTATCTATCTATCTCCCCGATAATATGGGCAATACCGCCGGTCGATTGACTCACGGCCTCTAGTGAGTAATAAACTGATAAAAACAATTATGCTATGTTACAATTCGTGATGAACAAACAAAAGTTATACTCCACTAACAGATATGAGATATGGAAATAATCAACAAGAATTTACAAGAAGAAAAAGATTAGCAATTTTTAAAAACAAAATGAATTATTAGTAAATCATTTAATATGTATCCTCGGTCCTTCCACTAGTATTTATTAGATCAGAGTCAATTTCTGTTTAATCAAAGGCAGTCCACATTAAAGAATTGTCTTGAACAACACTTGATGACAATATAGAAACTGGCGCACACGCTCTTTGCATTCTCTTTGACTCTCAAAACCGTTTCCTTATGGACAAATTCCACGCTTCGACTCCCAAATCCAGAAGTCGGTACAAAACGGAAGAACAAAATCAAAAACCCTGAAACATAAATAATTATGGATCCTAAATGAGCTGGATCTCAGCAAATAAGTAGAATTACATAAATTTATGACAAAACACTTCCTGATTGCAGCATGAAAATCTTAACCATTTACACAAGTACAAAATAGTTAATACCTTTTCCATCCAAGCGTTGTCTTTGATTCCTTTAAGAAAAGGGGAAGCTATAATTAGAGCATAATGTAATCTTCCACATCGATTGTTACAAATCAGATTATTTCCAACCTGAGACAGGTGTCACTGTTGGAATTTCTGCATATCTAATGGTTTCTATTTCTCTTTACTGTTTCTTATATTCAAGGTTCAGTTTTCGATTATAGAGATTTTACCTAACTCGAAATAACTTGACACTTTGACACACAATTAGGAGAGAACATTTCTAAAAATTGATGTCTAGGCGTAGGGATCAACAGTGAATAGGTAATAAATACTGAGTGTGTAAGTACTGAAAGACAGGAAGGGTGAGATGGGGGCGGGGGAACAGAGAGAGACCGAGATAGGGGGTAAGAGGAATAGGAGAAGTGGGAGAGGGAGAAAGAGAGGTGAAGAGACAGATGGAGAGAGCTATGAGAGATATAAACGCATACACACACGTATAGTTAGACATACAATGAGGGGGGAGAGAAGAAAAAAGAGAACGGTAGAAGGAGAGCGGTGGGGAGACAGAAATATTTTTCAGTTTTAGTGGGCAAATTCAGAGTATACTTTCTTGATTATTCATTAACAAGAAAGGTTTAGCATGCATAATCTGTCGCACACTAGACACAATTTATTGTCCCATCCAAATGATCTGGGTGCGAAACCCAGTACTGTGATCAATAAGGCCTACTCGACACTCAGTACTGTGATCAATAAGGCCTACTCGACACCCAGTACGGTGATCAATAAGACCTACTCGACACTTTCCGTTTTCGAGTTTGGGTCGGTCTACTAGTTTACAGCATCTGTGCCGACGACATCACTTCATAATCTCGGGGGAGAGAGAGAGAGAGAGAGAGAGAGAGAGAGAGAGAGAGAGAGAGAGAGAGAGAGAGAGAGAGAGGGAGAGAGAGAGAGAGAGAGAGAGAGAGAGAGAGAGAGAGAGAGAGAGAGAGAGAAGAACGTGCGCTTACAATTTATTTCATTAATAGAGCAATGAAGGTTCTTTCATTATCCAATATTCAAAATTGTTTGGAATTTATTTGATTGCAGGTTTGTAACTTACAGTCTGTCTCAGATATACACAGTAATCACCATAGAAACAAAGGGATCTTTAGAATTTCTGTAGCAACAGGACTTATTCTATCGTTCCATCTGGCAAAATAAGCGCCACAACTCAGAACGGCTTGGATAAGCGTTTTAAACTTCAAATTCTACAAATTGTGCTTTAAAACCCACTCACCCTAGCTCTCCAACGTTTACTGCTTACTTAACTGTTGCTCTCTCGAAATACTTAACGCCACCCCTTTAAGGGATTTTTCTTTGCTCCCCCTCTTTCATTATTCCGCTTACCTGTAACCCTAGCCCCACCGAGTCGCACGTGCTACAACCCCGACCGTTAGCTAACCGCTCGCGTGTGCATATTTTTCTGGCAATCGAATTAGTCCAGCAGCTAAGTGGAAGTCTAAAAGCTGTTTCTAAAACTTAAATAGAAAAGGGTGATCGCGCGGTTAACAGCAGCAATAAACCAGTTGGCTGTTTCTGTGACCTGGTCGACGCTGAACGCCGAAGGTCCCAAGATTAACCTAAAGATGAATGACGTCATTAGCATGGCGTCCGGTTACCAAGAGACACGTTCGTCATTAGAAGAGATGCATAAATGAGGACACCACACCAGTACTGTGTCAGCAGACTAAGGCAACGTTTCATTTGAAGGTAAAGAAAAGTGGATTTTTGTGTGTTTGTCCCGAGAAAGTCACGGACAAAATTTGAGTTAATGGTGTGTGTGATTTAACTCAATACCCTAATAGTGCTCCGTGACGTCATTTTATTATTAATTTTTTAATTCAAAACTCTTGGAACTGAAATCCAGCAGAAACAGTGCTCGTATCTCTGACATCAGACTTGTAACTCTGTCAATGTCGAGGCTGTTGACAAGTGTGCAAGCATTGACATTTAGCGTGCGCTTGTTAGCTGCGATACAGTGATTATAGATGATGGTTAGAGAGTAATAGAGCTTCATTGAAAAGTGATTGTCATAGAGCTTCATTAATCAGTAATAACCATCGAGTTCAGGAATAAATGATGATTAGCTTTATAGATACGTGATAGATATATGATTGTTATAGACTTCATAGATATATGATTGTTATAGACTTCATAGATATATGATTGTTATAGACTTCATAACATTGGTAGTTGATTCAGTACCTCGTTTTCGTACACTCTTATCAGCTGAATAGTGGCAACTGTCCAAGAATTTACTTTCTTTTAAAATTGAAAGACTAGCTATTCTGAGGGTCTGTGACTGCAAAACAGCTCCCCTGCCTTATTTTGAAGAGAAAAAGTGAAAGGAACAGCCGATCCGACAGTCAATGAAAACCGCGCCAATGAAGTTTATTTTGTCATTAATGAATGAAGTCAACGTATGAAGTAGAAAGTATCCAAAACAGTATATTAATTTGTTGCTTGCATGGAAGTGTTATTTGGGATTTGCTGTTTCCTTTGCGGGTCACCTGCGGGATTCCTCTGGATTGATTTTATACCACAATCTTTCTTCCAGACCTGACTGCTCTGAGGTAAGATAAATTCTCGTGTTGTCTAGAAGATGTTTGAGGATCGCTATTGATGCTTTTTAACATGCGAAGTGTTAACAGAAGTGAATTTATGGCCCCAGCAACTCATCCACAAACATATATATATATATATATATATATATATATATATATATATATATATATATATTCTCTATCACGCAAACACGTGCACAAACCACACATACAAACTCATACACACGCAAGCATAATCACATATATAGACAATACTAACACACACACAAGCACACACGCGCGTGCGCACCTACTGCTTTGTCTGGCATAAAAACTAATTTTATTGAAATTAAATTGTGCCATCAACTATAGTTATATACTTTTAGAGTGTACTGGCAGTGAAATGTCTTTGTGTATGAGCGTGCGTCTTTGGACATGTATACACTTGGTTCAATGTGGGTCCTGAATGTTGTCTGTGCCTTTGTGTGTGTATGAATAGGTGAGTGTGTGACTATGTGTGCTTGAGTATGTGAATATGTTTGTGTGTATGAATAGGTGAGTGTGTGACTATGTGTGCTTGAGTATGTGAATATGTTTGTGTGTATGAGTATGTATGTGCCTGAGTATGTGAGTGCGTGTATGTGTATCGCTTGTCACCCATTACTTAATATTTAGTCGCTACCTGATGAATATCGTGTCTAGCATTTTAACTGCTGATGTAACTCACAATACCATGTGCACAACGTCATGATGTCCCCGTTGCACTGTCATGACTTTCATGTTGCATTATGTCATGACATCCTTGTAATGCTATGTCATGACGCTCATGTTTCACTACGTGATTATGTTCCGTGTTGCACAACGTCATGACGTCCATGTAACACTGAGCAGCTGCAGCACTATTCATTAACATTAAATGAACATAATTTATACAGCAATGGAGTCGGACGTCGCAAAGGAAAGGTATCAAACTCCATAAAAAAAAAAGGATTCAATATTCGATTAAAGGATTATATGTCTTAAATGAAAGAGCTAATGTTGTAATATAAAGCAACTGAAAGTCGCATGCAAGGAATAGCACGCGGATTTGAAATTAGGGAATGAGGTCAATGTCGTAACAGAAATAAATCGAATGTCGCAATTGAAGAAAATCGAATGTCGCAATTAAAAGATATAGAATGTCGTAATTGAAAGAAATCGAATGTGGTAATTGAAAGAAATCGAATGTCGTAATTGAAAGATATCTAATGTCGTAATTGAAGGAAATCGATTGTCGTAAATAAAAAAATCGAATGTCGTAATTGAAAGATATGGAATATCGTAGTTGAAGGAGATCGATTGGCGTAAATGAAAAAAATCGAATGTCATAATTGAAAGAAATAGAATATCGTAATTGAAGGAAATCAATTGTCGTAAAATGAAAAATATCGAATGTCGTAAATGAAAGAAATCATATGTCGTCAGTAAAAGAAATCGAATGTCATATTTGAAATATATAGAATGCAGTGATTGAAAGAAATCAAATGTCGTAAATAAAAGAAAAAGAATGTCCTAATTGAAATAAATCGAATGTCTCAATTGAAAGAAATCTAATGTCGTAATTGAAAGATATATAATGTCGTGGTTGAAAGATATAGAATGTCGTAATTGAAAGATATATAATGTCGTGGTTGAAAGATATAGAATGTCGTGGTTGAAAGATATAGAATGTCGTGATTGAAAGAAATAGAATGTCGTAATTGTAAGAAATCAATGTTGCAATAAAAAAAAGTCAATGACATGAAGTTATGAACGATAGCACCAATTGTTGAAATAACAAGAGCACGTTATCTGAGGTGACAATTCAGTATGAAGACTTTAATGTTTTGAAACGGAACTTCGTATGCGTCAAAAAGTCGTCTGACGTAATTAATCAAGTCAAGGTAAAACTGAATACTATTCAGGTGCACGAGGCAAGAATTCCCTGGAATTAATTCTTTGTCTAACATGTATCTCTATCTCGCCTCTCTCTTTCTTTCTCTCCCTTGTTCTGTTTATATGAGTGTGTATATATTTTCTTTTTCTTTTTTGTGTGTACGTGTTTGTATATAATTTTATTTTTGCTCCCACGACTCTCATTCGTGCTTGAGGAAATAAACATAAAATTATAAGTTATATGCGTGAAAAATTGTGTTTCAAACTTTATTGTTTTATTTTAATGTGACAGGTATTCAGAGCTATTAAAAAATAATAAACCAAATATTAAAACAGACCACAACAAAAGCACTGAAACTGGCTTAAGTGGTAAATAATAAGTTCTACGTAATAGCACCTGGAAAGGATTTGATCACTCTACAAGTCACGTGGTGATGTAGAAATAAATTACTGACCTTGTGACATTGATCACAGTGAGAAAAATCTTAAGAGGTGGTCACTCCATGTACCCTCTCACAGGTTTCAAGAGTGTATTTGTAACACACATAGTCACACAGCGTGAGTTTACGATATGCAGTATTGGCATTTGAATTCTTTGACCTCTCTGCTGAGGCAGGCAAAGTACCAGGAAAACAGAAACCCCTAACGTTTCTCTCCCTTCGCAAGAATCTTATTTTCTTGCTGCCAGACTGACTCGTCAAATCTGAAACGAAGTAAGAATGATATTGGCTGAGACATTGCAAATGACGTCAAGTGTGTGTGTCTGTTAGCTTTTTATTTTTATTTACTTTCTTAGTCTCCGCTAACTTTATTCTTTGTTCTTTTTTGTATGTGTGAGGTCTTTGTGAACTGAGGCGTCTGTCAAGGAGGCACTAACTACTGGCGGTGACGCAGTTTAGCAGCTGTGTTACGTCAGACTGTGTCTTGATAAAGGATCTCTTATATTATGACGTGCCCACAGTTAAAAAAAAAAAAAAAACCTTCAGAACATGTAGTTGAAAATGTCCATTACAAACAGTTGTGAGATTTTGAGTGCTCAAAGGGGAAACTCTCTATATAAATCATTTTCTCTATCATGTTCAGCATGCCGAAAGAATATTTTGATGTGAGTGAAGACGTAATGCAAATATATGTGCGATTTAAAACTTGATGTGAATGTCAGTATGTGTTAAGATGTAATGCGAATATCAATGTAAGCTGAGACGTAATGCGAATATCAGTGAGTGTTAAGACGTAATGCGAATATCAGAATGAGTTAAGAAGTAATGCGAATATCAGTGTGAGTTAAGACGTAATGCGAATATAAGTGTGATTTAAGACGTAATGCGAATATCAGTGAGTGTTAAGACGTAATGCGAATATCAGAATGATTAAGAAGTAATGCAAATATCAGTGTGAGTTAAGACATAATCGAATATAAGTGTGAGTTAAGACGTAAAAGAATATGTGTGATTTAAGACGTAATGCGAATATGTGAGTTAAGACGTAGGCCTAATGCGAATAACATTGTGTAAGCAGAAAAATAATGCAAATATGAGTGTAAGCAGAGAAATAATGCAAATAACAATGTGAGTAGAGACATAATGCAAATATGAGTGTGAGCAGAGAAATAATGCAGCTATCAGTGTGAGCAGAGACATAATGCGAATTATAGGTAAGTTTCACACGCCTCAGTGTAAGCACAGATTAAAAATATACACACGTACTTTATATCAGGCACTGATATTGGCCTTACGTCACAGCTCAATCAGAGATCAAATATCTATTTTGCAATTGTAAAGTCAGACAGCGAACATTTACGTCACAGCTAAGGACAGGTAATGCGAAGGTCAAACCAGTCTGGGTGGTTCTTATACCTAGTAGCATATAAATTCAACTGGCTTGAATCCGGTGACGCTGAGGCAGGGTTATGAAAGAGGAGGCACTAAAGTTTCAACGAGGTTTCTCATGCACGTCGTCAAAATCTTTACTGGTGGGGTGAGAAGTTAAACGGGTTAATTAGGTGGTGGATTATTTGATGAAAAACACTTATCGCACATATCACCTTCAACTTCTTCATTACTTCTTTATTGACGAAAACATCACTACTTTTCTTTTGTCCTCTCGGATAATTACACTCCCATTAGCATCGCACTTCTGCGCAGATCTGGCACTTTTCTTATTTGATAAAATTCGCTTCCAAATGATGTGAAGACTGGCATTGTAGAGTAAACAAGTAAAAACCGTTAAAAAAGCGCAACAGGAAAAAACAAAAGGAAACTGTAAATGTAAAGAACGCAAAAATAAAAAAAAAGTTGTTTTGAAGAAACTCTCAAAGAGAACTCAAAGACCTTTGGTTAAAACTGAGCTTATGCGGAATTTCTTTGACCGTAGATTCCACACACACACACACTCACACACATACACACACACACACACACACACACACATACACACACACACGCACACACACGATGTGCGTCTGTGAGTGAGTATATAGATATGCAAATAGATTCTGAATATTTTATGTGCAACCAACTTTCCCTTCACATGTAACTAGTTTTATACTTTGAATTCAAACTTTTCTCGCTTTCATACACAAACCTTTTCTGTTAATTATGTAATACCTTTAATTAAGAGAATAGATACACACAATTCCAGTACAAAAAATCCCCATATTCAATATAGGATAAAATACTAGACGCTTGAATTTTTCATCCTCACACAGAACAGCTCATTATTATATCAACTTATACCACATGTGATGATTAACTATATATTTATCTCTTAGGGTTTCATTTACACTCAAATATTACCATGACGTGCTTGACACATGGGTATATCTAATTCCTACTCTTTATTACTCTTGACACATCTATCTATCTATCTATCTATCTATCTATCTATCTATCTATCTATCTATCTATCTATCTATCTATCTATCTATCTATCTATCTATTATTCTTGTCGACCAATGGGGCACCACTGATGACCTGACAGCCAACTTCCTCCTTTCCATTCTGTCCTCTGATTATAATTATTCATCTTACCGTATTGCTTAATTTCAGTCCTGTCACTCTGAAATGTTATCCTCCCATCATTTCCTCTGTCTTCTCCTTCGCCCTCCTTGCACAATACTTTGCATGATTGTGTAGATCCTGTGACATGCCCATACCATTTCATTTTCCGTTTTACAAAATGGCCAATGTGAAAAAGGGGCCCTGTTTCAAAGGGCCCAATGGTTTGCCTAATTCTGTTTCCCATTTCCTAGGCAATATTCCTAGTCCACTATCCTATCACGCTTTTGTTATCCACTGTTGTGATCCAGTGATTATAGTCCACTATCCTGTCACGCCTTTGTTATCAAATTCACTTTTACTATCCAGTTCAATGATTAATGTCCACTGTTCAAGCATACATTTGTTATTCACTGCTGCAGAATTAAATGGCTTATGTCCACTATCCTAACACATCATAGTTTGAATTTATTTAAGCAATGGGGAATTCCTTATGCATGTTTGTTAATCAGCCATTCAAGTCCTTTCACTCTTACATTCATGGGATGGGGGAAGAGAGCAATGAATGGTGAGACAAAATAAACCAAATAATAAAGTAGCAAACAAACACTTCAAGCAGTAATAACACCATGCACATATTATGCATTTGTGTATATATATAATGAAAGGTTCGATTCTTAAATAAGGAAGAGAGGATCAAAACATGTCAATATGCTGCAGAGTATCATTACACTGACCACTGCCCTTGGTTGCCGTTGGGTGGAATACCTGGCGACCTACTTAAGGAATTGCAGATGTCCGCATCCTATATGTGTAAACCTACCTCTCTGTCAGCGGAATGTGTACAGTTGTTTGTGTGAAAGTACATTTAAATATGTGCTTATGTGTTACCATGTATGCTATTTTGTGTGTTGTTTACATAAATAAATATCTACATCTAAATAAAAATCACACATGACAATTGGAAGCAGTTTTTCTTTCCATATCCTTTTCCTTCTCTTCCATTCCAAACAAACAGCCAACCAACCAGTCATGCTCGCGCGCAACAAAACAATGCGAAGTCAACAAACCTACGCGCTGTTAATTAACCGTTACATGCCATACACGTGCTTTGAGCCAATGTCATTTGGAAACGCGGCAGAACATATTACCTCCCTGTGGCTAAGTTAGCTCCCCTGCTGAAGGGTCGGAGCTGCAAAGCTTAATGAGTCGACCAGAACGCACAAGTCCTGCAACTGAGCAGATTAGCCAGCAACAAAATAAATTATGTATAATGAGACAAGTATGAAAGTTATAATATATATATACTGTATTATAATGCATCGCACATGCATACTTGAATTTATTTAGTGTATTTCAGTGAGGCAAATACACATACAGTATATTTATTCTTAATACCTTAGTCAGTCAATACTAACAAATTGAATTTTAAATCTGAAATGTTATGTGCAGTTTGTAATGACTAGAATGGTGTATCACACAACTAATTGAATTTTAAATCTGAAATGTTATGTGCAGTTTGTAATGACTAGAATAGTGTATCACACGTGTGATAACAAAGTGGGTGGTGATTCTGCACTAATTTATATTAGATAAGAGAAAGGGATTTTTGTGTCTGTACTAAGTAAGAATGGAGTGGGTTGGAGAATGAATATAATTGTTATTTTGTTCTCCAGCACGTTTTTCGTTACTCTAGCAAGACTTTCACTACGCCCCTATTTTCTGCTTTGGTAAGAAGTTTTCCACCTATGGAAATATTGTGTGACGGTCAATGTTTGTCTTTAATGTTGTAGAAGAGAGAAAACGTTTACAGCGACTGCATATCTGACAAATGAGAGAGACGAATAGTGTCTTCTGGAGAATTATTAATAATATAGATTAAGATTCTCATCACCTGTAATTGGTTATTGATGATTATTAATAATAATAATCATAAATGATTACTAGGGTGGCATTGTGTGACAGGTACATTGTTCATTCATGCTTTCACTTGCACATACATTTGAACATTATGATATATATGCTCATTCATATACTCATAACAAAACAATCATTATTAATACAGACATTACTCATACCCAAACATATATGAATACACGTACACATAAATTTACTCATGAACATTGATTTAAAATGTTTATGTGTACTGCAAACAAGATAAAAGTTATGCCTTAAACTTACTTATCAAGAAGCGAGAAATTTAGGATGCCGTGTAGTTCATAAGGTCTGATCACAACACTCGTTTATTGGAAAGGTGCATCTCAGTGTAATGTGTATTTTTGTGAAACATCTCAGTGTAATGTGTATTTTTGTGAAACATCTCAGTGTAATGTGTATTTTTGTGAAACATCTCAGTGTAATGTGTATTTTTGTGAAACATCTCAGTGTAATGTGTATTTTTGTGAAACATCTCAGTGTAATGTGTATTTTTGTGAAACATCTCAGTGTAATGTGTATTTTTGTGAAACATTTCAGTGGGACGTGAATCCAATGCATTCAGGAACCAGTCTACAGCGAATGTATTAATTAGTACTATTATATTATAATGCTATTATTATACATATCTACAACTATGGCTACATCCTGTGTTGCAGATAGTTCACAGTTTATTTCTGAGAGCACTAGCTTTAGGACGAATCCAGTGTACCAAACGAATTCAGGCAAACGAGTTTGTTTTGTCTGCGCTTTTCGCTGTACAATTCTTTTCTCATGTCAGCACGATAAAATGATGCTGTGATAATTTGAGTAAGACGGTGAATCGGTGTGTATGTGTTCTGGCTGAGAATTCGCAATGTGCGTGTGCTCGTGTGTGTGTGTGTGTGTGTGTGATTTTGTTAGTATCTCGATTTGGATTGTATTATGATTAGTAAGTGACTATGAGGAATACTGTTTGCTAAGGATATAATTAAATTATATTTGGAATTTTTAAACATAAGAAATGCTTTTGTATTTACATACAATACGCATCTACATTGCTTCGCTAGAAAATTTTTCGTGTATGAAGCGATAAGCTTGTATCTATATTTAGAAATGCAAGTCTTCTTGAATGTCAATGCGTGATTCTAACTTTAGAAATAAAAGTCTAGTTTGTATGTGACTGCCTGCTGGAATGCCCCGTGTTAAGCAATGTAGACACTTTAAAAATAGTCCAGAACTTATCTTCCCATAGATATTCAGAAATGTTTCAACTGAAATTTCAATAATTGCATAAGTTTGGAACCTGTTCAAAGTAAAGATGAAATCAAATAAAAACAAAATGTGTGCATTTAGTATAAGTCAGGTCTGACAATAACAGATACCCTAAATATCACTGAAGAATACTGACCCACCATTTTGTTTTCAACAAATTAAAGAAAACAAAACACAAACAACTCAAAGTCAATAAAACAAACAAAGCTGAACGAAACTAAAGAACTTTCCTCAAGAAGTACAACAAAACTAAACAAAACAACTAAGCAAACAAAACACAAACAACTCAAAGTCAATAAAACAAACAAAGCTGAACGAAACTAAAGAACTTCCCTCAAGAAGTACAACAAAACTAAACAAAACAACTAAGCAAACTAAACAAAAACGAAGCAAAAGAAATGCAACATAAACTAAGCTAGACAAACAGAGCAAAAATAAACCAAAATGGATCGAAAGTCAAAGAAAAAAGCACAAAAATAACCTTACATTTAGTTTACTTGAATTATAGCCTCGAAAAGTAAGTGACGTCTTCATTTGACGAACTAAGAGCGCGTTCAGCACGAAGCTAAAGAACGGATGTAACAGTAGAGGGCATCGTCTATACGGCCAGATCTTAACAGCGAAGGAGTAGTTGCTAGGACCAACAGGAGTGCACAGGCCTGATATGAACAAAGACTGTGTCTCATATTGAAAGGCAAACAACAGAAGCTGCGTAACTGGTTGCTACGAAAAACAAATTCGACTTGGTCGCAATTTAAAAAATGATAACCTCACCAGCAAGAGAAAAAGCGAGAGAAAAGATATAAAGAAATACGCACTCATGAATTCTTATACTTACCATAACAGTATCTTGCTGTCATAAAGTCTCGCATAATGATTTGAAGACGATGTATTTTATATTTATAATTGCACCTACGGCCTGTAATTATTTAGGACGCACCTATTTACAGAGAATAAGAACTTTGCAAAAATGGTGTGGTATGTTTATAGGTACAAACAACATGTTTGTGTGCGTGTGTGCATGAGAGTACTTATATATATGTGTGTGTGTGTGTGTGTGTGTGTGTGTGTGTGTGTGTGTGTGTGTGTTTACTGTTTTGTTTGACCTAATAAGCACTGATATTTTCTGACTTTTTATTAACCCTTTAACTTCTGGCTTTTTCCGTCTTTACATGCTGATCTTTTAGTCTAATCATTATGGTGTGCTGTATCACGTTGTTGGTCATTGTTGTGTGTGTGGGGGGGATTACGCTGCTGATCATTATGGTGCGCTGTATTATGTTGCTGATAATTTTTGTGTGTTGTATTACGTTGCTGATCATTATGGATTGCTGTATAACGTTGCTGATCATAGCTGTGTGACATTACGTTGCCGATCATTATTGTATGTTGTAGTACGTTGCCGATCATTATGGTGTGCTCTAAATGTCAACATTTGTAGGCTAGCTGTTAGCACGAACACCACGGCGACACCAATACACCAGACCAACAGTTTACGGAAGCTTGACTTACATATGACAGAACGATTTGCATCTATATCACTGAGTTGTGTGTGTGTGTGTGTGTGTGTGTGTGTGTGTGTGTGTGTGTGTGTGTATATGTGTGTGTGTTATTAAAAACAGAAATTTATTTATGGAAGATCTACATGTATTTATAAACAAATTGCGAACCACCTATGTATGTCATACACAGCGGGGGCGGGCGGGTGTTTTTGTTGTACTAATACAATTTGCGGCAAGATTTATCGTTTTATAATATATAAAATATAATTACAATTTCTATTATCTGGACTTTTTATTTCACAGTGAAGAATATGTCTAAATGCAAACATACCTTCATGCATACCAAGAGACATTGATTAAATAAAGAAATAAATAGATGTATTTTTTCCTACTATTTACATGGCAGTCCTCTTTGTTTACTTCTTAAATCAGTCTTGTTTAAAATGGAATTTGCTGAGTGTCACGTGTCTCATGAAATCTACTTATCAAAATATAACACTTATAGGCCTGCTTCCATATAGACATTTTCAAATAAGTTATGAAACTTTATGAAATGTCCGTACTTAGGCGATAAAATAATTATCGAAGATATACATGATGAGAACGATAATAATTTATTACTTAATTAAACGCTCAAAATTGCAAATCCTAGAAACATTTTTTTATCTTTGTAATTGTTATGTTTGAATTATGTAATTATTTGAAACACATATTGATAGTTTGCATGTATTAAAGGTGCAGTACAAATTTTAAACAAATACCAACCAACCTGCACGATCATTAGAAATTGTTCCAAGATCATTTAATGTCAGTTTCTTTGTACATACATTTAGTTGACGTATTGTTGCCATGTAAACGAATACATATTGCAATGCCAACCTCTTCCCCTGTACAAAAGAAAATATTGAATAAACAAGAAAAAAGTAATGATCATTGAAAATAGGCAGTATGTGTTTTCCTGGTACGCCAATACGCTAAGTTTGCTAAGAGGTGTTAGGTTTGTTGCGGATTTGTACATTTTTGTATGTCTTGAATTATGTAAACACGGCTCCTGAGTATTCAAAGACAACAACGAAAGCGCGAAATTTCACCACGTTCAAGGGTATACAAAGCACAAAGCAAAAATAGAAGATTTGGCTAAATGCGTCAACACGCATTTGTAGTTACTTCTTTGTACGTAATTGTTGCTTAACAACAAGTATCCTGACGAATGGTGTTAAAAGTGGAAACATCGACATTTACTTTAGTGTAGCTTGCCTATCAAGCGTTTCGAATGTGTATGTTGCATTGATAGCTTTAACTACTCGCAAAAAGAAGCAAAACATGTTATGCTCGTTTTGTTTTATTTCGATGTTCAAGAGTGTTTGTTTGTTTCCATTTGTGATTTTTTCCTTCAAAGTGTTCCGAAAAAGCCATAAAATCGTCTTTTTTCCCCTCCCTATTCTTACGTGAATTTTGATAAAAGGAAATTTGAAAAGTAAAAATACATGGTCTATGACGTCATCAATCGCCAAACAGGTTTATGTGCTTGACGTTAAGATGATGTAAAATAGTGTCGACTTTGACGTTATCACGAGGAATTTAAAAGCTATTTTAAAAAAAGTTAGGATAACTTTATTTTTCTTTTATAAATATTTCGCTTGGCTGGTATTATTGTTTCTAAAGTCATAAGGCGAAGAGTTGCTGCCGGTACATTGACGTGTGTGTAGTCAGTCATCAGTGACCATGGTGAAAAAATGACACTTTCTTTTGCAATGCCTGGTTTTGAAAGTTTACATCGGCTAGGTTCATTAACATTTAAATTGTGTTAACTTCATTGATTAAAGATACTTTTATCACTCTCTCTCTCTCTCTCTCTCTCTCTCTCTCTCTCTCTCTCTCTCTCTCTCTCTCTCTCTCTCTCTCACGCACACACAGATTTATGACAGCACTACACCACACAAGACATGTGAGAAAAAGAAAAAAAAATTGAGTTAGTTGATACATATTTTGTACAATAGTTCAAGACAATTTAAAAAATATTCATGTTAATTTTGTTGTTGTTCGTCAATGTCTCATGTCGATTAACGCACGTTATATATATATATATATATATATATATATATATATATATATATTTGTGGTTCTCTTTTGTTCATGCAACTTGATCTTCATATACAATTACCGAATCTAGTGATTATAATCTGCTTTAATACCTTGTCTTCATGATGATCAATTGGTATTGCATGCTTTTCTGATTATCATCTTCCATTATACAGTTAATCGATTATCAAATGTTACCTAGTCCACTTCGTTATCAGTTGTTTTTATTAAATTGTATTAATTGTATTTATATCAACTGTTACTACAACATCCACTCTCTTCTCGGTTTTTTTTTTTTTTTACTAATATGAAAATTTATTACCCATCATTATCATTTGTTTTAAACTTTTATCAACTGTTATCAACTGTTTATTACCTAATCAAAGGAGATTTAGATTTTGTTACCATTAGTCAATTATTGTCACTGAGTCCACATTATTATCGAATACTGTTTAATATTCCTGTCAGGGAATTTTAGGCAATCATGCCGAGTCATGAAGATATTATTTTCATTTTTATTAATCGTCCTATTTAATTTATGAGAAGACATTTCCGTTAAACAACTGTGTTGAATGGTGCAATAACTTGTTTACGAGTTATTGGTATGTAGGTCGCTCTAGAGATGAAGGAAAGTCCGTTAATCGAATACGAGACGCCCATATTTGGTCAATTGCGTTCTGTATCATGACGGAGTGTTAATCCGCCAGCTGACTTAGAGTCATTCATTTATATGCGTGAATGAATCAAAATTCCTCTGACGCTCGTATTCATTTACAGTGCCCATGTCCAGGAGTAGGCCATCGCGTCCAGTAGACTGTGTACGACTTTACATAGTGGTAAATATAGTTGACTTCTCTAAATTGTTGTATTAGACCGCATACGACTTTACATAGTGGTAAATATAGTTGACTTCTAAATTGTTGTATTAGACCCTGTACGACTTTACAAAGTGGTAAATATAGTTGACTTCTCTAAATTGTTGTATTAGACCGCATACGACTTTACAAAGTGGTAAATATAGTTAACTTCTCTAAATTGTTGTATTTCCTATTTGTAAAATATTTATGTGATTGTTAAATGATTGTTAAATTATTAATGTATTTTTCTCACAGAAGCTAAGTGGCGTTAGCGATTGATACATTATGTAGAAATCATCAAGATAGAATAAGCATGTGTGTATTGTTATATTCCCGCTGTTAAAATCGTTATAATGGGAAAGTGCTAATAGTGAATAGACGATAGTTAATAAACATCGTTGTGGACCACAGGCTAAAATATATTGTATTGAGAAGTTGTATATTTGTAAAGTAAAATCATTTGTTCATTTGAGATTTTTATTGATTTGCAATTGAAAAGGACACTAAACAATAGATAGTGATTAATGGATTGAGCAACAACAGCAAATAATTAAAATAATAGCCGAATTTTAGTGAGCCAAATTACAGCACCTGACCACAATTATAATAGATAAGAAAACCTAATCATGAAATGTCCTAGATAATGACTGATAACAAACTGGACAAGTTAATAACAGCTGACAATGAACTAGGTAATAACAGATAATCACTGATAGGCTATTTAACAACAGCTGATAATTAGTAGACTAGAGAAATAACTGGTATTTAGTGAAGTAGGTAGGAATACCTGGTAATCTATACAATGTATTGATAATCAGGAGATCCAGTAACAATATTGAATAATTAAGGGGTCTAAAAACTCAATTCATATTGATTATATTTAAATAACAGTAACTGGTATAATTACGGGGTCTCAAAACTCAATTCATATTGATTAGATTTAAATAACAGTAACTGGTATAATTACGGGGTCTCAAAACTCAATTCATATTGATTAGATTTAAATAACAGTAACTGGTATAATTACGGGGTCTCAAAACTCAATTCATATTGATTAGATTTAAATAACAGTAACTGGTACTATTTTGACTAGGATATGATGCTCGGGTTCCCAGTTAAGGACAGGGATAGCACAGAGGAGTAGACGCCAATAATGGATAATCAATGGATGATGTATCAACAGCTGATAATTAGTAGACTAGTTAACAACAGCTGATAATCAGTAGATTAGTTAACAACAGCTGATAATCAGTAGACTAGTTAACAACTGCTTATAATCAGTAGACTAGTTAACAACAGCTGATAATCAGTAGACTAGTTAACAACAGCTGATGATCAATAGACTAGTTAACAACTGCTTATAATCAGTAGACTAGTTAACAACAGCTGATAATCAGTAGACTAGTTAACAACAGCTGATGATCAATAGACTAGTTATGAACAGCTGATAATCAGTAGACTAGTTATCAACAGCTGATAATCAGTAGACTATTTAACAACAGCTGATAATCAGTAGACTATTTAACAACAGCTGATAATCAGTAGACTAGTTAACAACAGCTGATAAATATAATCAGTAGACTAGTTAACATTAGCTGATAATCAGTAGACTAGTTAACAACAGCTGATTAATCAGTTGAATTGTCACATTTCCTATCTAGGTTTAACGACTCTGTCCTATTTTAGATTTTCAGGTATCAATATTGGTTAATGATTAATCTCTAACAATATCAATTGTCTATATTTCTTATGTCCATTTCATTAACAACTGTTCATCGTTTATATAGTGCACTTCATCACTGATAATTTTCTCTATTTACCAGTAGTTGTATTTTTTAGTACAATTCATTACCAGTAGTTGTATGTTTTAGTACAATTCATTACCAGTAGTTGTATTTTTTAGTACAATTCATTACCAGTAGTTGTATTTTTTAGTACAATTCATTACTAGTAGTTGTATTTTTTAGTACAATTCATTGCTAGTAGTTGTATTTTTTAGTACAATTCATTACCAGTAGTTGTATTTTTTAGTACAATTCATTACCAGTAGTTGTATTTTTTAGTACAATTCATTACCAGTAGTTGTATTTTTTAGTACAATTCATTACCAGTTGTTTTTTCTGCTAGTTCATTTCATCGTCAGTTATTTATTCTGGAACATTTCCTCAGCACAAGTCTGTTTCAGTACTTTTCTTCATCGGTTGTTTTTCCTAAACCATTTCATCAGCAGATTTATTTTAAAATCTTCCTCATTAGAAGTTGTTGTTGTTGTTCTTCTTCTTCTTCATATTGTTAATATTGTTATTATTTATTTTTTCATATTATATTTTGCATTGTAGAAGAAAGACAGAAAGAAAGAAAGAAAGAAAGAAAGAAAGAAAGAAAGAAAGAAAGAAAGAAAGAAAGAAAGAAAGAACTTTACAATTATGCCTGAAAACACGTCTTTATTTAAACGTGTCGCTACAGACTACAAGAAAAGGTGACGTCAGTGGTTTAAGTCGTTTTTTTTATTAGCTGGAAATGGAAATGGAACACAGAGAACATATGCACTTGTCTGTTACTGTAGAGTTTAGACTATGACATGCAACAAATACAGGAAATGATGCTGTATGCAGATAGAACATTACGTCATGGGAGAACTTTAAAAAAAAAGCGGAATCAGGAATATTTACATATTTTTACTGGCCTTAAGCATTACCAGAGAAGCAAATGTAAACAAAAGGGACATGACATGACAACGTCCTTGAAACAACAACAACAATAAAATAATCTTCGAGGTCATAGGTCACATAAGCTTGTCTTCCGTCCACGTGTAAATATGTCGAATGCAGAATGGCCAGCTATCTTTTCCATTTGTACACATTTGTTCCAAAATAGATGCTTATCTAATGCTTACGGGATGCTTTCAGTTCTGCCTTTGGCTCTTAGCTCAGCTTGCGTGTGGGCAGACTTAGTCTTTTCTCAAAGACTGAACACGGGTTTCAAATTTTAGGACTGATTGCATATGTCAAAAGAGGGGATGGGTTATACAATTCATCATTTGTGTATCCACGTAAAGTGACTTTGTTTCGAGATTAGTGCGAGATATTGTGAGGAAATTTCTTGTAAATGATCAGGTTTTATCCTAGTCTTATCAACTGTCAAACGGACACATTAAAGGAAGAGCTATGTAACACTAATTCTGTCAGTGATTAACAATGGTTTCAAGTGTTGTCGCAAATGGAAATCCAATTATTATTTTTATTATTTTTACTTCTGTTGACTGTCGGATGTGATCCAAGGTCTCGGAATCTTACCAAGATTATGGGAGATCCAATCTTTTATGGGGGGTGGGTTGTTGGGGGTTGGGGCACTTCCGAGGAGCGCTGCTTTGAGTGGTGGGGCGAGTCTGTGGTTTCCAGGGAGTTTATTCAGATAGCATTCCAATTCAGCTGTTATGTTCTCCAAGGCTCTTATCACGATAGGTACCACTTCTGCTTTTGCATTCCATAGTCTCTATATTTTTAATCTGAGATTCTTGTATTTTTCTATATTTTCTCTTTGTTTTCTCTTAAAACTTTCAATCACATGGAACATCGACATGAATGATTGTTGTTGTTATTTTAGATTTAGAACTACAATGTCTAATCGTCACGCAGGAATCATTTGGTCTGTTCTTATCTCAAAGTCCCACAGTATTTTGATTTCTGTTTCGATGATTGCTTCAGGTTGGTGCATTCATGCACTTTCTGCGGTGTTTATAGTTATCATAATGGTTTCTATGTATTATTTCTGCCACTTTGTTGTGTCTTCTGGTGTATCATCATCATCATCATCATCATCATCATCATCATCATCATCATCATCATCATCATTACCACCACCACCATCGTCATCATTATTGCTGTTATTACTGCTCTTATTAGAAACTAGTGATGTTCAGTAATTGTGCAAATTGACTTTTACTGGATTCATCATCATTTTCATATTGTGGCTTGACTTGTATAATTTGCTAAAGATAATAATAATTAGTAAAAGATTATTTTTTCCATAGATCCTATATTAATGATTAAAAGTTCATTGTAGCCGAACGTCGCAATAATCTGTACGTGTGGGAAATTTTCTTTTCAAAATTAATCTCCAGTTAAATTCATTGTTTCTACCTCCTCTTTGACGCTAATGAGCCTGGCTGGATCTGCTTACAGTTTTGAAATTCGGAAAGAAAAATGTTAAGCAGTAATAGCCAGGCACAGCTTCTCAATGGGCTTGTTCATAGTTCCTTTTGTTCTGAGCTTGATTTGTGGAGGGAAAAAATCTCATTTTGTTTTCCTCGAGCACCTACTTACCAACCTACTACGTACAGGACACTTGTACTTACGCCTGATACTAATAATCCACACGAAAACACTGAAAGGCCCTGCTGCTATTACTAATAATCCACACGAAAACACTGAAAGGCCCTGCTGCTATTACTAATAATCCACACGAAAACACTGAAAGGCCCTGCTGCTATTACTAATAATCCACACGAAAACACTGAAAGGCCCTGCAGCTATTACTAATAATCCACACGAAAACACTGAAAGGCCCTGCTGCTATTACTAATAATTCACACGAAAATACTTACAGGCCCTGCTTACGACAGTTAGTAATAACACACACGTAAACACTCAAAGAACCTATATACTGCTGTTACTACTACAGTGTTATCTTGTTGAAAATATTGTGTGGATTAGGCCCTTTAGTAATCCCAGTGTTTCCTATTGTACCTTGATTAGTATTTGTTTGTAACTGGAATCTTTCGTGAGTTTACTTTGATGACTATTTCCGTTAAAGCTTGGCCAGTACGAATTGTGACAGATTAAAACTGCAATTTTCCATCAAAACATCGTGGGTAACCATAGCAACCCCTCTCTGCAGACGACGAATCAGTTTAGTTCAATAGTGATTTTGCGTTAAAGCTTGGCCAGTTTTAACTGTAACGGAATAAAACTGCAATTCCCCATCAAAACAGGTTACCATGGCGATCCCTCTTTGGTGCATTTTTTATTCTCTCTCTAGTTTTCTTTGTAATCAGAGAACAGACAGATGTTGAGGAATTCTCGACTAAAATGGTTTCCAATGTCAAGAAAACAAAGAAGCGTTTCTTGCAGTTGCAAGAAACATAATTCCACTTAAATCACCACGTTAAATAAGTACAATACATAAACAAAATAAATGAACACGGATTTTAAAGCAACTTAAAATTTGCCTTTTGTCTTTCACTGGTATATAAAAGAGGACGCAAAATTAGAAATATTTTATTTTCTTGTACAAGACCAGCGTTTAACCTAAAAAAAAAATGAACTGCTAAAAGTGAAATGTAAACAAAGATTCGTAAAGAGCAATGACTAGTTTTTAGAAACTATATTTTATTACGCAAGGAGCAGAAGCGTTAGAGTATAAAAAAAAAATAAACGAACACCTTATCCTTATTCTCAGAAAAGGAAAGAAGAAAGAAAAGGAAAGACAAAACATAAAATAAAATAAAAACAAATCCCCCACAAATTAAACTGATAAATAAACACCTTTCCACCACCTCTGCGCATTGACATGCTCAAAGCCCCCACAAATTAAACTGATAAATAAACACCTTTCGACTACCTCTGCACATTGACATGCTCAAAGCCCCCACAAATTAAACTGATAAATAAACACCTTTCGACTACCTCTGCACATTGACATGCTCAAAGACCTATCATTCCTGTCGATGAAATAAAAAATGTTCACGAATTATGTAGTTAGGAGTATTTTACTTTTAGTAAACTCTCCCATTTTCATGCTGCAATTAATCTAATCTTGTCTGGAATACCACAGACGTACGACTCGGCAACAAGTATACTATTGATATACCAGTGATTTTTGTGTGTGCGAGCGTGTGCTTCTTTGTAGGCAGACTTGGATTTACTAATTGCTGACGTAGTCAACTACTTTCAAGTTATTTTTACCTTATGCAAACCAGGAGCGTGTCACTTTTCTTTCCCTGATTCAGTTATTGATATTTTTATCTTCTTGCCAGGAAATAGTCTTATTGATAGTTTTATCTTCTTGCCAGGAAATAGTCTTATTGATAGTTTTATCTTCTTGCCAAGAAATAGTCTTATTGATAGTTTTATCTTCTTGCCAGGAAATAGTCTTTTTGATATTTTTATTTTCTTGCCAAGAAATAGTCTGAATGCGTTTGATATTGATGTCGCAATTTTCGCTCGGATTTTTCTATTTTCTATTTCTTCTTAACTCATGCAATTAAACATCTCTCTCTCTCTCTCTCTCTCTCTCTCTCGATCAATCAATCAATCAATCAATCTATCTATTTATCTATCTATCTATCTGTCTATCTATCTATCTATCTATCTATCTATCTATCTATCTATCTATCTATCTATCTATCTATCTATCTATCCATCCACCAACTCAAGCATCCATCCATCCATCCACGCCATGCGTACCGTACACTTTTTCACACAGTCAGCACTTTCTAGTCAAAACAATTCATCAGAGCGAAATACTTCCTCAGCTAAAAGCAATAAAGCGAATCGTTTTTGCACCTTGATACAATAAAAACAAATCTTTCTCAATCGGCGCACAAAAAATAACGTTGAAATATTTCCTTACAAAATAAATTGCTTTCTCACTTGACGCAACTAAAATTTAGCATTTTATCAGCTGAAGCAACAAAACAAAACTGATATGAGGAAATGAAAGAACTCTTTTTTTTTTACTCAGTTCAGGCATAAAAAAGAAACACTTTCTTAATTGAAGCAATGAATAAATATCTTTTATACTTGACAATAAAATGAAACACTTTTATTTTACCTAGAGGCACAAAAAAAGTAAAATACATTCTCACTTAGCCAGAACGGGTCTACAGTGGAAATACTTTCTCAGCTGAAGCAGTACACTACAGCGCTGTCTCACCTAAGGCGGTTGATTAAAACACTTTGTTACAGGAAGCAGTAGATTAAAACACTTACCTGAGGTAGCAGTTTAAAAAGTTTGTCGCATGGTACATATACGACATACTGTAAATGAGGTTCTAATTCATCGTTTACATGGTACATATACGACATACTGTAAATGAGGTTCTAATTCATCGTTTACATGGCCAGCTGATGGAAATTGTTCGAAACCAGACGTAGCGCTCCACAATGTCCCACACTGCCATCGGACCACCATCGCCAGGAACGACAATATGACTAGAAGTATCGAAGCCACCTGCTTGCTATTGTCTCCCTGGAGATGCAAGCAAAATAACAGCTCGAGCTAATCCCGAAAGATATGACAGTCACCTGCAAGAGTACCAGATTCAAGGGAGGTAATAGCAACAAATACACCAGTAATTGAGGTTACTGGAAAGAGCAACGCCAACTTTGTAGAATGCCAAGGGAAAAGAGCGCATCTGTAATGGAATCCATTCTACTTGAAGCAGCTGTAAATAATAATAATAACAAAAACTTATAAGAGTACATAATCTTTATGAAAGAAAGCTGTAAATAATAATAATAACAAAAACTTAAGAGTACATAATCTTTATGAAATAAAGCTGTAAATAATAATAATAACAAAAACTTAAGAGTACATAATCTTTATGAAATAAAGCTGTAAATAATAATAATAACAAAAACTTAAGAGTACATAATCTTTATGAAAGAAAGCTGTAAATAATAATAATAACAAAAACTTATAAGAGTACATAATCTTTATGAAAGAAAGCTGTAAATAAAGAAAGCTGTAAGCACTTTATACTATGAATTAAATGTGCAGTAACAAGATGGAAAAAAAATCAAATTATAATATGTATAGTAAACTTGTATATTTAAGTTTTCCTAGCAAAATCTGTACGAAAATCTGTAAATTCCACATGCATTAATGAGATAATATTAATAACCTTGAAAAGTCATAAAAGGTGTAAATATTTTCAAATTAAGTTTATCGCATAATGCTCATAAACTATTACTGAGTTGATCTCCCAACAAATTCGATATCCGGTACTCAACAAACACGATATACTGTACTCAATAATCAGGATATACGGTACTCAATAAATACGATGTACATTACTCAACATATACGATATACTCTACTCAACAGACACGAAGTACAGTACCCAACAAACACTATATTCAATACTCAACAAATTCGATATACGGTACTCAACAGTCACGATTTAGTAGAGTATTCAACAAACACAATATACGTTATACAGTACTCAACAAACGCAATAAACACGATATGAAGTACTCAACAAACACGATATGCGGTACTCAGTAAACACGATATGCAGTACTCAGTAAACACGATAGGCAGTACTCTGTAAACACGATATGCAGTACTCAGCAAACACGATGAACTTCTAAACCATTACTATCTTGATCTCCATAACAAAACATATTACGTCAATATACAATTATGATTTTTATCTCCCCAACAACCACTTAGGTCTGATACAGGATTACTATCATGAATCTCCCCAACAACCAATTAAGAACAGTAAATCAGTACTACTTTGAGCTCCCAACAAACACAAGACCGATAAACCTTTACTGTCTTGATCTCCTTAAAGAACACCTGCTACTGGTAAACCGTATTTGAATAATATATATTCAGGGTACACACAGTGTTCGACTACTGGATCATCCATTAAATGTCCCTATTCATTAGTTGTGAAATATATATATAAATCTCTCTACTGGTTGTACAACTGGTACCTCGACTTGATATTTACACTACATTCGCATAACAAATTAATCTTGAACTCCTCGCTTAAAATGGGTTAAATTCAGCTTCGCTTCAAACCCATACACCCACAGTCACCAATAGATATTTTCAGTATCCCTATTTATGTTTACATAACGCCCAGTATTGCAGTTACGAAACCAAATCATCTTTTGTCGTACAGTGAACATGTTCAATACGGCAAGGCCGAGCAACATGATTTAGCAGTAGAGGGCGCCGCCGATCCATGGCCAGACTTCGAACTTGAAGAACTGGTTGCTGGGGCCAATCTGTGTACAAATTGTCATTCTCTTCAGAAATCGTCCCTTTAGACATAATTTCAAGACTCTACCTTACGACCACAGATTAATACAATTACGTTTTATAGCATGACACATATAATTTATAAGCGCACGAAAATTAGTATTAATAAGCACAGTATATGAAATTTACTGTAATTATCATTTGATATAATTTATTATTGTAAAGTTTTAATGAATCACTAATATTGAAATGTAGAACGCACACACACTAACACACAAACATACACAAATATATAAACACAAACACATAAGCATACATAACCACAAACACACACACACACCGAAACACAAACACAACCACACAACACAACACACATTCACACGCACACACGCACACAAACACATACCACATATATATATATAAATAGGGCTAGCTTTTAAGGACTGGAAATTTTATCCTCTCTCTATGTAGACCACGCATGGTCAGTTATATATTTTGCTGTATGCTTTCTAAGTCCATCTGAGTACTTTTAATGGCTACAGCTGTATATTTCTAATGCCTACAACTGTACATTTTGGCAATTAGAGCTATGTTTTCTAGAGTAAATGTAATTGCCAAAGCAGAGTATTTCTAATGACTACGGCTGTGCGTTTTGTTAATTAAAGAGGTGTGGTTGATATGACAAATGCGTATTTCTGGCGACTACTGCTCTGAATTTTTTAAATCCCAACGTTGCATGTTTAATGCTTAATGATAACAACTTTGCATCTATCAAGAAGAAGAAAGATTATTTATAAATGAATAATCTGTCAGTTATAAACAAATTTCTAGTTCCCGTTTTGCGAGTTTAACAAGGGTGCAGTCTGTGCATGAAAACTTTAGAAATAAAAACAAACAAAAAAAAGTATTCACACATCTCAGGACATGGGGATTTAAACGTGTTCAGTTCACGTGACAAGCTGAACGAAAACAAAAATATCCAATCACTTATCTTGACAAAAGAGTAATTAGTAGGAATTTGATCTGTTCACGAACAGAAATATAGGAACAGCAATGACTTAGTCTATAAGAACATCATCATCTTTCGTTATATATTTCGTTATATATATACTTCATTTGGCACGTTTCTATTCATTTCATTTTCAATTTATGTTGATAGTACTGCATAAAGAGAGACACTGGTCTTTTAAATGCTTTACTGCCTGCAAAAGATCGAATGTGATTCGTTAATGGAGATCAATCACAATGAATGCACAAAAGCCTTCATTTCTTTTCAGTAGCACACATTTGTTTCTGCGATTTTCACCCCTTGTTTTCAGGACTTTGCGTCACGTCTATGTCTTCAGAACTCGAAGAAGATCTGGTTTCCTTAAGGTTTCAAAATGGTTACAGTTTAGATGGTGGACTGCTTGAGTCTGTTAGCTTGAACATCATGTACACATGAAGATTTTCGATTTTCTTTCTAACTCATTTGCTTGCTGTGTTCCTTGAATCAGATGTTCTTTCTTTGGCGAGGATTTGTTTTCTCCTTAAATGATGGGATGTGAACGTTGTAATATTGATGCAATTTACCTTTCAATACATAATACTTATTTTTAAGCGTTTGTGTTGGTTGGCGAATATTTTGTTAGACAGATGTGTTTATGCGTGCATTCATGTGTATGCAATCTATACAGTCTAACCGCATGTGTGTGTGTGTGTGTGTGTGTGTGTGAGAGTGTATGATGGGCATTAGTGCATAATAATGTATGAAGGTATTCTGTGCATGTATGTTTGTATGTGTGCGTGCGTGATTGTAAGAATGCGTGTGTGTTTTGTGTGTGGAAGCATCACTTTGTATGTGAAAGAGAATGTGTACTTGCATGCGTCAATGCATACTGTTTAACATTTTTAGGAATAAATACTTTTGTAAAAGTAAAATGGGACTCGTTGTGTGTAGGGTCTTTAACAAACAGGACTTTTCTTTTCATCTCGTCCAACGATTTATCTCAAAATATTTAGTCACGAGGTCCATTTTGAGAGTGTGCACTAAATCTGTTTTTTGTAAACTGCATTTAGTCCTGTCCGCTCTTCTACTTTTTCTCCTTCGTTCTTTGCATTTGTGTTTCAGATGCTATTGTAACTTTCCGCGAGTGCTTTGGACACTTCTAGTCCTAGAGTGATATTTACTTGCTGGATGAAGAGATATATTGCTACATGTGTCGAGTGCTTTGGACACTTCTAGTCCTAGAGTGAGATTTACTTGCTGGCAACTTTCCCTCTAATAGTTTTTTTGTGTGCGCGGAACTTTTTCCTTTGTGTGCGGAACTCTTTCCAGTGCGCGCGGAATTTTTTTCTGTGTGCGCAGAACTGGCGGTTGCTTGCGTTTGCTATCAAAACTTGTGCGCGAAATTTTGAAACTGATGCGCGGCATTTTCTAATGAGCTGCGCGGCCGCGCACCTTAGAGGAAACATTGCTTGCTGGATGAAGAGATATATTGCTACATGTGGCGAAAGTGAAGTTCCTCTAATGTATTTTTTTTACTTTTGTTTTTGTGGGTTAGGGTAGATTTTCATTTTTGTTATTTTGTCCAGAAATATCAATGATCTACACATGTTTCGAATTCTAAACACCCAATCAATCTGTCTTTATCATGCGCGACCTCTCGCTCATCTGACCTGATTTATCGTTTCATCCGACGAACCAGACACTAAGCGCATCACACTGACCTAGTAAAGAGGAATAAACTTTGTTTCCTTAAAGGGGAGGCAAGTAATGTGTATAAACACCTTAGTGTGTCCAGTCTTTAGAGAGAGAGAGAGAGAGAAAGGATAGTGAACAGCCGTCTTCTTATTAGTATGAAAGTCAATGTATAGATCCGTTATTATTATTTTTGAAACAAACAAACGTCTACAGAATTGTAGAGTTAAAATTCGCCTAAATGTTTCTTGCTTTTATTCCTTATGCCACTGACATTCTCTGAGACAGATAAGGGTTCACCAGAACCCATGGATAATTTTGTCCAGAAATGGAGGAATGGAAAAAAGACATGAAACAATAGTGCTAAATAATTTCCATTGCTGATTAATTAGAATTTTCATTAAATTGCCTCTGCAGCAATTCCTTTTAGCTCACTTAATGTTCAAGGTATATTTTGACAGATTTATTTATTTCTGTTTACGTCTTCCACAAAAATTAAATTTGCGATGGTTTATATTTAGGAAAACATGCATATGTTACACCTGACATTAAGTTCGAAATTACATACACGACTTCAAATGAAGAGCAGACAAGCCGACATGCACAACACACAATTTCCCCAGAGGTAAAGGTTAATAAACTATAAAAATACCCTCCAAAAGGAAGGGATGCAACATAGACTGAAAGAGTACACCTACACCCACCAATTCCTCCCCCCTCCCGCCACACACACGATTTTAAAGGGAACATAAATATACCTCATCCGCGTGGCAATTGACATACCTCGAGTAAAACTGCTCATGCGCCGTACCGGGAATAGATAATTGGAAGGTACTTCAGCCACCTTGCCGTATGATGTAACTGAAACCGGAATTGCTATTCTGGTTGGTGTTGTCTGCACGATTTAGCCAAATTGTTATTAGAAGGGTTTGCATAAAGAATTTCCTATCCCAAAGGTCTCATAATTTTACCTTACGACTTCAAGGACTTCGAGTTCCATGGACTCGGTACAACTGTTTGTCGTGTTGTGTTGAGTTTCGTCTGTAGTTTTGTTTTCGTATTTATTTGCTTGCGCTTATCTTTGTTTGCTTTTGGTGTCAAGTTATTTATATTTTTTGGATATATATGTTGTTGTTTTTTCTTTTGGCAGGTAAACTTTTTTATTTAAAATGTTTATTCTTATAGTATTGTAAATTCGTTTGCACTGTTGTTTGTGCTCGGTGTTGTATATATGTCTTTCCTTTTGCAATGTTTATTTAGTCTTAGATTATTTTGTTTAAGGATTTTGCTCGTTGCTTTTCTTTCCATTTGCAATGTTTATTTAGTCTTAGATTATTTTGTTTAAGGATTTTGCTCGTTGCTTTTCTTTCCTTTTGCAATGTTTATTTAGTCTTAGATTATTTTGTTTAAGGATTTTGCTCGTTGCTTTTCTTTCCTTTTGCAATGTTTATTTAGTCTTAGATTATTTTGTTTAAGGATTTTGCTCGTTGGTTTTCTTTCCATTTGCAATGTTTATTTAGTATTAGATTATTTTGTTTAAGGATTTTGCTCGTTGCTTTTCTTTCCATTTGCAATGTTTATTTAGTCTTAGATTATTTTGTTTAAGGATTTTGCTCATTTGTTTTCTTTCCATTTGCAATGTTTATTTAGTTTTAGATTATTTTTTTATAAGGATTTTGCTTGTCGTATTTCTTTCTTTTTCTTTACATTTGTTGTCTTTGTTTTTTTTTTGTATTTCTGTATTTGACATTGATTTTGTAACTTTTGTTTGGTAGTCATTCTTTATATATACATACATAACTTCAATTCAACAATAGAGTCAATATAAATCACAGGTTAGTCCTATCAGAGAATAGAATTGGAGTTATTAGAGGTAGGTAATTGTAAGCTTTTACATGATTTGGATTAAGCACTGTTTCAACAGTCCTTTACTAGCTTTTGCAACGATGTCACAATGTCGTTAACATGTGTTTGTGTTCCCCACCACCACATGCATGGAAACACTGTTACACTGTTATATTCTCCAGCAAACTTCAGTGCTCTCCTCACAGTGTCATTTCTTTCAACAGAAAACGACCACAGTAACGCTGGCAATCTCAATATACCAGAATTCTCTTGACGTATCCAACATATACATCAAAGTGTATAGCATACTACTTATGCTTACACACGGCAATATATGAAGGGTAATTGAAAACTTGAGAGTTGAACTTTCAATCTTGAAACTCAGACCCAGGACTTGAAACCAAAAGCTGAAACTCAAAAGTCAAAAGGCCACTTGTTTACTGTAAATTATAATTAAGGAGCAAACTAAGTTTCCTATTCATCACAATATAACTCTATTCTATCTTACATCCCATTCTCAACGTACAATTCCCTGCAACATTATTTATTAGCCCGATACACACACATGGTAAAATAAATACAGCATATCAAATAATATCATATTTCATTTTTGCAGCTTAGTTCCAATATTTGTAGAAATCAACTCATGTAGTATCTCTCTACGCAAGTATAACATATCAATAGCGAAAATGCAGGAAATGTTCCTAAGTACATTATCTCTCAATCAGTCAGTTTTAACTCACCATCAAGCTAATGACTGCCTTTCAAAGCTGTACTCTCTCCTTTGTCACTCAAATTCAAATTGACCAGAGAACACAATTTTCTACAGCAAATAACTTTTTAATCTCAGCATATTAGCTGGTCTCGTTCTCGTAAACAATAATCATTGGATAATAGAAAACTACTCACTCAGTTTGCATTACGTCAGCAAGCTAGAACGTTTTGCCTCAAGCTGTTTACTTCAACTCAAACACTTTCAAAGATAACACCGTAAGGAGTGTGCAGGTCTGGTTACTTTGACAATTTAGCACCCAATCAACAAAGTACATTTTCAAAAAGGGAAACGCAAATTTACTCTCTCACAAAAGCGTTTCCAAGAATGTTAATTTCAGAATTCTGCAAGAGATCTACCGTCCATCTTTTGCCATTTCTAATATTATCTCATTTATGATTAATAAAGGTATGCACACACATACACACACTCTATTATATATATATATATATATATATATATATATATATATATATATATATATATATATATATATATATATATATATATATATATAAAACACTTCTTTCGGACTCCGCAGATTCTGTATACAAACCACACATTGACGTGAGTGATCGCTTACTTGACAGATCGCCCCCCCCCCTCTCTCCTCCCGTTCATACTCAGTCACTCTTAGACAGAGAAGACAGTTGATGTGCAGAGACAGCGAGCAACAACGATAACTTTAATAGACTGGGATTAATGGCTGCATCACAGGATTAACTACAAAAGTTGAAAGCATGTCTACAAATGTCACAATAGACTTATACTTAAACTATGCAATAATTTATAAGTTAATAATATATTCACTCAGAATTATTTCTGTTTTGCGACTGAGCATAAAATCAGTTTACTTAGAAATCCATACTGTCCAGACATTGATTGCAGATGAAAGCTTAAGGATGAGCATTCATACTTTTGTAGAGGACACCTGTGTATGTAGAGTTACAGGCTAAATATAATGACTAACATCTAAATGTTGGAAGCATAGACTGGTACCTAATCTCACTAGCACAGGTCTGGTGATGATACCTTGTATCTATGAAGCAGCACGGGGCTAAACAGCTGTCAGGCATGTAAACCACTCAAAGAGATGCACAGGTGAATAGGCAGCAGATAAAAAAATCCTTGCCAGCTTACTAAGAGCGTCATCGTCCATGTGCTGCTGTGTTTGAGCTACTGCCAAACATATACAGTCCCCACTTTAGAGTTGTCTGCTCTTTCTACCTGTGACCTTTTGCTATGATGTTCAGGGACCTAAAATGACATCAATAGCCATATAAGTGTTGCAACTCTTCAAATTATTTAAGACAGACAGGGTTTGGCATAATACAATTATTTAAGACAGACAGGGTTTGGCATAAGACAATTATTTAAGAGAGACAGTGTTTGACAAAAGAAAATTATTAAGACTGCCTAACTGACATAAGAAAAATATTAATTAAGATAGCCCGACTAACATAATACAATTATTAATTAAGATAACCTGGCTAACGTCACAAAATTATTAATTAAGATAGTTTAACTGACATCATAAAATTATTAATTAAGATATCCTGACTGACATCATAAAATTATTAATTAAGATATCCTGACTGACATCATAAAATTATTAATTAAGATATCCTGAATGACATCATAAAATTATTAATTAAGATATCCTGACTGACATCATAAAATTATTAATTAAGATAGTTTAACTCACATCATAAAATTATTAAGATAGCTTGACTGACATCATAAAAGTATTAATTAAACTAATTAAACTGACATCATAAAATTATTAATTAAGATAGCTTGACTGACATCATAAAATTATTAATTAAGATAGCTTGACTGACATCATAAAATTATTAATTAAAATAGCTTGACTGACATAAAAATATTATTTAAGATAGCGTAATATATAATCAAAAAATTATTATCCAAGATGACTGACATCATAAAATTATAAATTAAGATAGCTTAAACTGGCATCAAACAATTATTAATGAAGATTGCCTGATTGACATCACAAACTTAAAAGGGAATCTGCACTATATTATCATTTACAGTTTCCTACCCAAAAAGATGTTTTACTAATCAAAAGGACAGTCATTTATAATTAATGTCGTGCAAAACAATAAGATATTTTACTAATCGAACGGACATTCATTTATAATTAATGTCATGCAAAACAATAAGAGACAGTCATAAAACTGTATAACTATATTACAAGAACAGATAGTTTTATATAATGATAGTTAGACGTGTCTTATAAATGTAGATAAGTAACATGGAGACACATCAGAAAGAAATAACCTTATTTACAAAATAAAACCCAGCACAGGATATCTCAATGCATATATAAGATATTGTTCCAGAAGAAACATTGACGACCACTACGTGAAAACTAATAGATTAAACAAAATATCTACGAACAATTAAACAGAAAAATAGAGAAACATTCCGCCTCACATAATGAAAGCAATAGCAATACCAGTTAACTCCCTTTTATCAAATATATGGAATTCCAGCATAGCTCATTGCTCGATTAATAATGGATCTACAAAAACCCTCTTTAAGGATAGTTTGACTATAGAGAAACAAAATTTAATGGTAGGGTGCGGTGGGGTGTATTTATGGGGAAAGCAAACTTGGGAGACAGCTGTGGAAGCTAAGAGTGTTTTAATCTTTCCCAGGGAGAATGGAGCGAGGATAGAAAGGGAAGCAACAGGTTGGATTGGCAGGTAGGCCAGATGTAAAGGACGTACGCCGTGGGTAGTTATTGCGTAATATTAGGTCGACGATAAGTACTTCAACAAGGGGGAGGAGGAATAGACGGAACGGGTGCTACTTTTTCCAATAAACAACTTTTAAAGAAAAGAAAACAACACAAAAAGCCATGTATCTCGGTCATGTGTATACACAGATAGGTAGACTTAAGGTTAAATGTCTCGCTCATATGCATACACAGGTAGATTGATGTAAGACCGTATATCTCTCCATGTACATACATACGTAGGCAGATGTAAAGCCGTACATCTCGGCCACGTGCATACACAGATAGGTAGGTGTCGCGCTACCTAACTCAGACACGTGCAGTGTTATATATCTCGTTATCTGTACTCTCAGGCAGGTAGACGTCATACTCTGTATCTTAGTCATGTGCATATTCCGGCAGATGCAACCCCAATTCCTTGCTGTTTTCATCCGG